>JACEFZ010003297.1:470000-497500 GCA_014155875.1 Cepaea nemoralis
CAATAAACAAAACGCATGCTGATATTTTGAAATCAATCAAACAACTCGTTTAGACAAATAATACACTCATTAAATAATACACGACCTGCCGAATAACATGCTGTTTGGAAGAACAGTTATTTGTTGATTAAGAAAGGAGACAAAAACGAATAATAATTTAGACTTGAAATGGGCTAGAACACCGATCTGGACTTCAATTCCCTGTTTAGGGTTTAATTCCACATTTGAAGCTCATTCTCCCATTTGGGGCTCAATTTTCCGAGAGATGTTCCCTAATTCTATTTATCTAATCATGCCATTGTGTGATCATTTGTCTCTGTTAGGATAAAAATGGAGTTGTCTCCCCAACAGCGATGACCGGCTGTCGTGTCGTTCTGTCAGACTCCTGCTGGTGTACATGCTCATGAGCTATGTCAGTTTCTGGAATATTATTACATTATCTAACATATTCTTGTATTTTAAGATCCCAGAACATATAACAGTGCGTGAATTAGTTTTCTTCCATAGATAAAATGTCGAAATGTCTCATTCTATTCCACTGATAAATTATGCTATAATTGTATGTCTACATTGCTATCTACATAGGTCTCTGATGCTACCTCTTAAAATAGGCATCTCAATTGGAAATCGAGTTATCATTTGCTTGGTATAGTTTTATGTAATGTACCTGTTATGCGTGCTGCATGTTCGGAGCGATGGCAGATGGCTATGTCCCAGAGTTGACCGGTTTTTGCCTTATGCAGAAATGCGTGGCTGTTGGGCTTCTGGTTGACTGTCACTACCATCGACGATGAACTGTATTTTCGTGGACTGTGTGGGTGAACATCTAGGAAACATCCAGATGGGAAAATGACTGCAGATTCCATCAGAAATGAACTGGGTGTTTTATGGGGGACTATTGTGTTGACATTCTGGCGGCGGCATTATGCACAGTGCATCTGTGTGGGCTGTTGTTTGTCGAGACTCCTGTCTTTTCCACTTTTCACATTGGGCAGTGGGGAGCTCTTTGTATGATATTCACTGGCACAGGAACGGAGCATAATGGGGACGACCCGTTGCTGTGAAGTTGGAACTGCGACTAACTAACTAACTAACCTGTTATGCGTCTGATTTCTGGTATAGGACAGGTATTTAATATCGTCATCGATGTCTAAACCATCCTGCTGCTCTGTCAGGTTCCATAGAATTTCATTTCTAGAGGCAGTCACTGTTGTCAGGAACCTTCTAGTCATTATTATGTTTTCCAAACAAACACAGTTAGCACAACAAGAACAAGTAAACTATATGTATACTAATATAACCTCAGGTGTTACTAAAGCAATAAACATCTATAATCACATTAATTACATAGAATTAAATCGCACCTCGTTTCAATAAACATGAGTTTTTAATGGCCTATTGTATCTGTCATCTAATATTATTGCACACCACTTTATGTAGTTCGTATAGTACTCAGTGTTAATGATATTTAGAATAGTAATGAAATCAGTAATCGCAGATATAATTGAAATCCAAATGAAATAACACACATCAGTTGTTATGAAGCAAAACTTCATCTCTTGCAGCCTTAGAACAGCAAAAGACACAGAAGGAAATCGTACATGAGTAGCCAGATTTATCCAGGGACAGATAATCTAGACCAAGGGAGCAACCCTTCAAGACACGCTGTGAGAGTCAGGCGTTGAACTTATTATTTACACTCCCCTGTTAATAACCCAGGCTGGAACTAAACAAGAACTAACATTGATCGTCAAAGAAACAGACGAAGATTAATGAATTGTAGACACAATACGTGACTGCAGTTTTCAATATACACCGTAATTATATACAATTAAGAATTTAAAAAAAAATACTTGGCTTGTAAGACCCAGGAACTCTGGCATTCTTGTCCCAAGAATGTCTTAGAATGGCGTACGCAAGCGTCATGGAAGATTTACAGTTACTAATGAGTCACGGTACATTGATAATAGGGTGACTGCCAGGGAACATAACAAATTGGAAATGTTACTTTAACTCATTCCACAGCAGCACATGTGCAACGGTGCTTTGACTTTCTTATTTGTAAATAATGTCACTAAACTTCTTCAGCAACGGGTGGTCTCAGTCTCCGACAAATTCACTGTTGCTGGTCAAAGTTGCAAACATCGCCAACGTACAGTCAAGGGTGAATGACCCGTCTTATATGTAAAATATTAAAGGACACATGCTGTTGTTACGGAGGTAAGTAATATAAATTAATAATAAATAACAAATCCTGCAGCAGGAACAAACTATGCATTTATAAAGTATTAGGATCACCGCCTTTTGTAGGCTTGAGAACACGGAGGAATAGGTGACCAGACTTTCAGTACCGTACGTCGAGAGTTGAGATCGAATTCTCATCCGACCGTCAATATGTCATTGTCAGCGCAACGCCCTAACCATTACAGCAACGGGTTCCCTTAGCAGTGAAATCGCATGGCGTAATCCTGTAGGGGTTCCCAGCTCCTTGGTAACTTGCGATCACAAAGTTAGAATATTCTGGAAAGTATCCTGTACGTATTTCATTAGGTCGACCCCACAGCAGTAATTCGTAGGAAAGTATTCTGGAAAGGATGGAACCGGGACCACTGTCATGGTATGCAAATACTCTAACCACTAGGTCAACTTGGCTCCTACAATACATACACTGACCTGACAACAACAAACATATAGATCCGTGGCTGAGTAGTTAGAGTACTAGATCAGGAAAACATTGGTCCTAGATGTCACCCCAAGTTGCGGCCGAGTTGAAACTTTGTGTTTTTTCATTTGTACAGTTTTGTGGTCTACCAGACTTAGAAACTAGGGGAAAGTAGATGCTACTTGCAAGTCATATCAATCTTCATGTGATGTTTGTCCACATAGGGACCTAACACCATATTAGCAATATTTCGTAACGACACGCAAAATTGGATTATGTTGCTTTCACAACCAAGCACATAGTGTGTTGCGTATAATTATAAAAAAGGAACACTTCATTCGTTTCTTGTATTTTGTTTGTAGTTTATACTGAAAGCTTCTCCAAAAGTGTGTAATGACGGATTAGTTTCACCAGAAACAACTTGCTGGTTTGATGATGCTTATGAGTACGAGGAGGAATCGACGTCGCTGCTCTCTGAATAAGTCCGTAAGAGATCCGTCTCCTCCGGCAATATCCCCAACGGTACATCTCATCTTGAGCGTATTGTATGAGTATTGTATGCTTGCGTGTCCAGTCAATACCCCAGTGATTTCAGGTTGCCTGTACTTGTTGAGCAGCCAGGATGTTTTATTGTATGCTTGCGTGTCCAGTCAATACCCCAGTGATTTCAGGTTGCCTGTACTTGTTGAGCAGCCAGGATGTTTTATTGTATGCTTGCGTGTCCAGTCAATACCCCAGTGATTTCAGGTTGCCTGTACTTGTTGAGCAGCCAGGATGTTTTATTGTATGCTTGCGTGTACAGTCAATACCCCAGTGATTTCAGGTTGCCTGTACTTGTTGAGCAGCCAGGATGTTTTATTGTATGCTTGAGTGTACAGTCAATACCCCAGTGATTTCAGGTTGCCTGTACTTGTTGAGCAGCCAGGATGTTTTATTGTATGCTTGCGTGTACAGTCAATACCCCAGTGATTTCAGGTTGCCTGTACTTGTTGAGCAGCCAGGATGTTTTATTGTATGCTTGCGTGTACAGTCAATACCCCAGTGATTTCAGGTTGCCTGTACTTGTTGAGCAGCCAGGATGTTTTAAGTGAAGCTGAGTCGCAAAGACAACGTATCACAAACATCAGAACGAGACAATCCTCATTTTTTTTTTTTTTGCCCCCGTTATGAGGATTCAAAAACTGGAACGGGTTGTGACATCCGGAAAGATTTGCGGAAAGAGAGATAAAGGAAGACAGTATGAAAAGATTATTGACAGTCTTGTGTCATGGCACGGAAGGGAGTCATCACACAAATTGATCCACCACGTCAGAGATTGTAATTCGTGGAGAGGCATGATTTCACCCAGCAGCCGGCAAGGCACTGGATGATGATGTGTACTTGTTGGTTTGCCTGTGTTATAAAGTGTGTTGAATGGACTCCAGCTTTTGTCCTCGCCAGTGTCTTGTCGTAGTTCATGAAGGAAGAAAGCAATAGTAATACTGCCGAGCACCATACGTGTCGTAAGAGGTGAACAGTCTATACTTTGTGATTAAATGAAGCTTTCCCAATGTAATCAAATATATCTGAAATGGCCGCTTCATATTGAACAAACAACAGTTAATCATGTCCACCAGCCGCTAAAGTGTTGCAATACACTTGAAACTGTGGGATACTACACTTTATCAGAAGAATATTCGGATATCCCTAGATAGGTGCTCCAGATATGATACTGTCCCTAGGTAGGTGATCATGGTATGATTTATTTTCAGGACATACGGCAATGTTAAAGATGAGTACATCGTGTGTCCGTGTAAATACAGTGTTAGAAATACAGGTAAATGTGTGAGTATTCTCTAGAGTATTTCATTGGTATCTGACTTGACACAACTGGTTGATGACTGATTATGTAGGTGTGTATGTGTGTCTGTATGTGTATGTGCTGTGTGTGTGTGTGTGTGTGTGTGTGCGCTTTTGCATGTATGCATGTATGTGCAACTAAGGGGTTGTAAGATCAACAATGGTATACGTGTCAGAGTAATCTCATGTTTCATGTTGTCCTTGTTCCACACTATAAACTAATGTGTTGAAACTAATAAAGCTTGTAAAGTACATCTCATCGATGTAGCTTTCATACATACGGTTAACACGTGAGAATACCCTACCTTGTCCACACATGGGACTAATCGTGCAGATTAAGACATTGAGGACATTAACAGTAGTGAATAAATATGTGTGGGTGTTGTGTGTGTGTGTGTGTGTGTTTGTGTGTGTGTGTGTGCGAGCGCGCGCTCATGTTTATAATGCTTACGTGAACTGTATATAGGTTAACTGCATAGACACATTTGTGTGTGTGTGTTTGTGTGTGTGTGTGCTGACTTACTATGGTTATGAGTAGAAACAGCAGTTCACACTCATGCGCAGTAATCCTGTTGCACACAAAACGCAGAAAGAAAGAAAAAAAGAAAGAAAGAAAGAAAGAAAGAAAGAGAAAGAAAGAAAGAAAGAAAGAAAGAAAGAAAGAAAGAAAGAAAGAAAGAAAGAAAGAAAGAAAGAAAGAAAGAAAGAAAGAAAGAAAATATATAGCTTTAATTTTTTAAAAATTACGATGGAAGAAGAGATAGATTACAAGACCTGCAATCACACAGAAGAATTAAGATGCTTTGAAGTCTATCACATAAAAGATGAAAATAAGTTTAATGTCAGCTTCACATATTCAACCACATATCCCAGGTCTCTCGCTGAACCATTAATGACGTGCTAATTGATCTAGAAACTTAATAACCTACAAAAATAAATGGCTGTAATTTTCATCATCAGCGACTGTCCCATTTAATCTAATTTGAACATTTTTATTGTTGAGAAATACTAAAATTATGTATATGATGATAGTTCGTTCTTTCAAGTCTTCCTTTTCTAGCGTGCTCTCCTTAATTCTTTTTATTTCTGTCTGACTTGCTTCCTATGTTTATTCAGCGGTATTTTATACATACACGCTCATACACACTAAAATTGCTTTGAATATCAGAAGACCAATGAATATTCTGTAGCGTTCATGACCGTATGAAGAAGCTCTACAGCCGGACCATAGAGAACATACTGGAGATATGGCTTGATCAAAGCAAGGTATTATTGATTAGAGTAATGGAGGGTTTCCCTTCTGGCTCACCTGCAGTGTGTAGAAATGAAGTTATATATGACATAATTATAAAGACGAGTACATATATCTACACATGTGAATGTTTATCTTCTTCATATTGTGGATATTAACACAAAGATTGAAACTAAGCCAGTTGACTGTGACTGAATCAACTATTTGTAACCCAGGCGGTGGTATGTGTGATTTGTCACTCATGACTAACTATCATCAATATCCTGTGGCAGTTGCTTTGCAGAATGGCACTCTCATCAAGATTTGCGGACATGATTAACACCCCGTTATCAGCTCTCCTGACCGATGCATGTTTAAACCAGAGGCGTGTCTGCAATTCCCTGCGTCAATCTTCATGCTGATAGCTCCATGTCTCTTTATCCGGGCGTCATGTCGTCCATCTTTGTTCATTCCAAACAACATGACTTTTAATACAACTAAAGTATTTCATTGTCTGAGATGTGATTCTTATTATCAGCCAGCTTCCTTCTGTATTCAGATTTAATCATCATCATCATCATCATCATCATCATCATCATCATCATCATCATCATCATCATCATCATCATCATCATCATCATCATCATGTACCTTGTCAGCCGGCGTAGCGTTCATGTCTCTCTACAGATCTCGGTTTTTGGTGTTCTGGATCGAGTCGGTTGAAGATATTTCTCCACGCAACCGTCTCCGTGCACTCAGGGTAATTTCTCTTGGTTTAATAGATTAGCAGTATATTTCTTCCTCGTGGTTTACCATATTGTAAGAATTATTATGTAACGTTTAAGTTCAAAAGCCCCATGATTACACACATGTTATATATATATATATATATATATATATATATATATATATATATATATATATATATATATATATATATATATATATATATATATATATATATATATATATATATATATATATACATATATGGGAGATTTGGTCGCAGCAGACGAACAATATCTCCGGCGGGCCTATTCTCGCTGGTGGCGGGATCCCCACAGTGTCAGATGGGGAGATTTGTTCGCAAGAGACAAGCAATATCTCCGGCGGGCCTATTCTCGCTGGTCGCGGGATCAGCAGAGTCAGGCAGGGAGTCTGATGGTAGTACACGCTTACATTGGTCCAGACACTTACGAATGAGAGGGGTACGCGCTCATACAGGTCCAGACACTTGCTTTAAGGCCCTCTGTTGCGGGATATGACTGAACGCCTCTAAGCCAGGTCCCACGGATGTTGAGTCTGGCCACCACTCACCTCCTGCTCTTGGAGGTGGACTCACTTCTGGCTCTTGGAGGTTTGATGCTGAGCCACCAGCGTCTACAGCCTACCTTGTTCCAGACGTACTGGTTATCCTTTCCTCTGGAGTAAACAAGGCAAGGCCGAGAGAGGGAACATGCTGCATGGGCAACGCTTGTTCTGTGAATCCATGCCCAGGCATTGAGCGATGAAATTTTGGCCAAATTCCAATCCACATACTTTCGTCTGTCAAGACGGCAAGGTGCCACACACACACACACACACACACACACACACACACACACACACACACACACACACACACATGTATGTATGTATATATATATATATATATATATATATATATATATATATATATATATATAATATATATATATAAGATGCATTGTTGTAATACCTTGGACTGCGGCAGAGTAACTAACAACAGTTGCATGGAAGAGGTTTATGAAACTAGAAGATTACAGAACGCGACAAACATTGATGTTCGCTTTATATAATGAGAAGAGCAGCATTGGAGAACATAATGACAATTAGACAGATTCTTGGTGGCTTTCGAAGAGAATTTATGAGAATGTCCCGAGTGCAGTGATGTCTGTTTTTAAATTAACTATTACTTATAAAACAGGACTCTGTGGCGAAGTGGTCAAGCCGTTTGACTCGTGCTCCGAAGGTTGTGGGTTAGATTCCGGGCCGCGTCCTTCGGTTTACGAGTTAAATGTTTCGGAGACTCCTGTGGATCGTCGCTACAAGCTACGGAGTTCGTGCTTTGTGCGACGCTTTCGGTGCTGCGGAAAGAGACCGAGCCATATGGGATTATACCCGGTGCAATGAAGTCAACCCTGTCGACTTTTAAGCGACTTTTTTAAGTTTAGTTTAGTTTAGTCGACGGATCAACATCACTGCACATGAGTGTAACCCATACGTTCTACTCCTTACTCAAGCCCGAGTACGGAGAATCTCAGCTAGTGCACGAACTCCGAAGCATCGGCGAGGATCCTAACATACTTCGGTAGATTTTTAACTAGAAATTTTGCCCGGAAATACAGTGAGAAAATGTGTATGATGGTCGATATCAGCATTAGAACTTATTAAGAACACCAAGGGCATAGGTACGTGGCAAGGCATGAACACCTACGATATTTGGCAGAGCACATGAGGATGATGATTACACATCTGGAACGAGGAGTTGCAGTTTTAAGAATTTCTATGAGAGTTGTGGCATAAAGCTAACCACCATTATTCATTAACCAAATACCGCAAGCCAAGAAGAGGAAATAATGAAACAAATGACTTCACAACCGCAAACTGAAACTAGGACTTAAAACATAACATCGAAACTGGAACTGCATAAGTGACAGATGACGTGGATTCTTAGAAAGATTTCATCAGACAAAGCTCGGAAGACCATTGGACGAAATAGACATGTGACCCGCTTTCGCGCCAACGCATGATTTGCATATGTTAATATTTCATCAGAATATGGTAAGCCCGCACTTTTTCCTGCAACCAGCCTGATGAATAGACGTGAGAAGCTAGTGTGACCAAATTTTCAAACATGGGATTGCGGAGTGTCTAGATCCGAGGTAAGCTCGTAATTCCCGAGATTAGACTAAGAACCCGATGTATCAGGTGTCCAGAAATGGTATCCAGTGTTTGTAATGTCAATTGAAATGTATTATTATTAATTAAAACCTCTGAAATGTAAAAATGCTCGACTGTAGATTCTGACGACGCAGAGCCGTTCCCGGGCAAACTGACACTCTAATATTCTCTTCGATGAAACTGAAATCTCTGATATTTGTACCAGAGTACAGAACCAACAAAGACTGGGTTTTTTATTCAAAGACTGTTTATTTACTTCACGATGACAACATGGCTGCCTTCCAGTTCTAAGCCGGGATCTGGACTGTCTCCTGACAACCCACTACGTCACGACTTGAGCATCTCCCCCCATTCTCCTCCGATGCTCAATCGTGCCGTAGCCTTTTCCCACTAGATCCTAATACCCTAATACTCCACTACTGTTACACCTCCCTATGTTTACTAAAGAATTTTCCTTATAAAGGAAAAATCTTTACTCCTAATCCCCTTACTCTATTCCCTCTTTTTCCTTATCTCTCACAGTTCCTCTAATCCTCCCCAAACCAACTCCAACTTAAGTAAATATTCTATTCTTTAACTCTTTCCCCTGCTATATATCAACCCACTTCTTCTTCGTTTCCGACCCTTCAAAAACATCTTCGTGTCTGACCCTTCAAAAACATAACATATTTACATATCATTAATAACATTTATATCTCAACTTTATACAACACCTCATAACACGTCTTCTTAAATACTTCTTCTTCTCTTCATAAGCAATCCGCTTACAATTTCAAACGCTGATACCAACTCCTTATTCTCATCACCAACACTACTAATTCCCCACTTTCAAGTAACCTGAAATCACTTTCACACGATAGGAAGACAAAGAATCGGTGGCCACCGGAATTTAAAAGAAGAAATAGAACTCTTTCAAAAAACAACACTCACCTAAATCACACACCCCTTTACCCCCCTATGTCATTTGAGACTTTATGTAATAAAGTCTAAAACAATTATATCTCCCACAGTACCACTCATTATGGTAACAGTTTACGCTGCTATCTACAGCATCAAATACCAACCATCAAAAATATTCTTCACTTCTAAGTGTCTATATATTACAGACACTACCTTACCTCAACCTCACATTGTAATGTTAACCACAAAACACATCCCGAGGACACAATTAAAAGGGTCTATTATCCCTTAAGACCTCCTCCAACATTATATACATCACCTCACATAACCACATCACCACGCATAACCAATCTTCTCCTATACCTCAGTAAAAAATTCTCTCTTAATGTCCATTTCTTATGGGCATATCTATTAAAACCTCCACTTATGCCGTTATCAACAGCAACCTTATACTACTCCTAACTCCTGTCTGTGACTACTTGTAATCGACTTTATCTCAGTCCATTTATTACGTACTCTCAAAAACCCCATGTCATTATGTCTCCACTATGTTCATTTCTCATTAACACACTTACACCCCTTTACTATTGTACTGTTATCCACAGTGTCTAGTCAAACATGGATCCAATTCATGTTTACTCTTTGTCTGGGGTAATTTTCTTATTCTTCTATACCCAGCAATCTCGTGTATATCATGGCTCTTCTGACCCCACGGAAACTATGTTCAAAACTTTTCCCTCACCTTTACCCTACTGATAGTATTCATTAATCTTTTCTTCTCCCATGTGGCTTCTAATCCCATATTTTTCTAATTAATGCTGACTTTAGTGTATTTCTAAACTTTCCCCTAACCATTTTACTTGTGTAGTAACCCCGTCTTATGTTTCCAACACTTCATAGCCATATTAACCTCTCTACGCTGATTATCACAGCACAAAATACCCATGAACTTCTTCTTCACAAAGAGAATGTGTCTCTCTATAAGCTCTCAGTAGTTTTATTAACTCTTTTCTGAACGAAGGGTCCTAATTAAAGCCCCCTGTATTGTCTTTATTCTAGACAAAACCCTGTAAATTAAACATAACTTAATTAACTACTATTTAACATACAAAACAGCGAAATAAAATCACAACAGAACATCATATCCCCCCCAAATTTTTATAACAATCATTTATGTTTCCCCTCAACTCAACTAAAGGTATGATGATGATGGTGATGATGATACAACATACATCCTATTCTATTGTTACCTAATACTACTGGTCTCTTTTACGGACCAGTAGTTTGTATTCACAAAGTCTAAGAACACAATAACCCTATTCTAAAATAATAACAATCATTTTACAGGACCAAATCAAGCAAAAAAAAAACATTTATATATGAGGCATTAAACTCAGACTCCATAAAACAATTGTCTTCTCGCTAAAGAGAAGGTTTTCAAAAAAAATAATTCCCTTTAAAATTAACTACGTACAGTGGCCCATCCTCATTGGCCTTCTATATGAATCACTGTAACACATATTTATTCCTACAATTCATACCTATATAAAACAAAACAACTCAATGCCAAGCATTAATGCCAAAATACGTATATACATATACATATATATATTATATCTGTTATCTACAGATCATCATAACGCGGAACAATACTTGTTCCCCTCAACCAAAATCACTACTCAACAACTGACCGTTCCTTTTTCTGGAAGTCAAACATTGATTATCTCCCCTCACAATTTTCTATCTTTTTCCAGCCTAACTCCTAATACATCATAACATCTAAAATATCCTCTTAAGCAAGCACTGTAAACTACAGGTCGACTCATTTATTCTATTACTAATGTGGCGATTATTCCAATGTCATCTCAATGTACCAGCCATCATCTACTTATCAATTAACTTGTGGCTCGGCACACCAATTGTTTCCCTTGGATTTATACCAACCATCACTACCACTTCTTAATCATTACTGTTAACTACAGTATCTCCACCCTCCTACGTCCAACAAAACTTTGTCTATTTACTATAGACCTCTCACCAACACATCTACTTGCTGTACCAACCACTAATTCCAATTTTAAGTTTCTCGTCTATCCGACGCAATTACTTAACGTATCATTACTTTCTAACATCTCACCACGACTACTCTAAGCTATCCTCCAGTCTTTCCTAGCACTCTTGTATCGTGACGATAATCAAACCGGTCACCCTCCTCGGAACACGTTCTCCAACATTCATTTTACTAACCTTGTTTACCTCCGTATCTTTCACTCTTATTTATCGGAATTCTTTCAGAACTGCAACCCACGCCACTTATAACTGACAGCAGACCTCTCTTTTCTCGTTCCTGTTAAGAATACTAAACATGTTTTATGAAACATCATTCAGAATGTTAACTCCGTTTTCGTCATACAACTTCCATAATTTCCTTCCAACGTCAGATATTCTACGAAAAGACATCACAATTCTCCAATCATTTTCTTTCTATCTCTCGATTTTCGCATACTCTATGTTCCACGGTTTTATCAACGTCACTTATCAACCACTCTTCTCATATTCACACGGACAATGATACACAACCTCGCTCTCATCTCACGACTACTCTCGCATCGCGACAACCTAACGTGTCCCTACTATTACTACAAAAAACACTTCAGACGCCACCTCAACATTCCAGCAATCATTCACCACAATCTACACGTATTGATCTCCTCTACACACATTGACATAAGACATATCAACGCCACTCTTACATTTTATCTATGTACTTCACTTAGGCGACGTCATCACACCTCTCTCCAACTTCCTTCATCACGACGAACACCTGTCTGACTACAGTTATACTCACGTATGAACAACGCACAACCAGACGAATTATTCCAGAGGACTTTCTCAATTCACTGCTTTCTTATATCTCTACTTTACTCAATCACTCACTCCTATACGAAGGTCAGACCCTATACATTACCTCTCGCACTTATATCGCTTTCACAGCACTATCTACTATCTCTTCAAAACAAATCTCATTCCGCTGAACCACTAATCTCGTAACTATCATTCTATACTTCTGCACCCAACAACTTTCTCAGACTTCTTTCCCCACAAGCACGACGTAACTCGTATTTTTCAAGCATCCACTTCTACAGTCTTTTACTCTTAATATTCTCACGTTCAACTGGCTATTTTACACCTATATCTCCTCACCAGACACTCTCGGTTCACCTGTCAACCATACTATACTTACTTCTCAAACTCCCAAGCGAAACTATTTCAGACATCACGTCATAGCTCTGAGTCAAAGCATTTCTAGTACTTATTTTATCTCTCATCCTCTACTAATTCTGTGCTGAATCTACTCTATTTTACTTACACCGGTTATACATCACTCGACGTGATTAACTCTCTATATCTATCCATTCCGGACAAAGGAGTATTTTTACCTAGTTTACTTCTCCCTACATCCGGAATCAAAACACACGATATCCTGTATTACGTAATCCACGTAGAATATCATTTTGCCGTAATTCTCTATCCTCAACAACACCATCGCCTACCCTGTACCATGCGATGCTACACCAAAAAATTCATCTGCCTATTTTAGACAGCTCACATATCTATATGCTCAAACCGCAGTTCTTCTCATAAGCCAAAACTATTTCATTTTCCTTCTTCACCCAAGGAATTTTAACCGTTATAGAGTGTGTCCAAGTTAAATATTTCATTGTCTCTCAATACATTAACCCGTCTTTCTCTTATTATGTCATCTTCACTATCTGTTGTCAACCTGTTAAAGTACTCAGGTCTTAAGGTCCTAAGGTCTTCTATTTTACTTAAGTCACTTTCTGTCGTTGAGTAAATTCCCGCTATCTGTCTACTATTTTTCTTCTTAAATGATTTTCTTCTATTTCCTTTATTTGCGTCGGTCTGCTCACTGTTCCCTGTATACCTTACGTAACGTTTGTACCTCCCCATTTCGTCTTCAGATGACACACTACAATAGTTCCCTCATCAGATTCATTATAGTAGTTCACCGCAGCCACGTCGATTCCATTCCCATAGTCGCCTTTAGAACGTCTGAGTTTCTTTCTCTTTCTTGGTATTCGTCTCTTAGCCTTCCCTACTTTCTTGTCATACAAACCAGTATCTAGTTCTAAAGAGTCACTAATCCAAAACTCTGTCCGTCTGTCTACCAGTAACTACTACCGTATGAGGGAACATCACGCTTCGATTCAGGATCTGCTCTTAGTGCAAGCTCTCTCATTCTCCTGAATCATCAGTATTAATATCTGTTTCAGCATCACTATAACCTGCGGCAGTAGGAATGTCTTCTCCGTAACCTGAACTCTGACAGCTAATATTCCTACACCATTTGGGAATTAGTTTCATGTCTATCCCTGAGGAACTTGATATAGCAGTACCTCTATTAACAATCATACTATTTCTTTCCTTAATACTTTCTTCACCCGTCTTTTAACATTCTTTGGCTCTTGTCTGTTTATCTTTCTTAATTTCATGCTTGTCTCCCTTAGTCAAATGAGTTGGTTTTGACTGAGTCTCTATTAAGTCAGTTTGACTTCCCTTTGTTATCTTGCCGGCTGGTTGTACCTGGACCTTTTTCTCTACTGTATCTACCTGAGTCTGTGTACTATTTTCTATCGTATTACTTGCCTGCGTCTGTGTCTCTCGGTTTCTTTTCTTTACTAATATCGTCGTCTTCTTTTCCTGTTCAATCCTAATATTGGCCAGTACTTTAGGAGTCGTTAAATTCTTATCTTTGTGTTCTACTCTGTCTTTCGATCCTGACTTCAAATATTGTCTTTGTCTCTTTTCAAACCAGTCGTTACGTCTTTTTCTAGCGGTTGCACTGTGAGAGGGCCAGTCCCATGATTTCCCTGAAAAGTTTCTCTCACTCCCATTTTTGTATTTATAACTGCTATACCAGTCCGACCTTTCACTATTACGTCTGTTCTTCTCACCGTCTCTTACCCTATAAGCATTAGGCCTTGGTTCATCATAACCATATTGTCTTTTGTCTTTATTAAGCAATGGCTGTCTCCTGTTATTCTTTCCTACTCCATTACAGTCTACCATAATTCTATAAGGGTCTTGTCTAGTCGTTCTGTTCTTCAATGTTTCCACAAAATTCTCTACTTCCGTAATTGACACCTTTAATTCCCCCAACCATGTACTAACACGCTGTAATTCCCCACACAAGTAATTCATATTAACTTCCTTTGCAATATCTATCAACCTGAAACAATATTTTCACTTCTTCTTCTGTATATTTCTTTGGTACCTGGAGAAAAAAACTTGTCCTGAGTTCAGCTGAAATAGGCCTGATTCTCCACTGTGCTGTGATGAGTCTTCTAAGCTGAAATATTCTTATATAGACTAAGCAAACAATTTCACTTTTGTAATTTACTAACTTAAGAAACACAAATCACTTATTTCGTAGAACAGTTCAATCAGTTACCAGGTTTATAAATTACCCTACTTCTGTTTCTCGATCCAAGCACGACGTATTCTCCTAAGTTCGCCGTCCGGTTACATTCAAACGCCGGGAGTCTGTACCAGTTGAAATGTTCCTCCAATCAATCACGTTTCAGGTATCAACAGGTAGTTAGGGAGTTTCTTCTCAGGTAGTCTCTCTTCTTGGGATGCTCAGTACCGTGCTTCAACCCTTGGTTGGGTCCCTTCTGAGATGGAGTACATCATCGACGTCTTGAGATAGTCTGACAGACAACAGCGAGCGGCTCTCGATTGCAGTAGAGCCCCGAGATAGTCTGACTCGTCAACGAAACATTGGGCAATCCTTATTTATTTGCTGTCTCGATTGTCTTTTACGAACTTTCTTTTTTCTATTTGTTAGCGTTCCGAACGAAACCTATTTAACATTGAGGCTGAACTTGATTGTCTTATTGAAATGTTCTTTCTCACCTGACTCAACGATCAGACGACTGGATTTCTGGATTGCCCTTTAGCCAAACCTTCTGCTTGCTCAAGACATGATCAAACTAAGCACACTCCTCGTTCGAGATATTGATTTACTGACTTGAACTTGACACGTTCGGCAGAGTAATGACCAAGAGGAGTCGTTATGATGGTGTTTGCAGGCGCTGCCACCCGTTATGGTAAGTTGGGTTGGTTTTCAGTCTTCTCTTGACGCCAATTTATTTGTTATCTCAAGTCTTGAAAAAGACTTACAGACAACCGCCCCTGGCCGGGCTTTTGGTCGCTGTATTCACAGATAACTTATACTTATTGGCCATCTTTCCCACTGCGCCTTGTTACGTTCAATGCTGGTTTAAAAGCGCGCCGAAATTGTTTCTGGCGATTTAGACAAACGGAGCAAGGATCATCTTCTCAGTTTTTGGCCTCCGCGATGTTATATAGTATACGGCATGACTTCGCGTTGTTTCTCTGTAGACCGGATTATACCAGGCTCGAATCCTCGGTCGTAGGCTCCAAAATCAGTCCTGTACCAGAGTACAGAACCAACAAAGACTGGGTTTTTTATTCAAAGACTGTTTATTTTCTTCACGATGACAACATGGCTTCTTCCCAGTTCCAAGGCGGGATGTTGACTGTCCCCTGACAACCCACTACGTCACGACTTGAGCATCTCCCCCCATTCTCCTCCGATGCTCAATCGTGCTGTAGCTGTTTCCCACTAGATCCTAATACCCTAATACTCCACTACTGTTACATATTCTTAAAGATAATTATTAACTTTAAGAAGTGCATTATACTACTCCATTCTATTCTGAATAACTGTACGAAGTGATGATTCTAAAGCAATCTTGTGCATTTCACCAGAAACACTGATAAAAGATGCTATCACTACCTACAGCTAAAATGACAGTTCGTGTACTAGAATAAGTGCCTTGTTTTAAAACAGATTTATCTATGTCTACTTTCAATTTAGAAAGTTGAGAGAGAAATCCAATCTTTTCTTTCTACTTCATCTATTGAATGGATAGGGTTTGAAGGATAAATATTTATATTTATGTCAAATTTTAATTAGATAAGAGCACTTATGAACTGCATTACATCAGAAGAGTTGAGCTTCGTGGAACTCCATCACACGAAGTGAACTTAACTCATTACTCAACATAACTTACAACACAACACCACTCAACACCACTCATCACCACACAACCCAACACTCAACATCACAACAACAACAGATAATGGGAGAGAGTTATTAGGCACAGAAGAAGAAGAAGTTGGTTAATTGGGAAAACACAGAGAATTATTTATACACATTATAAACACCATTGAGTGGAAGAAATGTTATAAATGTATGTCATTTATTTACATGCATCTTGACACCTTCTCACTCTTGTCACTGTCTTACTGTACACGTTCACTGACCCCAGGTCAAATGAGAACTTACATACAGCAGGAACAAGTTGATACAAGGCGTACACAGTGTGATAAACTCTGACCACCCCAAATTAACCCAACACTAGATTAGAGAAAAAAGAGGGGGAGGGGAACTAGTTCCTACTTCAGGAATTTAGATTTCTTCCGACCTACTTCTAGAATATTGTATTGGTAGGAATGTATATATTTATGTGAATATTCATCAGTGATCTTGGTGGCTACATAATAACAACCACCCAACACATCAGCAAACTAACCACCTAAATCAGACCTGAAAGAGGGAAGCCGAGAGAAAGAGATGAACCACAAGTGAGATGGAAGATGACTTGGCCATGAGCAAAGTATGGGGAGGCCTTCAGAGGAGCTATACGGGCAGACCTGAAGTGGATCCATCAGTCAATGGACCCTGGCTTACCAAATCTTCCAGTCACCAGGTTACCTTACTAATCGGTAGACACCACACCCAATTTCAGGAAACTAATATTTAATTGTTGAATCATTTTCACACTTAACATGTACAACATCAAAATGGTTACTATGTTTTCACACTTGTTGACCTCTCATGTATTGATGCTTGTTTATTAATGGCCTGTGACAATGGTCCAATGTGCAACTTTTCTAATATATCTTGTGTAAATCACAATAGAGATGTATGTACTGGCCAGAAGGCTCAGGCACAGTCAATAAATGATTAACATGAATTGACCTTCTGTTAATTTATCAGTTCAGACCTATCTGTGAGTCTCCAGCTTCTTTGTACATCATGTTGTCAGAATCTAATGTGATTGATTATGTGTTTGATTGTTTAAAAATAAATCCACTCATAATGACTTACTAAAATGGGGGAGAGAAGACTCTAGATCTATCAACTGCTCAATATCCATGTTTTCTTCATCTAAATCAGGCTGAGAAAATTCTCCAGACTTTCCTCAGATTTGATAAACAAAAAAAGGGGGCTCCAGAGCTACAGAATCCTTGGAGAAGGGGCAGAATCCCAGTTGGTAATCATTATTCTCACCAGGGCCATAATCTGTATCTCCTAGACTACTTAATAGAACGAGGCCTGCAGATAACTCAAGGTTCATATTCTGGGGTTATTGAAGATAGAAGAGGAGGGGGCTCTACTTCTTTTGTTAGAAATGGGGCATGCACTACAGTGATCTCCCACTCCCTTCACAAATATATGACATATTGGGAGCTCGTCCGGGATGGTTCCCATATATTAACCTTTAAACAATTACATAAAACAGTAACACGGTTATATTTGGATTTTGAACATTGTCATTTTCTTATATTGATTGACAGCCACATGATATGAAGGACATTTACAGATAGATAAGAGTAGGTGACTGATCATTCCTCCTGAAGAAGGGGGCCAGTTCCAATAGGCATATACTTCAGGAGGAGGTGCTCCGGGAGGAATATTAAGTATAAATCTACTATACAAACACTACTTCTCTTCCAGAGAAGGTGTTCTTTTCCTAGAGGTCTGAACTTAACAGCATTTCATCAACCACCGGAAAATCTTATCCGTTGGGAAAACTCTGTCTAATTTCAGATTCTTTTCTTTACTGGGAATTAATTCTGGGTACTTCAGTGCCTGCTGCCTTTGGCTTTTCCAGCATTGACAGACAGACATAACATAGGGTGTTTTTACTATTGCACATGCTCTGTTGTATATTTGCAGATCAGGGACTGACAATCTTACGCGGATCAGACTAACTGCAATTATATTTTTTTTAGGCAGAACAAAGCAATAAATTATAGACATGGCGGAAACTGCAAAGTTTAGAGCCCAAATAACAGAAACAGGTAGGGAATGCGGGTTAGATGGCCCTGAGCTAGCTAACTATGTTTCAGATGCATTCGACAAAAGAGAAAGACTGCAAGCGGAATTGGCTCTCAAAGAAAAACAGCTTCAGGCTGAATTGGCTGAGAGGGAAAAACGACTTCAGGCAGAATTGGAGGAGAAAGAGAAACGATTTCAAGCAGAATTGGAGGAGAAAGAGAAACGACTACAGGCTGAAATGGAAGATAAGGAGAGAGAGCGTCAACACCAACTGGAGTTGAGGAGAATGGAGACTGAAGTGGAGATCCGGAGAATAGAGAAAGGGAGTGGTCCTACACCCTCAACCTCATCAGGATCGCCAGTGACAGAACCACCTCCTCACGTCTCTCACCTTAATTCAGGAGCTATGTCATTTCCTCTGGAACCCTTTAATGAACAGACTGACCACATCGAAGGATTTTTATCACGCTTCGAGGCAATGGCTGTCAGCTGTGGGCGTGAAGAAAGTAGATGGGCGACGAAGTTAGCGCAGGCCTTAAGATCCACGGCGTATGATGTGTTCTCGCGCCTCACTAGAGAGGAACAACAGAACTACACAACACTTAAGACGGCACTCTTGAGCCGCTTCGAAGTGGACGCCGAATCTTATAAACTCAGGTTCAAAACCGCAAGGAAGGAACCGGGTGAGAGTTACGCGCAACTAGTTGAAAGACTGAAGTCATACATACAAAGATGGGCTTGCTTGGGAGGATTTGAGGAAAGTTTTGAAGGACTCCGTGAAATGATCATCATTGATCAGATCAAGGGGAAAATGCAGAACGAAATGAAGGCATTCTTAATCCCAAAACTGGGGCGGACCGCCTAGAAACTATAATCATCCTGGCAGAGAGATTTGAGAAATCTCAGAAGGAGATGGGAGGAAAGGGACGTTCGAACAACACCCCCTCTCAAAACAAAACTCCACAGCCAAAAGAGGGTGAAAACCCTGTAGCCACCAAGAAAAATGGGAAATCCCAGAAAAACACTCAAAACACAGCCCAAACAGCGCCGAAGGAGGACACACCATTCTGTACCCATTGCAAAATTAGAGGTCATACATTTCAGAATTGCAGGAAAAAGCCACCTCCACACACAGCGGCATGTTTGGCCAACCGAAGAGAGAAAAAAGTGAGCACTGGTGAACCGTCCAAACAGACACCTCATCAAGACACATCATCTCGTATTCCGGTTGTAGAATCCATCTTGCTAAATGGATTCAAGACTACCTGTTTATATGATACTGGATTATCGTATGACTGTGTTGTTTCATCATCCTTAGTTCACCCTGAACAGGTGACAGAGGAAATAGTGGAATTACAGGGACCACTGAAGAGTTCAACAAATATGTCTCTTCCAGTGGCAAAAGTGAACATAGCCTCGCGGTATGTCACTGGGACAATCAAGGCAGCAGTCTTGGACGATCCGATATATCCCGTAATCCTCGGCTGTAGATTTATCGTTCTAGGAGAACCTGTTCAACCTGTGGCGATGGCGACCATGACCACTCGATCCCAGGCAACAAAAGCTCCAGAAACTAACTACGCCAATCCCTCGAACGGAGGAACTGAAGAGGGCACAAGAAGCCGACAGCACATTGGAACCCTGCTTCAGAAAACTGCCAAAATCACATTTACCTCTACGTAAAGGTGATCTGTTCATGAAGTCAGCACTTCTTTACAGAAAAGCAGGACGAGCTGGACAAGAGTTTAATCAACTTGTTGTACCAACTCAATACAGGACTCAGATCTTAGAGATGGGTCATAGTCTACCATTCAGTGGGCACATGGGTATTCAACGACTACTACACAGCGGATTACCACTCACTACTTTTGGCCAGGGATGAATTCAGACATACAACGGTTTGTAAAATCATGCCCACAGTGTCAGAAAGTATCACCAAAACACCGGACACCACCGGCAATGTTGGGTGAATCGCCAATCACTGGAATTCCATTTGAGAAAGTGGCTGTAGACATAATCGGACCTCTCTCAGCAACGAAGAGGCGAAACCGATTCATATTAACGCTTGTGGACACAACAACCATGTGGGCCGAAGCAGTTCCTATGCCCAGCTGTGACTCCAAACACGTCGCTGATGCATTATTAGGAATATTCACACGTCTAGGATTCCCACAAAGGATCTTGACGGACAACGGTTCACAGTTTCGTGGTAAGCTCATGGAAGAGACCTTCAGACTTTTTCATGCACGCCATATCTTCAGTTCACCATATCACCCTCAGTCAAATGGACTTGTGGAAAGGTGGAACGGTACATTGATTAGTATCCTGCGCAAAATTGCCCAGGAGAAGACAGAGGATTGGGACTTGTATTTACCCGCAGCTTTATTCGCTTACAGGGAGGTACCCCATCACTCAACAGGTTTTGCTCCAGCCACATTGTTGTTTGGACGACCGATCAAGGGACCACTGGAGGCGTTACTTCGAACGTGGACTGATAATACTACAGATGATACAGTCGTGACTGCATCTACATATGTTGCCGAGTTGAAAAATCGTTTACAACACAGTTGGAAACAAGCGAATGTCAATCTACGTCAAGCCAGACGAAGAATTGCTCGTAACTTCTAACCGCAAGGCAAAGGATAGAGAGTTAGAGGTAGGAGAGAAGGTGATGTTGCTGCTTCCAACCAGTCAGAATAAGCTGCAAATAGGATGGAGAGGACCTTATGTAGTGACGGAGAAGATCTCACGTACCAACTACAGAATTTCAGTCAAAGGCAAGATGAAAGTATTTCACATAAACCTCTTGAAGAAGTTTCATGAAAGACCCTCAACCACCGAACCAGCACATCTGATGGCCATGAGTGTGGCTACTGAAGTCGAAGAAGGATCAACAATGGGAGTCGAGTGCCAACTGCAAGCCAAAGAGACCTTTAAGGATGTGGAAATTAATCCCAACTTAACAAAGGATCAGCAAAAGCAGATTAGGGAACTTATGGCAAAATATGCAGAAGCCAGGAAGAACTGATTTGGAGGAATTTGACATGAAGTTAAATGACACAGTGCCTGTGCGAGTCAAGACTTACCCAGTTCCTTATGCAAAGCAAAAGACTTTAGAGGAAGAAATACAACAGCTGCTCACCGCAGGAATAATCTCACCATCTGAATCACCTTACAGTGCTAGCGTCGTCTTATTGAGAAAGCCAAGCGGAGAACATAGATTGTGCATCGATTATCGACAGCTCAATGCTATTACTGAATTCCAAGCAGAACCTCTGCCTGATCAGAATAAACTCTTCACAGCACTCAACCGAGCTAAGTACTTTACTAGGATTGATCTCAGTAAGGGATATTACCAGATTCCTGTAAAACCGGAAGTTAGACCATGGTTAGCTTTCAGCACGCCTGGAGGACACTATGAGTTCAACGTTCTTCCATTCGGATTAAGTAATGCTCCCAGCGTCTTTACACGTATGATGAGAAATTACTTGACCTACTACAGCATCCAGACATCAGTGACTTCATGGATGACATCCTGATCGCCACTGAAACATTTGAAGAGCATGTAGAAACCCTGCATCTTTTGTTCAGGCGCCTCAGAGAAACTGGATTGACGGCTAGACCAAAGAAGTGTCAGATAGGATTCCAAGAATTGGACTTTCTAGGTCATAAGATATCTCATGGACTGATAACTCCACAAGAGGGAAATGTGGACAAACTCCAGAGAGCACCTCGTCCAAAAACAAAGAAGGATGTAAGATCATTTGTATCCTTATGTGGATTCTATCAAAAATACATCAAGGACTTCAATACTCTGTCAGCACCTTTAACGGATCTTACCAAAAAGGGGAAACCAGAGAAAGTCACTTGGTCAGCTGACTGTGAGAGAGCTTTCACAGCACTAAAGCAGGCATTAACTGCTCATCCAGTCTTACATCTACCAGACCTCGACCAACCATTCGTGCTGCGCACCGATGCCAGTAACATAGGAATTGGGGCAACGCTGTTGCAGAGAAAGGGAGATGTACCATCAGAGCTATTCCCTGTAGCCTATGCTAGCAGGAAATTGAATGCAGCAGAGAGAAATTACAGTACTATCGAGAGAGAATGTCTTGCGCTCGTATGGAGTGTACAGAAATTTCAGGCATACCTATATGGCAAACACTTCACAGTGCAATGTGACCATCAACCACTCATGTTTCTCGCAGCATCTAAGACTCTGAATGCCCGACTTATGAGGTGGTCGCTGCTTCTTCAACCGTACTCGTTCCAGGTTGAGTATGTTCCTGGGAAAATGAATGTGGGAGCGGACTTCCTGAGTCGACACCCAGTGCCTGATGAACCAGGTCAATCAGATGCAGAAGAGAATACAAGGGGAAAAATGGGAACAGCTTGATAACTGAAAATGTTGGAAACATAGTTCCATACCGTAGAACAATCTGGGGTGGGGCCATGTGGCATAACGCTAACCACCATTATTCATTTACCAAATACCGCAAGCCAAGAAGAGGAAATAATGAAACAAATGACTTCACAACCGCAAACTGAAACTAGGACTTAAAACTTAACATCGAAACTGGAACTGCATAAGTGACAGATGACGTGGATTCTTAGAAAGATTTCATCAGACAAAGCTCGGAAGACCATTGGACAAAATAGACATGTGACCCGCTTTCGCGCCAACGCATGATTTGCATATGTTAATATTTCATCAGAATATGGTAAGCCCGCACTTTTTCCTGCAACCAGCCTGATGAATAGACGTGAGAAGCTAGTGTGACCAAATTTTCAAACATGGGATTGCGGAGTGTCTAGATCCGAGGTAAGCTTGTAATTCCCGAGATTAGACTAAGAACCCGATGTATCAGGTGTCCAGAAATGGTATCCAGTGTTTGTAATGTCAATTGAAATGTATTATTATTAATTAAAACCTCTGAAATGTAAAAATGCTCGACTGTAGATTCTGACGACGCAGAGCCGTTCCCGGGCAAACTGACACTCTAATATTCTCTTCGATGAAACTGCAATCTCTGATATTCTTAAAGATAATTATTAACTTTAAGAAGTGCATTATACTACTCCATTCTATTCTGAACAACTGTACGAAGTGATGATTCTAAAGCAATCTTGTGCATTTCACCAGAAACACTGATAAAAGATGCTATCACTACCTACAGCTAAAATGACAGTTCGTGTACTAGAATAAGTGCCTTGTTTTAAAACAGATTTATCTATGTCTATTTTCAATTTAGAAAGTTGAGAGAGAAATCCAATCTTTTCTTTCTGCTTCATCTATTGAATGGATAGGGTTTGAATGATAAATATTTATATTTATGTCAAATTTTAATTAGATAAGAGCACTTATGAACTGCATTACATCAGAAGAGTTGAGCTTCGTGGAACTCCATCACACGAAGTGAACTTAACTCATTACTCAACATAACTTAAAACACAACACCACTCAACACCACTCATCACCACACAACCCAACACTCAACATCACAACAACAACAGATAATGGGAGAGAGTTATTAGACACAGAAGAAGAAGAAGTTGGTTAATTGGGAAAACACAGAGAATTATTTATACACATTATAAACACCATTGAGTGGAAGAAATGTTATAAATGTATGTCATTTATTTACATGCATCTTGACACCTTCTCACTCTTGTCACTGTCTTACTGTACACGTTCACTGACCCCAGGTCAAATGAGAACTTACATACAGCAGGAACAAGTTGATACAAGGCGTACACAGTGTGATAAACTCTGACCACCCCAAATTAACCCAACACTAGATTAGAGAAAAAAGAGGGGGAGGGGAACTAGTTCCTACTTCAGGAATTTAGATTTCTTCCGACCTACTTCTAGAATATTGTATTGGTAGGAATGTATATATTTATGTGAATATTCATCAGTGATCTTGGTGGCTACATACCAACAACCACCCAACACATCAGCAAACTAACCACCTAAATCAGACCTGAAAGAGGGAAGCCGAGAGAAAGAGATGAACCACAAGTGAGATGGAAGATGACTTGGCCATGAGCAAAGTATGGGGAGGCCTTCAGAGGAGCTATACGGGCAGACCTGAAGTGGATCCATCAGTCAATGGACCCTGGCTTACCAAATCTTCCAGTCACCAGGTTACCTTTCTAATTGGTAGACACCACACCCTAATTTCAGGAAACTGATATTTAATTGTTGAATCATTTTCACACTTAACATGTACAACACCAAAATGGTTACTATGTTTTCACACTTGTTGACCTCTCATGTATTGATGCTTGTTTATTAATAGCCTGTGACAATGGTCCAATGTGCAACTTTTCTAATATATCTTGTGTAAATCACAATAGAGATGTATGTACTGGCCAGAAGGCTCAGGCCCAGTCAATAAATGATTAACATGAATTGACCTTCTGTTAATTTATCAGTTCAGACCTATCTGTGAGTCTCCAGCTTCTTTGTACATCATGTTGTCAGAATCTAATGTGATTGATTATGTGTTTGATTGTTTAAAAATAAATCCACTCATAATGACTTACTAAAATGGGGGAGAGAAGACTCTAGATCTATCAACTGCTCAATATCCATGTTTTCTTCATCTAAATCAGGCTGAGAAAATTCTCCAGACTTTCCTCAGATTTGATAAACAAAAAAGGGGGCTCCAGAGCTACAGAATCCTTGGAGAAGGGGCAGAATCCCAGTTGGTAATCATTATTCTCACCAGGGCCATAATCTATATCTCCTAGACTACTTAATAGAACGAGGCCTGCAGATAACTCAAGGTTCATATTCTGGGGTTATTGAAGATAGAAGAGGAGGGGGCTCTACTTCTTTTGTTAGAAATGGGGCATGCACTACAGTGATCTCCCACTCCCTTCAAAAATATATGACAAGAGTCATGTGATTGAATAACATAATATGACATGATAAGTATATGATATAACAGTCACTATTTGTTAAAACTAACACGTAGTGTGTTATTGAACTATTAACTATATGCCAATGTAATCTAGTATATGTGGCATTTCCCCTCATTTAACATAGTACAAAGCACCATATGCATGTATGACACACATTTCATTACATATAAGACATTGCATGACATAATGTTGAGCGATTGTATGTCATAACATCCGTCATTTTATATCATAACACTGAATACATGTAAACCATACCTCTAGAATACGAATGACCTTTCAAGTAAATAGTAAACGGCCACCATGCCAGCCTGAGGGGTACTTACTGGGTATAGTCTGATGGCCCCATGTTTTTAAAGACCAACCTGCCCTCGATGGCTGATGTGGCGGATATCAAGCTGGCAACATTACTTCCTATGACGTTTCTTGATACCCATTTTAGACTTGACCGACGCTGAATGACATAAGGCTGATTAAATCTACCAAAACGATGTGAAAAACTGCATGGAATAACATCCAACACTTAACAACAAATAAGCCACGATTAAGCACCAATCATCCCACTCGTTAGGATAAGTCGCACACCGAGCGTGTGAGACGTAAGATGGTGCATGATGGTGGAAATAACCACGTGTTCACATGCACCCACTGTGAACGAACATTTGCAGCGCCAATTGGCCTTATCAGTCACATTCGCTACCGCCATAAGTAAAAGTTATTATGTCTTTTTTAAAGCACAAACTATCGTTTGTCAAGACGGCAAGGTGCCAATGATGGAGCCCACTCGTTACATGATATAAACAATGTCACTATCTCATTATGAATTTTCTTTCTGCCTGGTCTCAAACTTGTGCCTTGGGCTCCCCGGTCCGGCTGAGCACAGATTACAACAATCAACAACAGACAATTTATAGGAGAGAAGAGATTTACTGCTTTCGTTTCTTCGTCACATTAGAGACATGATTTGATTGATGTCATCATTCATGGCTAAGGGCACGATTATCATTTAGAACGAAGATTATTGCTTCGATTTGATGAGTTAACGGTGATTAATCTGTTTGTTGGGGGATCAATACATCACTCAATAATACAATCAAGAACTCGTATCTTCTGTCTGCCCTGGGGATAACGTCAGAAAATAATCATTTTATCAAGTTTTATAATATTCATCAAGTAATTGTTTGTAGAGATCATTAAATGTGTTGCGTGTATTTCTGATAACCAGAGACTCCTGAGTAAAACAGTTCACAAACCATCCATTTATGGATGTGGATGTAACAGAAAAATTACATTTTCCAAATAGTCCTTCTTACTCCCAATTTGAAGGCAGCGGTGGTGTCGTTCCTCAGGCGAATGCTACGATTATCTTGGACTTCCAGAGTAACTAACAACGATTGCATCGGAGAAGATTGGCCTAACCCGTTCCATTTACAAACACACTCTATGGAGAATGTCAACAATCTCAAGATGACTGCTGTTTACTTTGAAAACAAACTCAGATTAACGTCTGAAGGTGAACGAAGTTGAAGAAATGGTTTCTAAAGACCTATGTCTGACCACATCGGAGCTAATTTAATATGCCAGAATGTGCAGTCGTTTAAAGATGGTCTTTTGTTTCAATATTCTCATACCAAGATGAGGATAGGGGTATTCACGTGGTTGGTATTGGTTGGAAGTAAGTAATGGCATCTGTTACACGATATGAGCCGTACAGAGTGTATGATTGTAACCCAATATGTTTAGACGGACTTGATGGAAGATGCCAATACCAGATTGGATGCTTTTACATCGAAGGACGTTTCCTGGTACCTATTTCAGGATGGTCAAGATGGCAATTAATTTTA
>JACEFZ010003297.1:502500-532080 GCA_014155875.1 Cepaea nemoralis
CACTGCGATGTGTAGTGTTCGAACATTTCTATCACGTGCTCATCTAAGTTAACAATTTCCGTTATGCTATCTTCGATTCTCTATTAGCATTTGCTTGATTGGCAAATGAATACATGAGATGAAGCAACATGAATATGCGTGGCAATCCAACAATTTCTCCCTACATGACAGAACTTAGCATGTAACAGTGCTAGTTTATGTCAGTATGCATAATACAGTCGACATCTCTTTGCCGACAATTTATATTACTTACACTGTTATAATGTAATTAAAACAACGGTTTCTTTGCAAAAAACAGTAACTATAATAACAGAATCTTAGCAAATTAAAAATAATTATAACATTAGGTTGGCGTTTTACGGTCAAATGACTGACATGAGTAACGCGATAATCACCTATTATAATGAAAGTTGATTTTAACTCAGCCACTTTCACCCTAATGTGTTCATTTTAGCACTATGTTCGTATGTATGTATTGATTCTCCATTAGCAATCCCATTGATGTTGTTAATGGTGATAAACTTTTAATTAGAAGAAACACTTGATAGTAGAGAATTATGAGATATCGTACATACAAGTAACATCTAACGCACATAAACACACACACACACACACACACACACACACGCGAGCGTGTACATATGTTGTATTGAAGTCTGTTGACAATAATATATCCAGTTGAAACATTACCAATCCAAGCTTATTACAAACAAGTCTGTACGTGTTGTGCTGATGAAAGAATTGATACATTTTAATATACATCTTCATGCATGGCAATGCTTATATCTTCAGCAGCCGCTTCTACTCATTGTTTCTGTGACCTCTTGTATATGACCAAGCCTGGTACTGACAATTTTTTTTTTTTTTTAAATTCGCATATCCTTTACAGGACATCGCTGTCAACAGCAGAATCCCTCAGCTGTTTATTGATTTCTTGGAAAGATCACGCTCAGTAGTTTGCCATTGCTTTCTGAGCGGCCCGCTCAGTTATCCCGCAAGTCACCAGCGGGGGTCGAACCGCTTTCAGCTCTCGCTCGCTACGAGACTCTGCGTGATAAACGGGATTACGGAGAAAGTGTTGTAACCCCTCGGCCAGAGAGACCGGCGACAAAAATATACTGAAAGAAAAATAAGATTTTACATATCTGGGATCAGAAGTAAATAGCAAATTATCCCTAGATCAGGAAATCAACGTCAGGATTGCTAAGGCAGCAACAACAATGAACAGGTTAATAAAAAAGAGAGTCTGGGAGAACAGGAAGCTTACTGCCAAAACAAAAGTCCTTGTCTATCAAGACTGTGTCCTTAGTACTCTTCCTTATACCAGTGAAACCTGGTCAACTTACTCACACCAAAAGAAACATTTAAACAGCTTTCATATGCGGTGTCTGCGAAGAATAAATTGGTATTAAGTGGCAAGACAAAATCACAAATAATGAAGCATTCGAAAGATCAGGTTGTGTAACTGTTTGTTCCATGCTCAGTCAGATAGGACACGTTAGGAGGATGGATGATGGTAGAATACCAAAGGACATCTTTTTGGTGAATTACAGATGGGTAAGAGATCTCAGGGTCGGCCTGTACTATGATACAAAGATGTGTGTAAGCGGGACATGACTAATACAGACATTGATAATGCACATTGGGAGAAAGTCGCCGCTGAACGTGTCGCATGGAGGGCACATACTAGACATGGAATAAAGGCAAAGGAGAAAATTATTGCAGAAAGGTCACACACAGAACGTTTGAGGCGTAAGATGGCACGTTATGGTGAAAATGACCATGTGTTCACATGCAGCCTAAAATACGTACCATCAAATGTCACGGAAGCAAATAAAACCCACGTAAACTGCCCATGTCACCCGTTGATGGCCATTGGTTACTATAAATATGATACTGACACCATATACACATTTTTTCATACATGTCACTCACATCACAGTCGACTCGACGCGCTACCGAGAGCAAGTCGACTTATCGGAAGCCGGCCGCGTGTTAGAAAATGGCACGTAGCAAGAAAAACTCCACTAGACACCCGACGTTCAAAATGAGCAGCGTGGAAGCCGCCAAGACTATCAAGATGATGAAAGAAGACAACGTGTCTGCTAGCCGCAGCACAACGCCAGAACATGAGGAAACATTAAATGAAGCTGCCACTGCGACACAAGATGAAGCCGCATACGTAGCTCAACAGAAGTCAGAAACTACAACTTTAACTGAAGCCAGCAGCAGCCGTGAACATTTCAACAGCACCGAGACGAAACAGCCCAGTTTACCAAAGATCTCTTCATCGGAGGAAACTACAACTAAGGACTTCACCGACAAATTGCTGCTAAAACAGACAAGCGTGGGAGAAGACAAACTGTCGGCGCTAACAATAATCAGTCTGGTGGAAAACGAGCTGGGAAGACACAGCATCGCCCAGCTTCGCAAGACACCTGATGGAGTAGTGGTCTCCATCAACAAACACCCAAAGACCACAGCACTTATGCAGAAAATCGCTCAAGGAGAGAAGGCTGATATCAAGCTTCACCACGGCATAACAATACAAGCAACACGACACAGCAGGATGAAACGATGGGTCATTAAATGAGTCAAGACCCATCTCATCAACGACCAGATCAGGGAGAGACTGACAATGGAGAAAAAGAAACTCAAGATCACCAGCTGAGAGGATCATCGGAAAGAACAACATCCCCTCCACAGTCGTCATGGTAACATCGGAGGACCGAGTGATCCCTCAATACATCAGATGGGACAAGAGAGACCAATTCCAGAGCACTACATACCGAGAGTGCTGCAGTGCTCTAAGTGCCAGAAGTTTTGGCACACCCGTGCCACCTGCAAGTGTGAGGTTGAGGTTTGCAGATACTGCTCTGGACCTCATCCATACAGTCAGTGCCAGCATGCAAAGATCGACAAGGACTTCAGGAGGCCTAACACTAACAGAAAATGCGCCAACTGCCTCGGCAACCACGGCGCCAGGTACCTCGGCTGCCCCTGCCACCAAGACAGCAAGGAAGCTATGAAGATCGCCATCAAAACTAACCTGCCCTATAAAGAGGCTAGGAGGCAGTACGAGGCCACCAATCGACTCACAAAAAGCGACAAAGCGCAACTTGAAGGCCAACTGAAGGACCTGCGATCAAAGTTCAACAGCATGGAGGAAGAAAAAGACAAGACGCAAGAAACACAGATAACAGCCGTTCAGTGCATCCTGGACGAATTGAAGCAAGTTCAGCAGAAGATTGAGCAGGATGTCGCTCGAATGGTTGCTATAAAGGCTGAAACAGACGAAACTCTATCAAAAATCCAAGAAGAAAGAGTCAAGACAGAAGAAACTCTCAAACAGATACAAGAAGAAAGAGCACATACCGAACTACTCAAGTCCAAGACCGAAACACCAGAAGCAGAAGATGCAAAGTCCCAGACAGAAGAAGGACTAAGAGACGAGGAGAGAGAATTCCACAGCGACAGCGGCGAAGAAGTGTGGCCGGGAATGAGGGCATATAAGCGCAATGGACGATTGACCCACGTAGCAGACCATCTGAGAAGACACGTACGACGCGAAGATAGACCAAGAACACCCGAACCAGAAAATGCAAAGACCCAGACAAAAGAAGAAGCAACAGATGAAGAAGGATGACCTCTTGGTCTCTCGTGTCATGAACTGGATGAAAACGGCAGCCTAAACCAAGAACAATGGCCCGAGAACCGGTATCACTCCACACCAAGCTCGAACTGGCGAACACCGAGAAGATTCGAAGGCAAGCCAAGACGGGGAAACAGGAGGAACACCAGAAGAGACGACAACTGGTAAAGCTCCCTGAAGGAAACAGCACCATAAGACGAGGTGGGACCACAATTACTCCGGGCCTCAACAAGTGCGCGACTCTGTCCAGACATGAAAGACCACATCAAGAAGTAACGAACGCAATCAACCCATCAGAAGCCGGGAAGCTGATAACAAGCAGCGCAATGTACGAAAGAAAAACTACAAGCTACACCATAAACATCCCTACATAGCCAAGTCGAAAATTCGAATGCTAAAAGGGGGTCCTCGTACCAGAAATTGGAATTGGAATTGGAATATACAAGAAATATATATACACAATATGTCTTTATGGATGAAAACGAATCCTTTCATGTACTTGATATTCTGTCTTCTTGGTGCCCAATAACAGATGTAGTTTATCTAGGGTTGCTGACAACTTGCTGAATATTTCATCTGCTGACAGATTCTGCTATCGATTTCGCCTCAGTTAGTTTAGTCAGTTCTGTGGCGAATGGGTTACAATGCAATCCATAATCCGACATACCGCGTTGAAAACACAGGTGCGGACGATTTGGAAGCAGACCGCCTTGCGTTGGTTTTCATACTATGGTATTAGTGCCGGTGGTTCAGAAGGTGACGGCAAACTATTCAACGTAAACTTGCCAAGAAATCACAAACAGCCAAACAATGCTGGGGTTGACTACGAGTTCATGTAAATTGTATACAACTAACTAACAGCATAGTTATGCAACTATCAAACTATTTGTCACTTCTATAACTCTTGTGCTGTATTAATGTTGTGTCGTCCTTAATTGTTAGTTGTGTGTGATGTGAATGGGAAATCCATTTGTGCCATTCTGAATCGTCATCTGGTTACATTACATTCTCATGTAAATCGTCATCTGGTTACATTACATTCTCATGTAAATCGTCATCTGGTTACATTACATTCTCATGTAAATCGTCATCTGGTTACATTACATTCTCATGTAAATCGTCATCTGGTTACATTACATTCTCATGTAAATCGTCATCTGGTTACATTACATTCTCATGTAAATCGTCATCTGGTTACATTACATTCTCATGTAAATCGTCATCTGGTTACATTACATTCTCATGTAAATCGTCATCTGGTTACATTACATTCTCATGTAAATCGTCATCTGGTTACATTACATTCTCATGTAAATCGTCATCTGGTTACATTACATTCTCATGTAAATCGTCATCTGGTTACATTACATTCTCATGTAAATCGTCATCTGGTTACATTACATTCTCATGTAAATCGTCATCTGGTTACATTACATTCTCATGTAAATCGTCATCTGGTTACATTACATTCTCATGTAAATCGTCATCTGGTTACATTACATTCTCATGTAAATCGTCATCTGGTTACATTACATTCTCATGTAAATCGTCATCTGGTTACATTACATTCTCATGTAAATCGTCATCTGGTTACATTACATTCTCATGTAAATCGTCATCTGGTTACATTACATTCTCATGTAAATCGTCATCTGGTTACATTACATTCTCATGTAAATCGTCATCTGGTTACATTACATTCTCATGTAAATCGTCATCTGGTTACATTACATTCTCATGTAAATCGTCATCTGGTTACATTACATTCTCATGTAAATCGTCATCTGGTTACATTACATTCTCATGTAAATCGTCATCTGGTTACATTACATTCTCATGTAAATCGTCATCTGGTTACATTACATTCTCATGTAAATCGTCATCTGGTTACATTACATTCTCATGTAAATCGTCATCTGGTTACATTACATTCTCATGTAAATCGTCATCTGGTTACATTACATTCTCATGTAAATCGTCATCTGGTTACATTACATTCTCATGTAAATCGTCATCTGGTTACATTACATTCTCATGTAAATCGTCATCTGGTTACATTACATTCTCATGTAAATCGTCATCTGGTTACATTACATTCTCATGTAAATCGTCATCTGGTTACATTACATTCTCATGTAAATCGTCATCTGGTTACATTACATTCTCATGTAAATCGTCATCTGGTTACATTACATTCTCATGTAAATCGTCATCTGGTTACATTACATTCTCATGTAAATCGTCATCTGGTTACATTACATTCTCATGTAAATCGTCATCTGGTTACATTACATTCTCATGTAAATCGTCATCTGGTTACATTACATTCTCATGTAAATCGTCATCTGGTTACATTACATTCTCATGTAAAATAATATTTATATGACTCCCATAGATCACATTGTTTCTTTACTAATCAGTTATTACTTTTTTTTTAACCTTTTTACTTGAGTTATTACTTTTATATCTTAACGTAATGTTTGTTTTGTCTTTCGGCAGATATGAAGTGCCAGTGTCATTCTTGCACACCCAGGGGTGATCCAGGTCTCGCGGAGATAGCCAGTAGGTCCCAGGTTGGGAGAAAACTCTGTAGGCCAATTCTCTTCCCTAGATGCAAACACTTTTCAGAGCTTTGACAAGCTAATTGTCAGTGCATCGGATTTAAGAGACAAAACTAATACTCTGCGAGAGGTTTATCAGTCAAACAAACAAAACATTCCGTTATGAATACGAGGGTAAGTTAATAAGTAAGTCGCAAATGGTTCTTAGAAAAATAACTAACTATGATAACAACTTGAAACAAGTTTATTTTTATACACAATTTGTCCCTTTATTTCTCAACATAATTTCCACCAACATTGATGCACTTATCCCATCGTTTTATCAGTCCTCCCAAACAGGCTGCGTAGAAGTGCGTGTCCTGCTGTCTAAACCGCGTTTTCACTTCACATTCAACTTCGGTGTCTTTCGCGAAATGTCTCCCGCCAAGGTGGGTTTTCAGCGTATTTAGCCCCTAGCGAAATCTCGTAAAGTAAAATTCATGCCGGAGTCACAGCCGGGTAGAAAAAGGTCGGACAGCGAGTCAATTAAGTAAGTCACACAGTTCTGTGGGATGACAGGTAAATGACAACAGGGCACGCAGATTTATGCTGCCGGTGTGGGAGGACTGATAAAACGATGGGATAAGTGCATCAATGTTGGTGGAAATTATGTTGAGAAATAAAGGGATAATGCATGTATAAAAATAAACTGGTTTCAAGTCGTTATCATAGTTAGTTATTCTTCTACAATCATTTATTAACTGACCCTCGTACAAATGTAATAACCCTCATCATAAGTAATCTGACAGTGTGTATACAGACTGATTGTAACCCCTGGACAATTATTAAACAAGCAATGTGATCTATGGGCGTCATTTAATACTATATTATACAAGACATGTTACACTGGTAAGAGCAGTTACGGTAAATAAAGGAAACTTTCCATGTACACGGATATTACATAATCACGAGAAACAAGTTATAGAGTCATCAGAGAACAGACATAACGGTATAGCTTATCGTGGACAGTTTAAAGAAACAATCAATATCACTTTATTACGTCATGAAAAGTACTGGAATTTATTGTCTTTAGAGTCCATTTACAATCTCTTTTAGTTTCCTCGCAGGAATGGAAAACAATCAACTAGCAGTCTCTAAACTGTCTAGGTTTCATGTTTCAGTCCCCCGGGATTGTTTTTTAGTGTTTTCCGGAGAGGTTTTCCTGTCTCACTCAGCCTTCCTGAATGGATATAGCAGGCAGACGCTCCCGTCCCCTCTGTAGCGTGTTGTCTTCGCCACCTCCAGTGACCCAGACATGGGTATGACAACGAAAGAGTATAATACAAACATCACAACTTCTCCATTCTGACTATTGATTTTGTTTATCTCTTTCCTATCATTGCTCTGGAAGCCTGAACGTCCAGATCTGTCATAGCTTCTGTATTGTCTAAAAATGTTACAATGTACGAAAACCGACTTTTGTCAGTTTTTATCGAAAAGCAAGGAACGTGTATACTCCACAACAAATCAAATTAGTAACTGAAAGGAGAGGCTTCTTTTTCATAATTGGTATATTCAATGTTTAAAACTGGTAGAAAAAAATAGTCAGTTGAAATAGGTTGTGTGTTTATTTTATATAACTAAGTAGGTAGTTTGGTAGTTAGATTACTTGCTTGCTTTGACAGTGCGGTGGATTCAATCGCTAGCAGTGGCATGATTCCCTGATGACACTGCTGTTGACAAAGCATCACAAAATCATCGGACACTCTTTAGAATGTGTTGGATATTGTTTGGGGTGAATGATTACCTCATCGTGTAGTGGTCTAGAATGTTCTAAATATTGTCTGGTGATGAATGACCACCTCATTATATAGTGGTCTAGAGTGTTCTAAATATTGTCTGGTGATGAATGGCCACATCATTATGTAGTGGTCTAGAGTGTTCTATACATTATCTGGCGATGAATGGTCTAGAGCAGGGGTGGGCAAACTTTTCGTGCGGAGGGCCGCATTGACAAATGTAAAGCTATTGGCGGGCCGCATATATTATATATATATATATATATCATATATATATATATATATTATATATATATATATATATAATATATATATATATAATATGTATATACATATATATATATATATATATATATATATATATATATATATATATATATATATATATATATATATATATATATATTATATCCATTTTGTTTACAGCAACCTATCACAATTATTTATAGGTTATTAAGCAGTATAAATAACTAATTATTGCAATTTTATTTTACTTATACACTTATACATTATATTTGACAATATGGACAAAAACGTTTACTAATTTGTTAACACGATTTTACAACTTGTTATTATAACAAATATTCTTTATTATCTATCAATGGCTTTAATTTAGGCACAAAGCAACTACATTGTCACTACAGTTGTTGATTTCTAATGAGATGTATGTAACTGCTTGCAATTTTTGACAATATTCTTGAAATCTGGAGCAAGTTTACTTGTTGAAATTCGCATGACATCATGCAAGTTGCAATCCGACAATAAAGACCTATTCTTAGATTGGTTGATCTTCAAGCAAGAGAATGCTTGTTCGCAAATGTATGGTGATCCAAACAATGATAAAAGTTTAGCTGCAAAGTTTTTCAAGTTGGGAAATTATTCTTGTGCTAAAGATCCAAAGAAATCCCGCAAACCATCTGACTTGAATTTCTCTTTCAGGTAATGATCTGTTTGTAAGTCAAGCAGCTCCAACTGTATGTCCTCTGTGGCTGTATCAGCTACTGCACTAAAAGGGGAACTGAGAATATTGAACTGTGGCTCTAAATTCTTGAAATCTTGGAGTCTCCATCCAAATTCTTCAATCAATGCATCTAATTGGGCTTTGTATTTTTCAGTCATTTCACCAGAAATGGTTTCTTGTTTCAGCAAAGGGAAGTGACAAAATCTTTTTTTCACTTGCTTTTCTGGAGAACAGTGAGAGTTTTGCCTGAAATGATTTTACATATACATTCAATTCATGTGCAAACACACCATTGCCCTGAAGTTTGACATTCAGTTCATTTAACTTTTCCATAATTTCAATGGCAAACATAAAGTCTAACTGTCACTCTTTATTGACAATGTTAGTATTAAAGTTACATGCAATGCCCTTCATCTCTAGGAACATCACTATTTCTTCTCTGAGTTCCCACACTCGCCTCAACACATTGCCGAGACTCAGCCATCGAACATTGATGTGGTTCAGGACATCGGAATGTTCAGTTTCCAAATCGTCAAGTTATGACTTGAACTGTCTGTGATTAAGGCCTCTTGATCTGATGAGGTTGATGACACTGACAACTGGGTCAATAACATCCTTGAAATTCAAAACAGTTTACACAGACTTTCTTGATGAATCACACAGTGAAGTGGTAATAATGTGTGGTCAGGATATACTGCTTTAATCTTATCACTTATCAACTTTACCAGACCTACATTTTTCTCCAGTCAAAGCACGAGCTCCGTCAGTTGTAACACTTGCCATCTTGTTCCAAACCAACCCAGTTCTTTCAATACAGTTAGTAACAGCATTGAATATATCATGGCCTGTGGTTGTGTCTTTGAGTGACTCAACACTCAGTAACTCTTCATGAGTTTGAAAGAAGTGTTTATTCCACGTATAAATATCAATAAATGGGCAGTATCATGTACATCGGTACTCTCATCCAATGCAAGAGAGTAGCACAAAAATTGTTTATTTGCATCTTGAAGTTCATGCATTAAATTGTCACTGATCTTGTCATCACGTCTGACCAAAGTTCTTCTTGATACAGTAATGTCGTCAAATCTGTGTTTTTTGTTTGTTCTGGACACATAATGTTTGCTGCATTTAGCAAACATTCCTTGATGAACTCGCCATCAGAAAATGGCTTGTTCTGTTTTACAATTCTGTGTGACAGCACAAGACTAGCTTTAGTTGCAGCATCTTGAATTGAAGACTGTTTAGTGAAAACAGTTTGCTGTTTCTCCAAATTTTTCACCAACTCAAGGCATTTCCTTTCCTTCTCTTCGGTCGTTAAATTGTATCCGAAATTGGAATGTTTTGTTTGATAATGTCTCTTTAAATTGTACTCCTTGAAGACAGCCACTGACTCACGACACAAGAAGCAAACTGATTTGCTACCAACTTTTATAAAACAGTACTTAGTTGTCCATTCATCATTAAAAACACGGCATTCATCCTCAATCTTACGTTTGTTATTGACACTCATCATAACGGTACATGAAATTCTGTAAAACTCAACAAAATAACTTTAAAACGAATTAAAAAATTTTATTTCTGATTTCCCTCGCGGGCCGCATAAAATCACTCGGTGGGCCGCATGCGGCCCGCGGGCCGTAGTTTGTCCACCCCTGGTCTCATCATCATCATCATCATCAAGTGCCGTGCCGGCTGGCGTAGTCGTTCATGGCTCTTCATAGATCTCGGTCTTTGGTTTTCTGGATCAACTCTGCTGCTGATATTCCTCCATGCCACCGTCTCAATCCATCCAGCATCACTTCTCTTGGTCTACCTCTGCCTCTCTTCCCCTCGATCTTTCCAGTTGTTACGATGTTCTCCAATGCCTCTCTTCTCATCACATGACCAAAGAAAGCTGTTTGTCTCTGTCTTATTGTTGTATATAATGTTCTAGTTTCGTTAGCCTGTTTCAGGCAGTCGTCGTTAGTTACTCTGGCAGTCCAAGGAATTCGCAACATTCGTCTCAGGAACCACACCTCTGTTGCTTCTAATTTCTTCTTAATTTGTTCATTTACATTCCAAGATTCACTGCCATACAGCAAAACTGGTTCTACATAGCATTTCATCACTCTCTTTCTTACATTCAGTGATAGTGACTTATTGCATAAGATACTCTTCATGTTCTGAAATGCGGCTTTTGCCTGCCCTATTCTGCTCCTAATCTCTGTTGTACATCTTCCATCTGATGTTATAAATGCCTCTAGGTATCTAAAATTATCAACTTGGTTAAGGATTTTGCCTTCTATTTCTATGTCACATTTTGGTGTCAACATTTTCTTTGATATTACCATTGTTACTGTTTTCTTGATATTCAAGGAGAGTCCTTTCCTTGCACTCCCTGTTACTACAACGTCTAATAATTGTTGTAGGTCTGTTGAATTATCCGCCACCAATACTGTGTCATCTGAATAGCGTATATCTATATCTATAAAACAAAGTGTATGTATATATGTATATATGTATGTATGTAAATATGTATGTCCTTTATTTGTTCGCGAACGGCCCATCCGATTGAGATGAAATTTTCTACACGCCTTCCTTTCATTCCATAGCTGTCAACTGTCATAGTTTTTTTTTCTTCTTCCTCCTCCTCCCTCCTCCCCCTCCCAAAATACGTACGTAAATATATGATGATGATGATGAAAGAATCCCCGAACCAAAACGTTAGGGAAAGGGAAGAAAATGACGTGACTACACAGAATCGTCACACGGCAATCATCATCATCAAGTGCCGTGCCGGCTGGCGTAGGCGTTCATGGCTCTCCGTAGATCTCAGTCTTTGGTTTTTTGGATCAACTCTGCTGCTGATATTCCTCCATGCCACGGCAATATCATAACAATTCATCTTTTTATGTGTAAGGAAGTTATCTACAGTCGTGTAGAAAGGGAAGAACTAGACGAGTATGAATTCGGAATGGCGAACTCTCTCCTCCTATCTTCTCCTCCCTCTACCTCCTCCCTCCACCATTCTCCTCTTCCTCCTCCCTCTCATCCCTCTCCCTCCTCCTTCTCCCTCTTCCTTCTCCCTCTTCCTCTCCCCTCCTCCTCCATCCTCCTCCCTCCTACTCCCTCCGCCTCCTCCCTCATCTTCCCTCCTCCTCCCTCTTCCTCCTCATCCCTCCTCCTCCTCCTGCATCCCTCCTCCTCCTCCTGCCTCCTTCTCCCTCATCATCCTCCCTCCTCTTTCTCCCTTCTTCTCCCTCTTCCCTCTTCCTCCTCCTACCTCCTCCCTCCTCCTCCCCTCTACCTCCTCCTCCTCCCTCCACCCTCCTCCTCCCTTCTCCTCCTCTTCCTCCTCCCTTTCCTTCCTCCTCCTCCTCCCTCTACCTCCTCCTCCCCTACCTCTTTCCTCCTCCCTCCTCCTCGTCTTCCACCTCCCTTTCCTTCCTCCCCTCCTCATTCTCCCTCCTTTCTCCTCCTCCTTCCTTCTTCTCCCTCTGCCTCCTCCCTCCTCCTCTCCTCCTCCTCCTCCCTCCTCCTCCTTCTCCCTCCTTCTCCCTTCTTCTCCTCCTCTCCCCTCCTCCTCCTACCCTCTTCCTCTTCCCCCTCCTCCCTCTCCCTCCTCCATCCTCCTCCTCCCTCTTCCTCCTCCTCCCTCTTCCTCCTCCTCCCTCTTCCTCCTCCTTCCTCCTCCTCCCTCTTCCTCCCTCTCCCTCCTCCATCCTCCTCCCTCTTCCTCCTCCTTCTTCCTTCTCCTCCCTCCTCCTCCCTCTTCCTCCTCCTCCTACCTCCTCCCTCCTCCTCCTCTCTCCTCCTCCCTCCTCCCTTTTCCTCCCTCCTCCTCCTCCCTCTACCTCCTCCCTCCTCCTCTCCACTCTTCCTCCTACCCTCTTCCTCTTCCCCTCCCCCTCCTCCCTATCCCTCCTCCTTCCTTCACATTCCTCCTCCCTCTTCCTCCTCCTCCCTCCTCCTCCTTCTTCCTCCCTCCTTCTCCTCCTCCCTCCTCCCCCCTCCTCCTTCCTCCTCCTCCCTCTCCTCCTCCTCCCTCCTCCTCCTCCTTCTACCTCCTCCCCCCTCCTCCTTTCACATTCCTCCTCCTCCCTCTCCTCCTCCTCCTCCCTCCTCCTCCTCCCTCTACCTCCTCCCTCCTCCTCCCTTCACATTCCTCCTCCTCCCTCTTCCTCCTCCTCCCTCCTCCTCATACCTCCTCCTCCCTTCTCCTCCTCCCTCCTCCTCCCTCTACCGTCCTCCTCCCTTCACATTCCTCCTCCTCCCTCTTCCTCCTTCTCCCTCCTCCTCATCCCTCCTTCTCCCTCTCCTCCTTCTTCCTCCCTCCTCCTCCTCCCACTCCCCCTCCTCATTCCTCCTCCTCCCTCTCCTCCTCCTCACTCCTTCTCCTCACTCCTCCTCCTCCCTCTACCTCCTCCCTCCTCCTCCCTTCACATTCCTCCTCCTCCTCCCTCCTCCTCATCCCTCCTCCCTCCTCCTCCTCTCTCCTCCTACCTCCTCCTCCTCCCTCCTCCTCACCACTCCTCCTCCCTCCTCCTCCTTCTTCCTCCCTCCTCCTCACTCCTCCCCCTCCTCCTTCCTCCTCCTCCCTCTCCGCCTCCTCCCTCCTCCCTCCTCCTCCTCCCTCCTCCTCCCTCTACCTCCTCCTCCTCCCTCTTCCTCCCTCTACCTCCTCCCCCTCCTCCCTTCACATTCCTCCTCCTTCCTCTTCCTCCTCCTCCCTCCTCCTCCTCTCTCCGCCTCCCTCCTCCTCCTCCCTCTACCTCCTCCCTCCTCCTCCCTTCACATTCCTCCTCCTCCTCCTCCTCCTCCCCTCCTTCCTCTTCCCTCCTCCTCCTCCCCCTCCTTCTCCTCCTTCTCCCTCCTCCTTCTCCCTCTTCCTCCTCCCTCTTCCTTCTCCCTCCGCCTCCTCCCTCCTCCTACTCTCTCCTCCTCCTCCTTCCTCCTCCCTCTCCCTCCTCCTCCCTCTCCTCCTCCTGCTCCCTTCTCCTCCTGCGTTCTCCTCCTCCCTCCTTCTCCCTCCTCCTCCCTCTTCCTCCTCCCTCCTCCTCGCCTCCTCCTCCACCCTACTCCTCCCTCCTCCTCCTAATCCCTCCTCCTCCCTCCTATTCCTCCCTACTCCTCCTGTCTCCTCCCTCCTCCTCCCTCCTCTTCCCTCCTCCACCTCCCTCTTCCTCCTCCCTCCTACATTTACCCAAGACAGACAGACAGTCAGACAGATAGTCGGGAACGGGATCTTATATGACTACTTATATAATTTAAATGAGATGCTCTCCACCATGGGCTGGGCCGGGTCAGACAGACAGACAGATAGATAGATAGATAGACAGACAGACAGACAGACAGACAGACAGACAGACAGACAGACAGACAGACAGACAGACAGACAGACAGTCGGGAACGGGAACTTATATGACTACTTATATGAATTAAATGAGAGTGCTCCCCACCAGGAGTTGGGCGATGCCGGGCCGGGTCAGACAGACAGACAGATAGATAGTCGGAACGGGAACTTATATGACTACTTATATGAATTAAATGAGATGCTCCCCATCAGAGTCTGGGTGAAGACGGGCCGGGTCAGACAGACAGACAGACAGACAGATAGACAGACAGACAGACAGACAGACAGACAGACAGACAGACAGATAGTCGGTAACGGGAAAGAGAACTTATATGACTACTTATATGAAATAAATGAGATGCTCCCCACCAGAGTCTGGGCGAAGCCGGGCCGGGTCAGCTAGTTATTTATATTATAACCTCCAACTAGTATTCCTGGCATCTCTTTGATCGCTCTCATTATTACTTCGCTATAAAGGGAGAAAAGATCTGGTGACAAGACACACCCTTGTCGTACTCCTAGCTTTATCTGTTCGTAACTACCCTCTTTATTTCCCATTTTAATTGCTGCTACTTGGTTCCAGTAAATATTCTTTATTATTCTTAAATCTTTTCCATCAGTGTTGATATCTTCCAACATTTTAATCAGTTCATCATGTTTTACTTTTTCAAAGCCTTAGTATAATCTATGAAGCACAAATATATGTCTCTCTGTTTCTCTATTGACCTTTCTATTAGTGTCCGTAATGTATAAATTGCATTGTTTGTGCCCTTTCCTTCCACAAATCCATACTGTTCTTCACTAATTTCCATTTTTATTTTATTTTTGGTTCTTCTCATTATGATTCTGAGTAGAAGCTTAGTGATATGGTTTATAAGGTTAATTGTACGAAAGTCTTCACAATCAATTGCCCCTGGTCTTTTTGGTATAGCTATAAATACAGATTTCAGCATATCACTGAGTAAATATCCACTGCTGTAAATATCATTCAACATTTTGGTTAATATATCTACTCCAAATTCTCCCAATACTTCTAATTCTTCTATTATGATTTCATCTGGCCCAGCTGTTTTTCCTTTCTTCATACGTTTCATAGCGTCAGCGACTTCTTCTTTCAGAATAGGTGGACCTTCTAAGTTACGATCTTCTGTTAATTCTTCCCTGTCTCCTTCATATAATTCTCTTATATACTCATTCCACCTCTTCATTATAGCATCTTCCTCTAATATTATCTTTCCTGTTTTTGATTTCAAACACCCTGTATTTATTCTTATTTTTCTTCCTGTAAGCTCATTGATTTGTCTGTGCATATTTTTTGTATCTTTAATGGAATTTAATTCAATTTTTTGCATTGCTCGTTTAACCAACTTTCTTTAGCCTTCCCACATTTATCTTTTATTTCTTTATTTATCTTAGCGTATTCTTGTTTGTCATTTTTACTCTGTTTTCTTTTGTCCATCAGTTTTAAGATATCTTCATTCATCCATTTTTTCTTAGCTATTTTGCCTCTCTCCGGTAATACTTCTTTGCTAGTTTGATGAATGGAGTCCCTTAACATTTCCCATTGTTCATCTATACTCTGTATTTTAGTTATTGCATTGTACCTATTTTTCACAGTCACTCTGTATTGTTCTTGCATTTCTTTATCTATTTTCAGAACCTCTTTATTAAGTCGCATGTTTTTAACCATTTTTTTCCCTATCTTTAATCTTACTTTTATTTGTCCACATAGTGGTACATGATCACTATTACAGTCAGCACCAGGCATTGTCTTTACATTCATTAAAGCATTTCTCTTTTATTAATTAGTATGTAGTCAATTTGGTTGCGTATTTTCTTATCAGGGCTTATCCATGTGTACAGTCGTCTTTTATGGTGTTTAAACCATGTGTTTCCAATTATCATATCATTGATATTTGCCCATTCTATTAGCTTTTCCCCTCTTTCATTTCTTGTACCTAAACCATAATTCCCCACTACATCCTCCATTTACCCCTGGTCTAGAGTATTCTAAATATTGTCTGGTGATGAATGGCCACATCATTATGTAGTGGTCTAGAGTGTTCTAAATATTGTCTGGCGATGAATGGCCACCTCATTATGTAATGGTCTAGAGTGTTCTAAATATTGTCTGGTGATGAATGGCCACATCATTAAGTAGTCGTCTAGAGTGTTCTGACTATTGTCTGGCGATGAATGGCCACATCATTATGTAGTGGTCTAGAGTATTCTAAATATTGTCTGGTGATTTCATTATGTAGTGGTCTAGAGTGGTCTACACATTATCTGGAGATAAACTCTAGAGCAGTGGTTCTCAACCTTTTTGGCCCGCGCCCCCTTCACCATATTTTCAGAACGTTACCCCCCCCCCCCCTGCCTATCAAAAATTTGGCCCGTGCCCCCCCCCCCCTTTCATCGTATTTTCAGAACGTCATTCCCCCCTTTCATATTTCCTATCTAAACCCCCCCCCCCTCACCCCCACCCCTATACAGTATACATAAAAATGTAAGGTAAATTTAATAGCACATACTAAATCAAGTCTAGACATTCACATAAAACATGATTTGTGGGTCTACTGACTTTATAACATGAATTTTAGAAGGATGAGTAGTACTTAACTGTAAAGTATGAAGGGAAAAACAATATCAAGTAATCGGTTCTTGTATTAACGCGATCTTGAAATGGTCTTCATTCCCCCCCCCCCCCCACCCCCCGGAAACCCTAAAATTCCCCCCTGGGGAATAAATATTGTCTGGTGATGAATGGCCACATCATTATGTAGTGGTCTAGTGTATTCTAAATATTGTCTGGTGATGAATGGCCACATCATTATGTAGTGGTCCAGAGTGTTCTAAATATTGTCTGGTGATGAATGGCCACATCATTATGTAGTGGTCCAGAGTATTCTAAATATGTTCTGGTGATGAATGGCCACATCATTATGTAGTGGTCCAGAGTGTTCTAAATATTGTCTGATGATGAATGGCCACATCATTATGTAGTGGTCCAGAGTGTTCTAAATATTGTCTGATGATGAATGGCCACCTCATTATGTAGTGGTCTGGAATGTGGAAACATCTAACAGTTCACATTACAATGAAATTATATATCAAGGAACTATTTTAACTGAGACGGCTGGAAATTGCATCAACATGGATAATATTATACGTAGTTGTGTATTTTGTGCATGTCAAATATTTGAAATACTGTTTAAAAGGTGCCATCATTAACCATGTATATGACTTGTTAAAAACATACTGGAAACAACAAGCCGCAATAAAGTTTGATAACGAAGTAGGTAAATATCAGCCTATTGAGAGAGGTGTACTACAAGGATGTATAATGATTCCAGATCTTTTTATTTTCCCTATACATTGAACATATTTTATGTGTGTGTGTGTGTGTGTGTGTGTGTGCGCGCGTGAGGGTGCGTGCGTGCGTGCGTGCGCGCGCGCGTGCGTGCGTTCGTGCGTGCGTGCGTGAGTGTGTGTGTGTGTGCGGAGAAAAATTGGAAAGATTAGAACACAAATCGCTCTGGCAAAGGTAGCATTTTGTAAAATGGAAAACTAATAAAATGATGTCAGTTGTAACAATACAAAAAGTGGTAAGGTGCTACACAGAACCTGTACTTATGTATGGATGTGACACGTAGACGGATAGCAAGCAAATTGAAAATCATCTAATGGCAGTGGAAATGAGGTTTCTTAGGAAACTGCAACGAATGCGATTGACAGAAAGAAAAACCAATGAGAAAATTCTGCAAGAGGAAAATGAAAACCGCAAATTGATTTGAGAATGTAGACTTAGACAGTCACATTTCTGGGGACATATCATGAAAAAAAAAAATAAACTAGATAACTTAATGACCACTGGTAAGATTGATGAGGAAAGAACAAATAGAAGGCAAGGAAGTAAATACCTGGATGGCTTGACCACACGGCATGGTCGGGGCAAGAACATTGAGCCGTTCCACGACTCTGACGATCGTGTAAGATGGCGAAACATTACCGCCTACGCTTAACGGTATTGTGATCATCATACTTCTATATGAAACAAGCATATGTCAGATAACACACACACACACAAAACACACACATACACAAACACACACTCACTCACACACATAACACCACACATATAACACACACACATACAAAGGCATAATACTAAGTACCCAGTATATTACCAATGTGTAAAGAAGATGATTGGTTGCAATGTGGGGTTGGCCCAAGCTATTTGACAGCCCATGCTTCACAGGGGATGAAATACAAACATCTGCATCATGTTGACATGTCTTACTTTATCGAAAGCCTTTGTGTAGTCAATAAAGCAAAGATGTTAGCCTTCGTTTACTTCTATAGAACGTTCAATTAATGTTCTCAGCATATACACAGCATTTACTGTACCCTTGCCTTCTACAAACCCACATTGTTCTTCTCCTATTTCGGGTTGTATTTTCTTCCTAACTCTTTGCATGATAGTTCTTAGTCTGGTGACTTGCTCTATTGCATATTCTTTTGTAAAACAGTGGTTCTCAACCTTTTTTTTTTTTGGCCCATGCATCCCTTCACAGTATTTTCAGAATGTCATTCTCTCTTCCCCCCCCCCCCCCACCCCCACTACTTTCGCATTTCCTCCCTATAAATTCTCCCGTGCCCCTACACAGTATACGTAAAACTGGAAGTTAAATTTAAACACACATACTAGTACAAGTCTAGACATCTACGTAAAACGCGATTTGAGGGTCTACTTACGTTATAAAATGAATTTCAGAAGGGCGAGAAGTACAGAACCGTAAAATATTGAGAGGAAAAACAACAAGTAGTCGGTTCTTGTATTAACACTATTTTGAAATAATCTTAATTCCCCCCCCCCCCCCTCATCCCTCTTGCACACACTGCCGACGTCTCAGCCGTGAATGAGTAAGGAAACTCTACACCACAGTCCTCAAGGATTAGGTACTTTGCTACCTGATCAGGATTAATATGTCTACTCTAATGTCACTGCCAAAGATGCAAGCCTGTTTCATGGCTCAAACGACCTGAATGCCAGATCATCAGACTTCAGTTTTAAAACTCAGTATCTCAGGTGCTTCATCACTCAACCTACCGTATATGTAATCAAGAATGTTTTTGTTTCAAGTCTTAATGTGTTTTTTATCAGCCTTAATGCTTTTTTTTTTTTGTTGGTTTTGTTTCGAGTCTTAATTTGTTTTTGTTTCGAGTCTTAATTTGTTTTTGCTTCAAGGATTAATATGTTTTTGTTTCTAGTCTTAAAATATTTTTGTTTCCAGTCGTAACTGAACGTAAACTTGTCAAGAAACCACAAGCAGCCAAATATGCTGGAGTTGATTGCGAGTCTTGTAATGGATATGCAACTAACTTTTAAACTTAATAGTCGTTGTAGTTTTTCAGATATTGCTGTCCAAACTTGCACAGTTCTTTCAAGCATCAGAAGGAGGATTAAAATCAGGAGTTTACGCTTCATAAAGCCAACATGGATACAGTGTTTCGTGCTACTCTTCATAAAGCCAACATGGATACAGTGTTGCGTGCTACTCTTCATATAGACAACATGGATACAGTGTTGCGTGCTACTCTTCATATAGACATCATGGATTCAGTGTTGCGTGCTGCTCTTCATATAGGCAACATGGATACAGTGTCGCGTGCTACTCTTCATATAGACACCATGGATACAGTGTTGCATGCTACTCTTCATATAGACAACATGGATACAGTGTTGCGTGCTACTCTTCATATAGACAACATGGATACAGTGTTGCGTGCTACTCTTCATATAGACAAAGGGATAAACATTGATACGGCGTTATATGTCGACTCTTCATACAGACAACAGGTTACACATGAATACATTGTTCTGTTTTTACTCTTCATACACATAATGTGTAAAAATGACTTCAATGGTGTGCATCTACTCTCCAAGCCAAACATCAGTAGAGTGTTAACTTTATTCTCTTCATTGAGTCAACAATCTAATTATGAATACAGCGGTTTCTTTTGTCCTTCATACAGTAAGCAAGCTTGTTATGAATACAGTCTTATGTTTTACTCTCTATACCAGTGGTTTTCAACCTTTTTTGGCCCATGCACAACTTCACCATATGTTCAGAACGCCATCCCTCCCCCTTCGTATATCCTCCCTATAAATTCCCTCCATCCTTACACCGTATACGTGAAAATGGAAGCTACATTTAATAACACATACTAGAACAAGTCTAGACGTCTACATAAAATGTGATTTGCGGTTCTACTTACATTATAAAACGAATTTCAGAAGGCTGAGAAGTAAAGAACATTAAAGTGTAGAGGGAAAAACAAGTAATCGGTTCCTGCTTTAATGCGATCTTGAAATAATCTTAACCCCCTACCCCCCTCCTCCCTGTTTTTTTTTTCTTTGTAAACCCTAATATTCCCCCTAGGGGTGAATTCCCCACCGGTTGAGAAGCACTGCTCTATACAGTCAACAGGCTAAGCATGGATACAGAATTATGTTGTTACGATCACCAATTCTTGACATAAGCACATTTCATGAGTAAATTTGTCTTAGGAATACAACTTAGAGAAATAATATCAGTCATTAGATAGCGGTGATACTCATTGCGTCACAAACACCGATCAGAAATAGTAGGAATTGCACGTAATATTATGCTTGGCAATGCCATAAGAAATTACAAACACATACGTGTTAACATTTTCATCAGCCAACAGCATCACTTGCTTACAACAAGCACATTCAATCTAGAAACAAGATAACCACCTGCTCATAGAAAGAAAACGAAACGCGTTCGAATATAGAAATGTCGTCAGGTCTAAATGTCCAAGTACCCCTCAGTTACATCAACAACAACAGCAACATCTTGTAGCATGAAAACATATTTGTAGTTGTTATGCCTAAACATTGTAGGCAGACACGTTGAGGTGTTGTGAAAGTAGCAGATAGCTTGGTAAAGGTAAAAGTAGTTCTATGACAGAAACGATTCAATTAAATGGTAACACGGCTATAGGTTCCAGCGTCGTTTATAGCAATTACGTTATGCAACTGTGATATAAATTGTGAACTGGTGGCCCGAGATTTCAACTAAGGTATGCTAACAGTTGTCAATCTAAATACGAAACGATGTCTGCCGCAACTGCCTTCAATGAGATAAGCCACAGGGCGGCAACCCTTTATAACACTCGGTTATTTTGCACTGAAATATAAAGCTGATTAGATTAAAAGGCTAACTTGTGCCGAAGTAATATTGTAAATTTGCTCAATGTGCTAACCAAAGTCCGGTCTAATGCATATTATGTTGTCAACAGGTGTTGAAATTAGTTTGTATCAAGTTTATTTGTTTCTTTCTGGGGCATTTTATCATTTTTTTTACCTGTACAGTGAAAATATTTTCAGAAATATAGAAAATATAGAAGGAATCACCATTGGGGGACGGTTGTCTTGCACAAATATAAAGTTGATTAGATTAAAGTCATATGCAACGAGGCATAACTTTATTAAAATAAACAGCACTCGGTTGTTTTGTACTGACATATAGAGCTTACTAGATTAAAGATACTCTCAATGTAGTCTAACTGCTCTGAAAGGAATGACACAAGGCTGTATTGCACTCAAATACACGATTTATTAGATAATAGATATGCTAATGAGGCTTACTGTCCTGAAAGAAATGGCCTACGGTTGTCGTGCACGTAAATGCACGATTGATTAGATAATTGGTATCTGAAACTGGAGCATAACAGCACTGAAAAGAATGACAGTAGCGTACATAGAGCAGAGGTTCACTTACACGCTTGTATAGCGCTGGTTTGATCATATCTGTCACTTATAATACCAGTACGAGTCCTAATGTTACAACATATACGGCGTCATGATTGAAGGAGTGCTCGTTTTCTAGAATGTACTAGGAATGCTACAATTATGATCCTTAGTCGCTCACTTTAATTTGTCTTGACGAGAACCAGATATGTTCTGGTCCAGTCCCATGTTTGACTATAGGCTGGCGACTCTTGTATGAAATTACATTCTTGTATCACGTTCGATTCGAAGAGCAGGCGACCCTACCAGCAATAAAGGTAGTTAAGGCCCAGGCGTTTCTTCTAGTGATGTACGATGGGGACATAATTCTAGACAGTTGAGAAGCAGCCAAGACGTTAGTTAGCTATCTGTTGGGGTATCACCCGTGCAATCCGGACACGTTCAGAGGTACTCATATTTCTCCCCCTAACACGCATCAGCGGCAAACAGTGTCAATTCTTTTATGGATGATGAGACCACTCATTTTCCCGATGTGCCTCTCGTGTCTGGCCATATCAAGTCTCTCATTCTAGACAACAATGTGGATTCACTGGCGTCCTCCGCTCTCCACATCTCTCTAACAGCATTAATAATATCGGCACGATAAACAGACTGACCATAGGCATGGGATGCAGAGCCAGCCAGTGTATTAGCTCGTTCATGTCCCCAACTGCTGCATGTCCCGGAACTAAGATGAAGGAAGCCGATACGTGGTCGTGACAATGGATCATTAACGGGCAGGAACTGAGACAATGCTATATAGGTGAGGTGTCCGATATGTTGACGTGACTGGCTGAATTAGCATCCAGAAACGCAGGACAGGACAGCTGGCTATGCAAACATGTATAGCCTTGATGCGTATGTGGTATACCATGTCAGCCCTATATTTTTATAAACTAATTCACACTCGATGTAGTCAATATCACATCGGTCTCCTTTATTTCCCATGATACTTCCTGGAATCCATTTTAGGTTCTATGGATCTTTTTTCCCTCCTTTTTTTGTTGTTGTTGTTGCGCTCGTTCGCTTTGAAGACTATAGGTAGTGCTGTGTTTGGATAAGCTTTCCCTATTACCAGAGTCCCTCGCCTTCAGACGAACCCACTCCGACTTCAGAGATACCGTAATTGTAAATTACGTCCCCAAATCAAGGACGTGAAGTCAAAATTTTAATCCAACTGTCCGGTGTAGGGGTGGTTCACCCTTTACCTCGGCACAAGCATATCGGATGTTAAAAACGCGCGTTCTTATCCATTCGTCCATGCTGACCTTTGGCTCTAAGGATCTGAAACCTAGTCAGTTAAACAAAAATCCGCCTCGAATGAGATTCAAACGCATGATCACTGGCCGGCAGGCAAAGAAGGCTAGCAGTTAAGGTCGCGTGCTCTCTGTGAACTATAATGCGAGGTCACACAAGAAGTGGGCGTGGATTCGGGCATTCATGCGCTTACGTTTACACTTCATGTGCTCTGAAAGTGGAGTCCGGGTTTTATTCCCTACACAGGTTAATGTGATTACAACATTGACTTTTCGTTCATAAAGCAATGACATACTACTGAAGGTAAACTTGCTTTGTAAATCACCTGGGGTTGATGTTAATTTCAACATCCTGCAAAGAACATACAGCTTACCAAACAATCATCCCTGTCACCTATTTTACTCCTCTGCGTATAAATCAACCTTCTTGTCATGGCGGAGTAAATCATAAGTACTCCTGACGTCGGCGTGATTTGACCTGATGGCGAAGGACACTGATAATAGGAAAAGCTAATCAACGCGCAAAATTCAGTCCAGTCCTACTATATGTAGTGTGTATGGATTACGCTTTAGTTCAACGCGATCTGTTTGAGGGTGATGAACGTGAACAAGCACTCCTCACTTAGGAGCTTAGATTACCTCACAGGTGCAAGCATGTGACGATGAGAGTCATAGACAGCTCAGAATGGGCAAACAGACTACCAGCGTTGAGATATCTACATGGGCCATGCAAAGTTTTTATGAACTAAGAGTTAAGGAGCGCCTAACTATTGGCAATTTCTAATTAGAATGGGAAGGAATTCATTATGTCGATTACCGTTTACAATTATAGAGAGAATCATGTCTTAGCACGGATGGTGTCTGTATCCAATACTTCAAACACGACAATGGGGATAGAAATGCGACTTTTCGGTAGCTGAGACTGCATACAAGCGGGTTAGCATTGTGTCTGAGCCTAAGACTATAATACTGAAGGCTCACTGCATATGTATGTAAGTGTAGCATGATGGAACAGAATCCCCATTTCCAGTCCGATACATTTCATAAATATACTTTGAGTCTTAACAGGGACCATCCCAAAATAAGGGCTATTCTTAGATCGAAGGTTCCAGAACGAGTTGGGGGAGGCGGCGGTATGCACTTGTCTTTTGATTGGTTCATAAATAATGAGCCCACGCTATTCCTGGGCCATATTTTAAAATCTAATTAGTAGGAGCGGGAATTTCACCAGGAGCGGTCGCTAGAGTGATGTGATGACCCAACAATGCCCTTAAAGATTCAATAATATTGTTCTCTGGACAACAGGTACCACTTTAAAACATACTTTAATGTTGTGGCTAAACCTAATGTACGAAAGAGAAGAATATGAGAGTATTTTATGAATAAAATGTGAAAGTGGAAAACCTAACTTCTGTGCGCCAGAATTCTGAATATTGCTTCTTCAACCTTGACCTGTCTTTCACGCTGTGTACTCCAAGTGCATATCAATCCCTTGTTGTGACTGGTTGCGTATGCTTGAGGAATGTAGTACACTCATGCAGATTCGCAAACCCAAAACCCTTGTGCATTCTACATGCCTAGGATGACTTATTCTTAAAATCAACTGTACCTTTGCTCTCGTGCGAGTTAACAAATGGCAGTCTGAATGGGAATGAGTGATGAAACATGTACAAGTTCCTTTGTAAAACGCAGAGAATGATGGAGTGAGTGAGTTGGTGATTTAATAAATAGCCTCTCACATTAGTAGAAAGAAAGATGCTTCAAATATCCACATGTAAACAGGACGGTGATGGCACGCCAGAATTGCTAAGTCCATGTGATGCCTGGTTGCTATAAACTCAAGAGAATTACTATAATTTCTCTTTGAAGTATTACACTGTTACCTCTACTGTTGGATGGTTCATATAAACTAGTTCCTCAGAGAACCATAGGTGTGTGAACCGGTGTTTTAGTTGGCTGAATATAATGTAGGAGGGCTCATGCAAACTTACAAGGACTAAACATGTTTTCCACATATGTGCTTGGTGCATATGTGAACTATTGCTATGCAATTGAGCTTCTGTTACCTACTGTGGACATTACTCAGTGGGGAAAGAGCACATGATGATGATGATGTATCTGTGAGACAAGTCTGGTGAAAAAGGGGTGAGGTCCTGGCATTGCTGTGTGAATATGGAATAAGACATTCATGCACCAACATCACAGCCATAGGAATGGATGTCTGGTCTGCTAATTGGGTAAATGCCATTAGTTAATACATAATGCATATTGCAGTTGTAAATGCCTATTTTCCATTTCCCTTCACAATGCCTGTCCCATGTTGCTATGTCACAATGATTGCTGTACTGTGTCTGGTCCTCCTTGTGCCCAGGTCTACTGTGGTTCAAACATGGTGGAACTTAGACCACATACATGCTTGTAATTGTGTTAAGCTACCCGGTCTCAGCATATGGTCTTGTGATTACCACAGTACATCAGAGTGAAATTCACTACATCATCAACCTTAACCTTCCCCATCTCCATCTGTGTATGTTAATGTATGATAACATCATCTTTTAACACATGTGAAGAGATGTTGTGCCATTCTATATATCCACAGAGAACAGGAGGATGGAGGAGAGGCATCCATATATCATCTGGGAAAACTAACCAGTAGTCCCAGAATCCAGAACCAACTCTCTATAAGTGAAATCTTCTAGAACCCACAATATGGGAATTTCCTAGAGACTTTCAGCTCAGCTCTCAAACAGCTGGATATAAAAGAAAGAGAGAAAAACAGTTCTGAAGACTTCAATAATAAGAAGTACAGTGATCATTAATCAAATGTCATCTGAGAATGAAACAACAAGTCTGGTTGTTAACCCCATTCAAGACAACTTGTGAAATGACTGGTGCAATGGATTGTTTAGCTAGGACTTATCTTGGTTAATCTCCAGCCTGGTGCTCACAACAGTGTTGAAGAATGTGACTTGAAGTGTAGGTGAGATTGGACTGACTGAGGGGCTGCAGTATATTGGATTTTGTTCCTATCTCTGGGTTTCTTCAGCAAGTCATGTTTTGCATGTACCCGAGTATACATCTCCCAATGTCAGGAGAGTGTTATCCTCAACTTTTGAAGTATCCCAGTATCAGCATTCACAGACAGTCTGGTCAATGGGGAGAGACAGTCTCATATCATCCTACCAAATCTTGTCTTCCAGAGGAATGAATCTGCCATGAAGCTTATTTTGGGAAAGCTGCTAACTGGAGCTAGTCCAACATCCATGCTGATGATAAAAGGATTCAACAGACCCAGAACAGTAGTTTCTTCCTTGAGTTGCCCATGGATAGGATTTCCTAAATTCCCAAGAGACATGAGATGAGGATAGAGATAGATACTGTAAACAGAATGATGTGGTGGTAGAGAGGAGAGGTGGATGAGAGTTATTAGTTGGTGGAGTAAAGGAGAGGTGGTGTATCATGTTATCTTCATGCATGTTAGCATATTTGTACATTTTGTATGTACCTTGTTGAGGTGTTGACATGACAAATGGGATGAACAATGGTCATCACTAACTAGACTCACCATCAGCTCAATAAACAGTATGATTGAACCAGTGTTTCAAGTACATGTCCCCAGTGAATTTCTTGTACAGTTGCTGTCAAGTGTTGTCTCTGGTGACTGTCTTAAGTGCTGTGGTTGGTTATACATATTGTGAAAAGTCCTGTATAGATGTTGTAAGGTATCTCATGATGTCTATCTTGTACACTTGTGGTGTAAACCAATTCCTTGTGAATGTATGTTCCACTTTTGTCAAGAAACTGTCATGTAGATGTCCTGTCTAACAGATGTAATGTACAGTTATTGTTAAAGTTTGTTTGTCTGCAAAATTGAAGGACTACTTGAACTGATATAGGTCATACTGACAAAATAAAGAAAGAAGAGATCTAGGTGACGGACGAACAGCACACTGGCAACATTATAATGAGTGAGAGGGATCCTCAGTTGTACAGGCGCTAATAGTTCAGATCTTTTCTGGCCTTAAGGGAACCTTTTACTTCTTTTATAAATTTCTGTGTAGATACATAGTGGTCTCACAGTGGGGGTTGAGCCAAAGAAAAATGTTCTCCAAACAAGGCTATTGCGGGAATGATTAGCTCATTTGAGTGACCTCTAGACAAAACGTGCTAAATCATAACCTTTATCTTGTTATTTATTATTCAAGATATATCTCCAGAGAACACTACAACTAGGTCCTCTGGCAACTCAATCTACAACATGTCACAGTAAGGTATGTTATGTTTCATAAAACTAATAACTCTTCAATCAGTGCTGTGAGACAATGATCAGCATTACTTCGATAAGCTACATACTAAAGCAGACAGACAATCACCGAAACATGAGAAGTAGATTGTGAGATGTACTAGAACATGATAACAAGAAGCAAAATAGACGTTGTGGCCAAAGGAGACATGTCATATTTGGAAGTGCTCCGTGTATTAGACGTCGATTATGTTTAGTCTTTTTAATGATATAAGTAATTTAAATCTCATGATTTAATATTTATAAACAACAAAGAATGACATTTAGTTAAAATGGAACAAGATAAAACTGCGGCTAGATATTTCTTAATAAGAACATCGACGTACTAGGCGAAAGGACGACATAGAAAGAGTTAGATAGAGTACAGGAAGCAATGAAGACATCAAATATAAGCACAAGTAACAGAACAAGCGAAAAACAGAAAACTGCATCCACCTCCTCTCTCTGAATGTAGCGACACAAGCTGTAGTACAACAGAAAACGAAACAGAAGAAGACTTGTAATACATCAATCAATAGAAAACATGGATCAATTAGTTACACACATACATTGGCACCTTGCCGTCTTGACAGACGATAGTTTGTGCTTTAAAGAGGCATAATAACTTTACCTATGTCGGTAGAGAATGTGACTGATAAGGCGCTATAAATGTTCGTTCACAGTGGGTGCATGTGAACACGTGGTCATTTTCACCATCATGCACCATCTTACGTCTCACACGCTCCGTATGTGAATTATCTGCAATAATTTTCTCCTATGTCTTTATTCCATTTCTGAACTTTTCCCTCCATGCAACACGTTCAGCGGCGACTTGCTACCAATGTGCATTATCAATGCCTGTATCAATCATGTCCCGCTTACACACATCTTTGTATCGTAGTAGAGGCCGACCTTGAGATCTCTTACCCATCTGTAATTCCCAAAAAAGATGTCCTTTGGTATTCTACCATCATCCATCCTCCTAAGATGTCCTATCCATCTAAGTCTACGAACACTGAGCATGGAATAAACCGTCACACAACCTGATATTTCCAATACTTCAGTATGTGTGTTTTTGTCTTGCCACTTAATACCAAGAATTCTTCGCAGACACCGCATATGAAAGCTATTTAAACGTTTCTCTTGGTGTGAGTAAGTTGTCCAGGTTTCACTGCCATAAAGAAGAGTACTAAGGACACAGGCTTGATAGACGAGGACTTTTGTTTTGTCAGTAAGCTTCCTGTTCTCCCAGACTCTTTTTCTTAACCTGTTCATTGTTGTTGCTGCCTTACCAATCCGGATGTTAATTTCCCGATCTAGGGATAATTTGCTATTTACCACTGATCCTAGAATCAATTAGTCAGACAACCAATTAATTAGCCAATCTATTGCATATATTCTCTGGGCGAACAAGCTGACATCTAGCCATCAATAGTAATCACAAACTGAGGACGGTCTGTAGCACTTGAAAATGACATAAGCCCCTTTGGCATAGTCCACTGTTAAGTATGCTAATAAAGTCCGGAAGACCACACTGTAGTTGTGTCTCGGAGGCGTCGTGACTCGTCAGGGCTCGGTGTCGCTTTCTCATTTCATGCTTATGTTACTTCTTCACCGGCGCTTGGACTATATAGTCATAGGCAAGTATCGAATTGTAAGGCTACCGCAGCGGCCTTGTCTTGATTATTCGGAGGAAAAGCTGTACGATACCTTCTGACTCTTTTTGCCCGCGTTTTGCCCTTTTGATGGAAGTATATCCTTTTTAATTGTGCCGCAAGCTTCCGGTGATGCGGTTTTCTCTCTTACTCCCGGGCCTTCCCCGCGGGAAGAGTTTGGACTTTTCTCCAGGTCCTTTGAGTACCATGCTAAGTACTCAATCGACGTTTTTGTATGTGTTGGTTTGCGTGCTGTTCTTGTTTGCCTGATTAGCCGCAACATGCGG
>JACEFZ010003298.1:0-11431 GCA_014155875.1 Cepaea nemoralis
GTTTAAAGGCTGGGGTCAATTTCCCAAAGTGTGTTTCCCAAAAATTCACCATTAGCTGTGTCAATGTTCACCAGGGTTGTGTCAAGTTCACCATGAAACGTGTCAAATTTTACCAAGCTTGTAATTTCACCAGAGCTTGTCAATTTCACCATTAGCTGTCAATATTTACCATGTTGGTGCAATTTTACCATGTAGCTGTGTCAATGTTCACCATGTAGCTGGTGTCAATTTCACCATGTAGCTGTGTCAATTCCCATGTAGCTATTTTCAATATTCACCATGTAGCTGTGTCAATTTCACCAGAGCTGGTGTCAATATTCACCATGTAGCTAGTGTCAATGTTTTACCAGAGCCCGGTGTCAATATTTACCAGTAGCTGGGGTCAATTTCACGAGCTGGTGTCATATTCACATTAGCTGGGGTCAAAATTTTACCAGAGCTGGTGTCAATTTCACCATGTAGCTGGTGTCAATTTCCCTGTAGCTGTGTCAATTCACCATAGCTAGTGTCAATGTTCCCAATTGTAGCTGGTGTCAATATTCACCATGTAGCTGGTGTCAATATTCACCAAGCAGCTGTTGTCAATATTCACCATGTAGCTAGTGTCAATATTCACCATGTAGCTGGTGTCAATATTCAGCATGTAGCTGGTGTCAATATTCACCATGTAGCTGGTGTCCGTATTAACCATGTAGCTGGTGTCAATATTCACCACGTAGCCGGTGTCAAAATCCACCATGTAGCTAGTGTCAATTTTCACAATGTAGCTGGTGTCAATGTTCACCATGTAGCTGGTGTCAATGTTCACCATGTAGCTGGTGTCAATATTCACCATGTAGCTGGTGTCAATGTTCACCATGTAGCTGGTGTCAATGTTCACCATGTAGCTGGTGTCCGTATTTATCATGTAGCTGGTGTCAATATTCACCACGTAGCTGGTGTCAATATTCACCATATAGCTAGTGTCAATGTTCGTCATGTAGCTGGTGTCAATATTCACCATGTAGCTAGTGTCAATGTTCACCAAGCAGCTGGTGTCAATATTCACCATGTAGCTGGTGTCAATATTCACCATGTAGCTGGTGTCAATATTCACCAAGCAGCTGGTGTCAATATTCACCACGTAGCTGGTGTCAATATTCACCAAGCAGCTGGTGTCAATATTCAACATATAGCTTGTGTCAATGTTCACCATGTAGCTATGTCAATGTTCACGGTGTCGGTGTCATTTCACCATGTAGCTGGTGTCAATATTCACCAAGCAGCTGGTGTCAATATTCACCATGTAGCTGGTGTCAATATTCACCATGTAGCTGGTGTCAATATTCCCATTTAGCAGGTGTCAATATTCACCATGTAGCTGGTTCAATGTTCCACCATGTAGCTAGTGTCAATGTTCACCATGTAGCTAGTGTCAATGTTCACCATGTAGCTGGTGTCAATGTTCACCATGTAGCTAGTGTCAATGTTCACCATGTAGCTGGTGTCAATGTTCACCATGTAGCTACTGTCAATGTTCACCATGTAGCTGTTGTCAATGTTCACCATGTAGCTGGTGTCAATGTTCACCATGTAGCTGGTGTCAACGTTCACCATGTAGCTAGTGTCAATGTTCACCATGTAGCTGGTGTCAATGTTCACCATGTAGCTGGTGTCAATGTTCACCATGTAGCTAGTGTCAATGTTCACCATGTAGCTGGTGTCAATGTTCACCATGTAGCTACTGTCAATGTTCACCATGTAGCTGGTGTCAATGTTCAACATGTAGCTAGTGTCAATGTTCACCATGTAGCTGGTGTCAATGTTCACCATGTAGCTAGTGTCAATGTTCACCATGTAGCTGGTGTCAATGTTCACCATGTAGCTAGTGTCAATGTTCACCATGTAGCTGGTGTCAATGTTCACCATGTAGCTGGTGTCAATGTTCACCATGTAGCTGGTGTCAATGTTCACCATGTAGCTGGTGTCAATGTTCACCATGTAGCTGGTGTCAATGTTCACCATGTAGCTGGTGTCAATGTTCACCATGTAGCTAGTGTCAATGTTCACCATGTAGCTGGTGTCAATATTCACCATATAGCTGGTGTCAATGTTCACCATGTAGCTGGTGTCAATATTCACCATGTAGCTGGTGTCGATGTTCACCTGGGAACTGGTATTTATGCACCATTGACAGATTGCATGTGTTGTCTTCTGCATTCGTGTGCTTCTTCCTTAGCCGCCCGAGCCATAATACAGAACTTCGCTCTGAACTCGAGCCAACGACAAGTGTTTCTTTCTCAGACCATGTCTGCTGCTTCCTGCATCCTCATTTCGAATGTGTTTGCAATGACCTGTGTCTGTCTGTGTGCTGGCCGACCTCTCCCTCTCCTTCAGGCACCACTGTTTCCTCGAGACCACCGTGAGGTGTAATGTGGTCAAGGTTGTTTAGTTTCTGAGACACAATTCTTCTGATCATGTCCAGGTAGTGTTTCATAGACATTTAACACTGGTTATCCTCTGTATTGCCATGGGAGTCTTGTTGATTATCGAGCATCGCATTCAGCGTTTGTGGCATTCTCATGATGGCAGTATTGATTATGAAACATCACTTTCACCGTGTGTGACATTGTAATGGTTTCATTTTTGATTCTTCTCTTTGGATATCACGCAGTCCGTGTACATTTGTGTTCATTGTATTGCCATAAGTTCAGACAAACATGTTGATTGTCACTGACACATTTGATAGACATGACATACTGTTGTAATATCTTAGCACTTTTTGAGAGAAGGCCCGTGTCGTGTGCATACGTGAGTTCTGAATGGACAAATTGCATTTGTTCTGATCAGTTGTGATGTTCCTTGTCACTTTATCTGACTGTACTTTGCACAGATTAGTGCGAGAATGCAGCCGTCGTCTTACCCACTTCACGCTATATACAACAGATATTAGAATCCAATCCACAGACAGATAGAGAGCCATGACGACTGCTGCAAGTATACGCGCGCAAGCGTGTGTGTGAGTTTTATATATATATATATATATATCATGTGCCATGCCGTAAAGCGTGGGCGGCCATGACTCGACATTTCACTCGATCACCAGAGTCGTGGAGCAGCTCAGTGTTCTTGTCTCGCCCATGCCATGTGGCCAAGCCATCCAGGTATTTTCCTCTCGGTCTTCCTCTTGGTCTGTTACCTTAGATCTTGCCAGTTGTCAATAAGTTCTCCAATATATATATATATATATATATATATATATATATATATATATATATATATATATATATATATATATATATATAATTATTTGCAAGTCATAGTCAATTATTTGAAGACAGAGACATAGGAAGACAGAGACATATGAAGACAGAGAAAGATGAAGATCGAAAAAGATGAAGATCGAGACATATGAAGACATAATCACATGAAGACAGAGGCACATGAAGACAGGGACAGATGAAGACAGAGACAGATAAAGACAGAGACAAATGAAGACAAAGACATATAGAGATCGAGGCAGATGAAGACAGAGACAGATGAAGACATAGACAAATGAAGACAAAGACATATAGAGATCGAGGCAGATGAAGACAGAGACAGATGAAGACATAGACATATGAAGATCGAGACAGATGAAGATCGAGACAGATGAAGACATAGACATATGAAGATCGAAACAGATGAAGACATAGACATATGAAGATCGAGACAGATGACAAAGGTAGAGGAAGACAGACACTGATAAATACAGAGACAAATGAAGATCGAGGCGCAAGAAGACAGAGACAGATTGAGACAGAGACATGAAAACATAATTATATGAAGACAGAGACACATGAAGACAGAGTCAGATGAAGTCAGAGACAGATAAAGACAAATACAGATAAAGACAGAGACAGATAAAGACAGAGACAGATAAAGACAGTGACAGATAAAGACAGAGACAGATAAAGACAGAAACAGAAGAAGACATAGGTACATGAAGACTTGTGCAGATGAATATAGAGAAAGATGAAGATTGAGACATATGAAGACATAATCACATGAAGACAGAGACACATGACGACAGGGACAGATGAAGACAGGGACAGATGAAGACAGAGACAGATGAAGACAGAGACAGATGAAAACTGACAAATAAAGACTGAACGAACGAACTGACGAACGAACTTTATTTTAAAGGGGTTAAGAATTGGGCACTCAGGCCCGTTTGACATTCTGCCCTTCTATCACTCACTTTCATACATTATTTCATGCATACATCAGTTATCAGTTATCAGTTGGGGTATCTTCGTTGCACTCCGGACATGTCCATAGGTGCTCAGATCCTCCCCCCAGCATATGCATCAGCGTCCGGTGGCTAATAGTGCCAGTTCTGTGTTGGTTGACGAGGCGCTTTGTTTTCCCGATGTACTTCTCGCGTCTGGCTGTGCCGATTCTTACTCCCAGGTCTTTCATCCTGGAAAGCGATGTGGAATCACTGGCGTCAAAATCCTCTGTTCTCGCCATATCTTTAAGGGCGTTAATGACATCGGCACGATCCATGGGCTGGCCATCTACAGGGGGTGCAGAGCCAGCCAATTTATCAGCTCGTTCATTTCCCTCGACTCCCGCATGTCCCGGGACGAAGATGAAGGTGACTTTGCGGACAACAGACTTCCGCAGCGACTCAGTCCACTGTCTACGTACAGATCCAGCTTCGACCTTCTGAATCATGCTCATTGAATCACTTAGTACACACACGTTGGTATAATGCTGTGATTCCAGCCATATGAAAGCCTGTGTAACTGCCATCACCTCCATCGTCATGCTGCTCGTGGTCATAGAGTGGGCACCACTGGATTCTTGAACGGTTCGGCCCGCTGAACGGGCTGTAAAAGCCCACGCACTTCTCTGCTGCTTTACAACAGATCCATCTGTATAGATGAGCACTTCGGGGCTATCTGAGTGATCATAGATGAGCGCGTTAACCTCTGCATTGACAGCGGCAGGGTTCTGCTCTCTGCACCGTCTGTCGAGTGTGATAATGCAGGAGAAGGTGCACTTAAAAGCTGGAGGCACCGGCACCCATTCCTTGCCGGGGTTGATACTGGTAAGACTGCAGACCTGTCCGACGACATCTTCCGCCCGACCCATCCATGATTTGCCCCTCTTTAGCCTGTCACCCTTTTCTCTGAATACAGCGTCATGCAGAGGGTGCTGCTCATCTGCACTTATTTTTTAAGTATGCACGAGCTCTCCAGATCTTGATCCTGTGTTCCATTGTCGGGAAGTCAAGGAGGTATCTCATTGCTACACAGCTGGTGTCTCTCGTGCAGCCCAAAATGATGCGCATGGCTTCGTTTTGTACCTTTTCAAGTCTTCCAATCTGTGTAGGGCTGACAGTGAGGATGGCCAGGGCATACTCGATGCGTGAAAGCACAAGTCCTTGGAACAGAAGTAATAGCAGTCTTTGCTCGATATTGGCAGTCGCCATGACTCTCATTGCTGCCAAACCTTTTCGAGCCTTCGTTATGACATAGTCGACATGATCTTTGAAGGACAGGCTACGATCAAGCCTCACGCCAAGATATGTCATTGACTGGGTTCTACTCAGAATGCTCCCATCCATTCTAACTGCCGGCAGGTCTGTTTTCACAATATGGTTGTTTAGTGAGAACCATGTAACCGTTGCCTTTGCAGGGTTGACAAGGGCATCGGCATCAGCACACCATGAGGAAATTCGATCTAGTTCGCCCTGCATATAGTTGGCAACCGCCTGTCTATCTCGACCCTGTCGATACACGAGGATGTCGTCAACGAATGATAGAGTCCTACCCCTCCCATCCAACTGTTGTTCAGTGATCGGCACCGTATACACGTTGAATAGTACTGGTGACAGTGGTGAACCCTGTGGCAATCCTGGACATATCGTTATCGGCTCAGAAGACCAAACTCCCGCATCTTAGCACCACCTTCCTTTGGAGTAGAACTGCAGCTATCCATCGTACAAGGTGAGGGTGCACTTTCAGTCTGAGGAGGGTTTGCATCAAGTGCTCGAAAGATACTCTGTTATATGCGTCCTCTAAGTCTATGGCGGCCGCACATGTCTCTTCTCTGACCTGAAATCCTTCGTAAACATCTTGAGCAAAGACCGCCACATTCAGCCATGACTCTTTGTTGCGTCTGTATCCTCCAAGTGTGGGCGGGAAGCAGCCGAGCTGTTCCAAGTCCCAAGCAAGTCTGTGTGCTACAATTTTCTCCAGTAGCTTGCCAACAGTATTCTGCATCGTAATGATTCTGTAGCCGCTTATCTTGGAGTGGTCTTTGTTCGGTTTTGGCAGCGGCAGCAAGTAGCTGTGTAGCCATTCTTCTTTGACCTGACCCCTCTGGATACTGGTGTTGAATTCTCTGGCCAGTTCTTCCATGTCATCATCTGATATCACCATTAGGTCACCATATCGGATGCCGTCTGGGCCTGGGGCGGTGTTAGGTGATTTCTTGAGCATTGCACGCAATATGTCAACTGTGATTGTCCATTCTTCGTCTGTCCCGACCCCCCTCGCACAACTGAGAGAGTGTTGTTGTGGTCCTATGTCTGGCGGGCTCGTCTTTCTGGTCAGTCTGTTCTATGTAGCGTGCAAGAAGGGCCTTACCTTTATCCGCATCCGACTTTTTCCATGCGAGGTCTGTGCCTTGAAAGTCTGGTATACCCCTACGTTGTGCGGCACCGTTCATGTTCTTGTGGAGGCGCCAGAATGTCGTAAGAGATTGCTCGGAGCACACCTTCCTGCAGAACTCGTCCCATTTGTCGGCCTTGGCCTGTTTGGCGCAGGATTTGAGTAAAGTCGTCGTCCTAACGACCTCAGTCTTCAGGTTCGCCAACTCAACCTGTGGCATGTTAGCCTTTCTGGCCTTTTGCCAGTCTTTGACAGCCTGCCTCTTTCCCAGCCACACCTTCTCGACCTCTCCATTCCACCATGGTGGCTGCAGCCATCTTTCTTGTCTCCTACGGGAGGAAGTTAGTTTCCTTCTTCTGATCTTGCTTATGGCGTCTTGACCAGTGGTGTCGTACGGGAAGGCATTGGTCTTGTTTCTTTGACTCATGGCCCCGTCTTTCTTGATCAGGATGACACAAGGGTAGTGGTCACTATCGTGGTATCCCAGTGTGCCCCACCGGCACCTTGGTGCGATGGTGGGCGACACCAGAGCCAAGTCAATGATGCTGTCAGAGTCGCCTGGTCGAGTGGCCATTCTAGTGACCTTCCCATCATTCAGACAGATTAGGGCAGCAGATGCCAGGGCGTCCTCCAAATCTTCTCCCTGTCTATTGGTGATGCAGTTCCCCCATTGACTGCCTCTGGCATTGAAGTCCCCGCAGTAGATGATATGCCTTTCATCCATATCGAACAAACTCTGCCATTGTCGCACGTCGACCTTCCCATTTCGCGCATAGACGTTAACGATTACAAGCTGCACTGGCGTCATTATTCTTAATGCCTGCACTTGCAGGGCATCGCTGTTCCAGGCGGACATATCGATCTCAGACACTAGTATGTTGTCGCGGACCAGAATGGCCTGTCCGAGGTGCCGCCTGTTAAAGAAACCCTGAAATCCCGCAACTTTGACTGTTCCGTCGGTGAGCTGTGTTTCTTGCAAGACTACAATATCGTTTCCGTAGAGTAGTTTTTTCAAGAATGGGTCGGCGTTGACTAAATGATGCACAGTTCCAGTACAGTACTCGAACATTTCCGATACCCAATCTGTCACATTTTAAGCGCCTTCTGCGCGCGCCCGCCCTCTTACCACGTTGTGTCCTAGCTGGTCGTCTGGCCGTCATGTTAGGCTTAACTATCGCCACCGGGCGCCGATGATACGCCGAAAGAAGACCGGACGCGCGTGCACGAACTCCGTTGCACGGTCCGAACTCCATTTCACCACGAAAAAAGCACTTAATCCATACACATTTCAGAAAAAACACGTTCCATTTTACGGGACGAAGAAATGTCCCGCCATCTTGCTTCAAGGGAACTTACTCCTCCTCCATTACTTAGAATATAATCATCGATTAAAAATATTCAGCTCACTTTACATTGCCTGAGAAATTTCAAAACACAAATGTTCATGCATACATCGTTCAAGGCTAACAGAGAGCAGCAACAATATAAATGGCTTGCAATATAAAGGCATGGGCAAAATCCAAACATTAATACTACACGACTCAGTAATAATAGTGTGACACTTGTTATTAGTTATGTGGAATATACTGGCCTACCAAAAAGGGACTGGCTGTTATACTAGGGTTTTGTTATTATTAGTATTTCTATTTTTAAGGGGGAAGGTAATCCGTACTGAGATAGTGTTCGAATAATTTGCAATTATATGTATAGGGATTGGTAATGTCTTTGATTTCTTGTGGAAGATTGTTCCACAGCTGAGCTGCATAGTACACTAAGCTTGTTTTGCATAAGTCGTTCCTAGGCTTCGAAATATGTAATATATTTAATCGTTTACTGTGTCTAGCATTGTATTTAAACAATGACCGCAGGTAATTTGGGGCATTCCGATGTAGGATTTTGTGAATTAGTATGGCCTTATTGAAAAGCAGGCGTTTGCGGAGTGGTAGTAACTGAAGACGCTTATGCAGGCTAGGATAGTCAGATAAATTTTTGCTATAAATTACACTCATGGTTCGTTTCTGGAGTGAGTAACGTCGCTTGGTGCTGTCAGAGTCTAGAAAGGGTACAGTGATGCAGTGACATCGTTACGCCCGCCAGGCGACTTAGCTCCCAGCAGGGATGCAGCAACTTCGTTACGCCGCCAGGCGAGTAGGAGTTACCGGCCTGCAAGATTGCTGGCTGACGAGAGACCAGCGGTCAGGCAAGGACGACGCAAGACGCACGCATGCCTCGTGAAGCCACCTCAGGTGGGAGGCAAGTTGCGAACTAGCGGCAGACAGCTCTGGGACTTCGACTCGGACAGACGTATGATGAGAGAAAGGCGTTGTGTGGTTTTCTGTGCTTGAAAGTCGAGTGTCTGGACATCTTGAGAGTCAGACTTGTGAGCTGTATTGTGGATGTAAGTGTATTGAAGTATCCAGTATATATTGTTGTGATCATCGTTCTGTATTTGATATGTGAATAAATCCATTGAACGGTGTGTCGTTGAGTCTTACGTCAAATCACGTTGTACTTGTACTGTCTCACATGTGTTAGGTTAGCGAGCCAAGTTTAAGACCCTGACATGTGTGGACGTAGGGGCTCGTCCGGGATTGAAATGAACGTGTTTATGTGATTAACGATTTAAAACTAGAGTTTGTGACCTTAGAATTTTTGTCAAACTTTATAGTACATGTAAATGTGATCGTGGGAGGCTCATTTTGATAAATTACTACATTGTTTAAACATGTGTAAGACTATTTGTAAACGTACAGTGCATACATATTGTTTGATCTTGTAAGCGTGTAAAACATTTGTGATTTGTGAAACTTGTCACCGTTTTGACCTTGTCGACATTGTGATCTTGTCGCCATTGTGACCTTGTCGCCATCTTGTAAACTTGATGTCTATGTCCTTACTGAATGTCATCTTGATGTAAGGGATGTGTCATCAATGTTGTAGAGTGTTGAGATACATGTAGATTGTCTTCGTGAATTGAGTTGTCGAAAGCAGAAAGTTTTGGAAAGAAAGTGACTTGTGTTTTGAAAAAAAATTGTTGACGGACAAACTTACGACCTACAATTACACTCAACGCCATACAAACCTAATCAATACTTAGTGACAAGCAGGCACACACCAACAAATAGACGCTAATTTATGTTCCTCCAAAAACAAAGCAGGTTTTCCGTACCATCCGAAACCTTGCGCGTAGAGGTCATTTGTGGTTCGAAGTAGCGACCCTACAGTTCCTAGCCCGATTTCCAACCGTTCTTCACCGCATCCAGGGCACTTGAGTATATTTTTCTTTTCATTCACTTTAAGGATGCAATTTTAGGCACGTATTGTCAATAGAAGTCAATTGTAAATTGTTCATTACTAACCACTTATAATATATTTTGTGTGGCTGGTATTTCAGTGACATTTTCCATCATGTCTTCATTGAATGATTTAATCGATATGGGGTTAAAATTGAAGTTAACAGGTGATGAGTTAACAAAGTGGAGTGAGAATAAATACTCTGAACACCTTCGCGAGAAAGCTACTGAACGCGACGAAAGAGCGGCTGAAAGAACATTAAAGCAAGCTGAGATAGATAGTGCACTGAAAAAGGCCGAGATCGAAAAAGAAACAGAATTAAAAAAGACAGAAATAGCAGCCCAGAGTAAGAGAGAAGAACTGGAGTTACAGTTGAAGATGAAACAACTAGACACTGAGACTGCCATTAACAAAGAGTCTAAGAAATCTGAGAGACTGGAGAAAGAAAACCAGTACAAGAAATATCAAGGTATTGTAAGTAATTATACCTCGGGTGACTGCATCGCAGCCTTTACCCAAAATTTTGAAACTTTAATGGAACATTACCAAGTTCCACTGTCTGAATGGAATATTGTTTATATGAGGAGTTTATCAGGGGAACCTCTTAAAGTCATTGAAACATCCCCAAAGACCTCAGAAAAGATTACCATTATCTGAAATCTAGATTATGGCACATTTATGTTAGATGAGGCAGGTTACAGAGAACAATTCAGTAAGTTGAGCCAAAACCGACTCAAACGTTCTCTGATTACCTCTGCTTAGTCCGAGATATATTTACCAAATGGACTTCAGCAGCTAAAATTGACAAAAATTATCAGAGACTAGAAGATCTGACCATTAGAGATAAAATCATTTCATCCATTCCATCAGCATTTTCAAAATTTTTTCAAGGGAAAAAGAATGCACTATGTAGATGAGATCGGAAAACGGGTTCGGCGTATTACACAGCCAACAAAAATTGTTTTGCCAGTGAAGCTACTGACATAATTTTGTAGCAGCGGCTAACTATGACAAACTCTATAGTAGGCAGAAACCTCATACCTACCCCTGAGAAGTTAACCACTGTATTATTGTAAATTTTTAATCATCAGGGTGAATGTGCGATAAGCACCCAGGATACCATATTTACCTACTAAACAAAAAACAGACAAGATAAGGAGCGTAAATCCTCAGAAGTTTGCGTAATGTTTCCTCTGTAAGGCGAACGGACACCAGCGGAAAGATTGTAAGGGAGGCAAATGACCAACAAACAAATCCGCCTGTTTGATAGTTCGTCGTCTGATGAAGAAAAGCCAGAGAAACATCCTGTGAACTCAGCACAGGCTTTTGACATGATTAGCGCAAATAAATGTTTTGTTTGTAACACCTTTTATGAAGATGGTATTTTTAAAAATTTCGGTCACGCCATCCCTATTGCCAATGAAGAAGGTAATTTGGTATAGATTCCAAAGGCAGGATAAACGTCCATCACGGATATGTGATGGCAAGTCTGCACA
>JACEFZ010003300.1:0-5000 GCA_014155875.1 Cepaea nemoralis
CTAGACATTTATTAGAGAAGATAAGACAAGACACTAGTATTAAAGGAACCTTCCTGCATGGGATAGGAGAGCAGAAGCTCATCGCCTATGCAGATGACACTGCCTTATTTCCCACCAGCAACACATCAATAAGGAATATACTCCACACCTTTACCCATTTTGGAAAAGGCAGTGGAGCCAAAATTAATGTACAGAAATCACAGATAATGGGTCTGGAAAAGTGGAAACAAAAGGCTGATTTCCCTCCATATCTGAAACACATAGACACCATGCAGTGCATACTTTCGGCGCACGACCTTATAAATGGAGATGTAAGAATGCAAATTAGAAACACAACGGGGGAGGAGGAACATCAGTTAGACACATTGCAAACAATTTTAGATATCCATGGGCTAATAGACGCATACAGGCAGATGCATCCCCATGGAGCAGATACAACATACGCAAACAATGCGCATAACAGAGAAGCGCGATTAGATAGAAATTATGCTCCTATAACACACCATATAACACAAGTCAAGCATTTACAGGATACACTGAACTTCACAGACCATAAGGCTGTAGTTGCAATAATAAACACAGTACAAGCAACACCACATCTTAGAAGATCTACCCATTGGAAACTTAACAGCACACTTTTACAAATTCAGGACTACGTAGATTGTCATATGCCATATGACAGACTAGTAGAGAGAAACTGATGAGCAAGCGTACCAGCAGGTATAAATAGAATAATAAGAGAAATGAGCACAACGGGGCACTGATAATAAACAGTGCCACGTCATAGAGTTGCGTAGGATAACAACACAACGGCAGTCTTAGTACATTACAGCGCCAGCGTTCATCTAGGCTTAGACGTCCACTACATCGAATCCACATTTCCATGCTCAACAGTTACTCGTTCAGGTGGGGACTTAGGCCACAAGTACACACACTTTCCAGCTCACGTTCTGTCATGGTCGGCTGCTGCGACTGCTGACAGCCACACCGCACTCTTGGTAAGGCTGTTCTCTTGCCAGCGAAACTCTGCGCTCATGTCGGGTCATCGTACCGATACCTCGACGTGAATTGACGGCCGGGGGCCGTTGGCTCCAATACCACCATTGCAAGCCATAGGGGACACTTTCATGTAATGCCCAAGTCAGGTAGGAGTGAGTGGTTGTGAACGCAGTGCAGGAGCATCAGACGACATCGAAAGACTGAAGGCTGGAAATGTTGCGAATGCTAATTACTGTCACCTGTCGGTTCACCAGTGGCCAATACATACGTCACTGTTCATCTCAACTCGCCTCAGGGTTTTGTTATTTGATGTTCGCCTTCATGTAATGTGTCGGGAAGTGAGGAGCAGACCTGCGCGCCTGTTTTCATATCAATCAGCTGATAATCCGGGATCATACATACGAGCCATTGCCCAGAGCGCCAGTTGATCGGGGGTGTCATATTGCCAATCACGCTTGTGACATATCTGTAGTTCTGGTTGTAGCAGAGGAGAAGAAACCTACCCCAGCGTAACCAGCCCCGTGACATGGGGGTCATCGGTGAAAGGACATACATCGGCTGAAATATCGTTTGGAGGAGATTACATTGTCCTTGATGTCATAGTAATCCTTTATTACTTTAGTGTCGTACCTGGAGTGAGGGGAATCAACACCCACATTTTTATTACCCCAATATTATTGTCCTAGAGAAACCACCATAATCCGTCCACAAAACTCCGTCAGTCTGTTGACACCTCTTTCTTACTCTCACTCACCCCTAGATCATGCCCCCCTCTCACTCTTCCCCAACACAACATACTCACCCGTGTGTCGCCGGGGCCCATAAGGGAAGCAAAGAATAGCAACACTGCAGCCTACCACGCATGTCGTAAGAGGCGACTAAGGAGGCTTGATGGTTCCGTCGCCCTGCTACTGAGTGAGTGCATGGCGCGACACTGTGAGCTGTGAGTTTCGTGTGAAATGCTTTTGAATCTGCCCGAGGTTTTTTGGAACGTGACTGTATGTTCGGAGCGATGGTAGATGACTATGTCCCAGAGTTGACCGGTTCTTGCCTTATGCAGAAATGCGTGACTGCTGGGCTTCTGGTTGATTGCCACTGCCATCGACGATGAATTGCATTTTGTGGACTGTGTGGGTGAACATCTAGGAAACAACCAGTTGGTGAAATGACTGCCGATTCCATCAGAGATGAATTGGGTGTTTTGTGGGGGACTATTGTGTTGACACTCTGGCGGCGGCATTATGCACAGTGTATCTGTGCGGGCTGTTGTTTGTCAAGACTCTTGTCTTTTCCACTTTTCACATTGGGCAATGGGGAGCGTTTTGTGTGATATTCACTGACACAGGAACGGAGCATAATGGGGATGACCCGTTGCTGTGAAGTTGGAACTGCGACTAACTAACTAACTAACAACATACTCAACAACTCTATCCTTAACAAATAAATACAAAATAATTTATTAAAGCAAAGAGCATGTGTGTGAGAAGTGTGTGTGTGTGTAATGTGTAGAATGTATGTCGAATTCTAGTGTATCTGTAGATTCAGAGCAGCAGATCAGGAGCCAAGTCAGATGATCATCATAGCAAGGGTACGCCACAGCATGATAGCTTAGCATAAGAACACCTTACCCATTGATGCGTCTCTTCTTCTAGACGTTGACTTTCTCCGGGATCCACTGGGTTGAATAGATGCCTGATCCTCCGAAAATGGTTATTGTTTAACATTAATCATTGATCTGTCATTCACTGTAAAGACTAAGGTCCCTATAACTCAGATAATTTCGATCTCTGTACCCTGAAAACTAGGTTTCAATGTCACAAGACTCACATTTTTTTTCTAATCCGTTTTCATAGATTGTCACCCACAAACGGTTCTAAAGTACTTCTTCACTGGACTAAATTATTCCACAAGAAGCCATGTTCAATGTTCTTTGCTATTCACTAGTGTTCAGTGGTTTGTGGTGAAGAAAACGAGAATCACCCAACCTGGGTGAATCCCTATTGTAAATGAATCGTTTATAATGTTTTGCTCAACTGAGCCAGTTTCGTATGGACCCTCTGGATCCTAGGCCTAGCATAAACAGTGCTGACCATACTTTCTTCTGGGTATTTATTCATCTTATAAAATAAATTGAATGTTCATTTGATGTTCTTCTTAATGAGAGTTGACCTCCATCAAACTCAGTGTAGAGTTTCCTCATAGACGTAGGGGAACCTGTTAGAGAAAGAGACCAAATCTGGTGAAGGCCGCCTGATACTAATCCCTACTAGCTGAATGTAGGCCTACTGCCTTGCTCAGAGATTTCTCAGTGAACTAGACTCTGTCATGGATTAGATTGGCCCATCACCTCAATCTGAATCAGGTTAAGACAAGGAAAAACCAACAGACAAACCGCAGAACCCCAGTAGGCACACCACTGGAAGATCCCACTATTGGACATTTCCCCCATCTCCAAACCCATTCTTAAATCTCTCCAAATATCACCCCACTACACTATTCTCACTAGCAGAGCTAATTCGCACTTCACTACTCTATTCTCAACTAGCAGAGCCAATCATCACTTCACTACTCTAGCTAGTTTTTCCAAGGCTACTGCCTATATTAATTAGGCCTAAATTCATTATCTTTAATACCCTATGCAACACCGCATCACTCCTGGATGTCATCTACCATTTGCCATAAAGACACATGTTACTTAATCTTTAATTAAATCAACACTGTAGATGCTCTCTCCGAATTCCTAACAGCGGTACAAAAACACGTCAGTTCAGGTCAACTTTCTTGGCTACACTATTGTAAACAAGTCATGTTTTTGTCGAAGAGCCTTGAGTTGTTTTGGTGACGTTCCTTTGATGTCAAAACATCAGATGGTTCCAGGGGCAGATTATCCATTTCAGAAATCTTCTCTCCCATTGGTTTAATCAATACAAGAGTTGTCTTCCCTTGTTATGACAATCAACACAGCTAGCGTGTTCCTGCATTCTCCCAATTTGGGTCACAATAACAAGCCTACAACTTTTCTGTCTTGTAGTGACAATCAAAGACAACTCCACTGTCTGATCTCGCCGACTCTCCGTAGTAAAAAACTTGTAGTGGCGAATACAGCCTGTCCTTGGTATTTTTATCATCTGATTGTAAAATTAAAGTTGGAGCGTTGGAGGTCAGTACAACGGTCACATATAACAGAAACAACAACTTAGTAATGATAACACTACATACGGACAGAACACACAACTTGTCGTTTCTCAGAGGATCACGCCGATCTACAAGCTGGAGGCCATGTGGCGTATCCCCTCTTGTCATTTTTATCATCGAATGGTAGCGTGATCGTCAATCAGGCTGTATGTCAAGTCGAGCGACATTGTGAAGTTACCTATCAATACTGGAGAGGACATCTGTACCAGTGTCGATCATCTGAAAATCCACACCTTGACAAAGAGGTGTGATTTCATCGTTATTCGCCGTAATTTATGAAGATCAAGTTATCGTTTTTCGTTTTCGCTCGAGTCGTCGCTCCGGCCAGGGAGCCTTATTTTCTCATCATTATATGCTCTACCATGGAGCGTGATTAGTTGATTATTCGCCGCTTGATCTGTGAAGCTACAGTTGATGCCCACAGCAACTTATTGAGACAGAAGTCGCTCTACTCACGGAGCCAGGCTGTTTTACTAGAAAGTATTGGTGGTGACCGCTCTTCTTTGAATTAGTCAACGACAGACGCCTCTTTCTATCAGAAACAACGCAGAATTGACTTGGTCAACGACAGACACCTCTTTCTATCAAGATCAACGCAGAACTGAATTGGTCAACGACAGACGCCTCTTTCTATCAAAATCAACGCAGGCTGCAAGCTTTTGGTTAAAGCCTACTGAATGTCTATCTGATGGATCGTTTCGTGCTATTATCAGAATCGAAGAATCTTTATTGTTCGACAATCGATATCAGTTCCAGTCGAAACATTTTAATACACTGCTGTGTGGAGGATCGCAGATTTTGCGCTA
>JACEFZ010003300.1:12500-35000 GCA_014155875.1 Cepaea nemoralis
TGCTAATGTCGGGGCAGTTGTGGTGGGTGGGTGGGTATTGGGGGGGGGGGGGGAGCCTTCAATCACCACACCAGCGTTAAATCGGACTTAAAAGTTGACTTCTAGTTCAGAAATCAATGGCAAACTACTAAACGTAAAATTACCTAGACAAATACTCTGGGTTTGATCACAACGTCCTGCGAAGGGCACGCAACATGTGCAGATTCTGTCCGAGTGGCTAGAACGTGGGGCTTACACTAGGGAGACCCGGGTTCGAATCGTCGGTAAGGTTACGTAAGAACTTTTATTTTCTGTCAAAAAGAAAACCTTAACCTGCGTTGTTCGAGGCGACTGCACTAGCAGGCGGTGAAAATTCCTCGAGCTCAAAAGCCTGTCCTACACCGCCAGGTACAATAGGCTGTAATAACAGTACACGTAATTAGAGAGAGAGAGAGAGAGAGAGAGAGAGAGAGAGAGAGAGAGAGAGAGAGAGAGAGAGAGAGAGAGAGAGATAGCTGGGCCGAGGGAGGACCCTAAGGAGAAGATCAGGGACACTTTGACACAATGGCATGGAGGGACATCAGTATCAGAAATGACTGGCAGCAAACGAGGCAGAAATCTGTGGCACGTGTATACAAACTTGAAGATTGGCGAATCAGCCATGTGCACATGTGTGTTAGCGCTGCAGACCGGAAGACCACATACTCCAAGACTGCTCACAGTACGACATATCAAGGTATACCGTCTGGACTAGAAACACAACAGTGGGAGATATACTCTATGGACCACTGAGTGAGCTGGAAAAAAAAGAAACCTAAATTCATAGAAAAGACAACATTGCAGATTTAGACAATAAATTTCAAGCAAACGACAGAAGAAGAAGAAGAAGAAGAAGAAGAAGAAGAAGAAGAAGAAGAAGAAGAAGAAGAAGAGAAGAAGAAGAAGAAGAAGAAGAAGAAGAAGAAGAAGAAGAAGAAGCGGAAGAAGAAGAGGGCTTTCGAAACGCAGCTGCAGACGATTTGGCATCAAACCGTCTTGCGTTGGTGTTTTACGAAATGGTATGGATGCCGGTCGTTCAGAAAGCAATGGAAAACTACTGAACGTAAACTTGCCAAGAGATCACAACAGCAAAAAATGGTGTTGATGCGACGCCCCATAAAGAATATGTAACTATCTTTTTAGTCTTTTAATACAAGGGAAATAATTCCATCTGGTGAAGTCATATTTCCGCTTTAGCAATCAAGGGGAACAATTATAGATTTGACTATACTTGTACTGATATCTATTGTGCAAGAGAAGTATATGTGTATTCCCGCAAGCATTTTATTCATATGTTGGATGGTATCAATTGAATGTTACCATTATAAAAGCTTTACAAACTTTTGATTATTATTTGAAATTTCAGACACTAAATTGTTGTGTAATATATTGTTTAGTACATTATTTAATTCTTTATCAGCTACTCCGCGTCTGTCCAAACAGAAGTTACGCTTACTATGGTTTCTCTTCATAACGCGTACAATTTTCGCCTCCTTTACTTCCTCTTCGAGGTCGCTTCTCGGCCTTTTGGCTAAGATCAAGTATATTTGCTGGCCTCCGACAGTAGTGCGCTTGGTCTGGTCGGAGGCCGGGATGATCATTCTCGGTCCCTTGGCTAAGATCAGACGCATTTGCTGTCCCTCCCCCCCCCCCCTCAGTAGTGCGCCTGGTCTGGTCGGGGGCCGGGTGACCCAAAAAGAAAAACCTCACATAAGTCATCACTTTAAATGCTGGGCCCGGTGGACCATGTGGGCAACAGCTCACAGTGGGACTAAGGGTCACGCCAAAAAACAGGGGAGGCGGGGAACCAGCTAGTCTGGGATGACCGCCAAACCCAAAAAAAAAAAAAAAAAAAAATACTTTACTGTAAAGGATGGGTCTTCTGTATTTATGTGCTCACCCTAGAACCTTTATTAGAGAAGATAAGGCAAGACACTAGTATTAAAGGAACCTTCCTGCATGGGATAGGAGAGCAGAAGCTCATCGCCTATGCAGATGACACTGCCTTCTTTCCCACCAGCAACACATCAATAAAGAATATACTCCACACCTTTACCCATTTTGGATAAGGGCAGTTGGAAGCCAAAATTAATGTACAGAAATCACAGATAATGGGTCTGGAAAGTGGAAACAAAGGCTAATTTCCCTCCAGATCTGAAACACATAGACACCATGAAGCTATTTGGGATCACATTTCCATGTGATCCCACAGAAACACACAGATAGACATGGCACGCACTGACCGAACAGATCACAGACATGTTACACAGGTATAGGTACAAGACATCCACAATATTTGGTAGAAGCACAATAGTCAACACATACATATTACCCAATATAATATATTTAGCGACAGTACTGGACCCTCCCAAACAGACCGTCACAAACATAAACATACTAATCAGACGCTTCAACTTCACCAACACAATACACAGCATTCAACACACAACTCTCATACAAGACAAGAGACAAGGGGGATTTGCACTACAGGACATCCAGACAAAGATACTGTCATTTAGAATCAGTCACATAGGCAAAATCATCAGACACTCAGAACAGAACAGACTAGCACTATACTACATAGGCCACAACATCAAACATCTCACACCTCTTAACAATGCAACTGCACACTACCAGTGAAAACTGCCAACTTTCTATCAGACATGCATACAGGCAATAAAAGGACATGAACAGTTAATACAGCAAATACAATATACAAACATGTAGTTAGAGAACAAGCACCATCACTAAGACTTAGGATTAAAAGAGGACAGAAATACTTCATGACTGACTTCACACGCACCTTTTCAAACCTACAAAACAAACACATAACTCCAAAAGCTAGAGAAATCACATATAGACTGCTATACAATATGACCCCCACAACACAGGTAGAAGCATACATATCCAAACAATGTCAATTATGTAGAAACAACACACTAGAGACAGAGGAACACATTTATTATACATGTCCAACAATTACTGCCACACGTGCAACACTCAAACACCTCATACAAACACACACAGGCACACAAACCGACAAATGTAAATCAATTTTTCTCAACACTATACCAAAGACAGCTAAGGACATACATACAAAACTACTGGTAGCACTTTCTTACTACAGACAACTTATATGGACCTGCAGAAACTTTGCCAGATACAAACACCACACATATAACACACACTTAATTTCCTTTATGTACACACACAAAATATCACAACTATAACCAGAGTAAATCATATGTATTCTTCTTTATTGTATTACAAATTTGGTATACATGAGTGCGAGAAAGAAAGAAGAAACTGTGAGTGAATGGAGAGTGAATGACTAAAAAGATCACATATGGTCAAAAGACCAATGAAAAATCCGTTATGTAGTGGAAACATAAGTGCTTGTTTTAATTGTTTCAAAATGATGGTTTCATCCCTTATAGATAAGGGAAAAAGAAAAAATGAGAAAAAAAATCAACTCCTCCCATTCCAAATTACTATTTATGGAATGTTTGCTTTAAATGCACTTGTTGTGCTATACTACCACCACTACTAAGATTATCACTTTAGTAAAAAGAAACACATATCTATTATACAGTTTATTATTATTATTAATATTATTATTATTATTATTATTATTATTATATTATTACTATTATTATTATTATGATTATGTCTACTATTATTATGATCATTATTATTATTACTATCATTACCTTACCCTTATTATCTTTAGTATTATTAATTTGAAAAGTATTAAGGATATCATCACTATTAATTTACAGCTACATCTCCCATGTTCTCCCCTTTGCTTAAGGTTTGTTGCTTTTGCTACTACCCCCACTGGTTTGTTTCAAACATTTGTCCTGCCTGTACCATCATTCGAGTGGTCATGGGGAATTGGTGGAGTGAAACCAATTGGTGGGAGGGTAGCGATGGAAACAAAATGTAAAGACTTCCCCCTTTTCCTTGTAGTCAGTAATTACCTTATTATCCTTAGTATCTTTAATTTTATAAGTATTACTGATATCATCATTAGTAATTTACAATTTCATCTCCCCTGTGCATCCCCCCCCCTTGCTTATGGTTTGTTGCTTTTGCTACTACCCCCACTGGTCTGTTTCAAACATTCGTCCTGCCTGTACCATCATTAGTGGTCAGGAAAGGCATCGGTGGAGTGGAACCAATTGGTGAGGGTGTAGGGAGGGAAACAAAAATGTAAAGATTTCCCTTTCTATTTGTCACCCACTCTGAATCATGTGAGTGAGTGTTGAATGAATGAATACAAAATCACAAATGGTTACCAAACTAATGATACTGTAAACACTTGTGTTAATACAAATGCTTGGTTAATTTTTATTAAAAAACAAAAGAAAGAGAGAGCAAAGAGGAAAATATGAATGAACCCCTACATTTAGGGGAAAAAAACAAGGAGGAAAATATAACTCACTCCTTTACTCCAAGTATGACTAAAAACTGCATTTTGCTTTTGTATGTACCTGCTATGCAATGTTAAAAAAAAGTCGCTTAAAAGTCGACAGGGTCGACTTCATTGCACCGGGTTTATCCCATATGGCTCGGTCTCTTCCCGCAGCGCGGAAAGCGTCGCACAAAGCACGAACGCCGTAGCTTTTAGCGACGACCCACAGGAGTCTCTGAAACATTTAACTCGTAAACCGAAGGGCGCGGCCCGGAATCGAACCCACAACCTTCGAAGCACGAGTCAAACGGCTTGACCACTTCGCCACAGAGACTCCATGTAATGTTAACACCATTCCAAAGAAAATCATCCTAGCAAATGGAATCACATGTTGTAAAAATTTTATCATTTTCATAACTATTATTATCATTGCTGTTTTTTTTTTTAGATTGCTGTTATTACCCTCAGTATGTCTCTTCTTGCCGGTCTCTCTGGCTGTGGGGTTACAACACTTTCTCTCTGTAATCCCGTTTATCACGCAGAGTCTCGTAGCGGAGCGAGAGCTGAGGCGGTTCGACTCCCGCTCGTGACTTACGGGATACTGAGCCGGCCGCTAAAAAATCAATGGCAAACTACTGAGCGTAATCTTGCCAAGAGATCAACATACAGCTAAAAGATGCTGGTGTTGACAGCTAAGTCCTGTAAAAAGATATGCTTACAAAAAAAAAGTCTCTTCTTGTCATTATTATTATTGTCATCATTAGTAAAAAAAACAAAAACCCTTTTCCCATGTGCCCCCCCCCCCTCCCCTCGCTCATGGTTGTTGTTGCCTTTGCCGATACCCACACCGGTTTGGTTCAAATATTTATCCTGCCTTTACTATCATTGCCCAGATAGTGGTGATGAAGGCATTGGTGGAATGGAACAAATTGGTGAGAGAATGGCAAGGGAAACAAAAATGTAAAGATTTCCCCTTTTCCTTGTTTATCCCCTATTCAAATGTAAATGTGTTCAAGGAATGGAATATGCTAATGGATAAATTTCCTATGTTGTAAACACAAAATATCACAGATATCCCCAGAGTAAACACAAGTACTCTCTTTCTGATTTTAAAATCTAGTACACATAAGTGCGAGAAAGAAATAGTAAAAAGTGAGTGAATGTTGAACGAATGAACACAAAATCACAGATGTTTACCAAACCTATGAGATTGTAAAGATTTATGTTGATAAAAATGTTTGTTTATTTTAAAATTAAAAAATAAAAAAATTAAAAAAAAAAAAAAACATACAAAGAGAGAAAGGGATAAAATGAATGAACCCTTACAATTAAGAAAAAAAAAAAAGAAGAAACAAGATAACCAACTCCCTTTACACCTACTATATTTTTTAACAGTGCAGGTTTGCAATTGTTATTGTATGTACCTGCCATGTTTTAACACCATCCCTAAGAAAATCGCTTTAGCAAATGGAATCACATGTTTGGAAAATTGATCATTTATCATAACTATTTTTATCATTGCGTTTTATTAGCATTGCTGTTATCACCCTTAGTAGTTTTATTCTTTGTCATTATTATTGTAGATGTATTTCATATAAACACCATTCTCAAGATAATCATTTTAGCAAATGGAATCACATGTTTTAACTATTATTATCATTGCTGTTATTATCATTGCTGTTAAATATTATTGTTTTATCACCCTTAGCAGTTTTATTCTTTGTCATTATTATTATTTATGTATTTGATTATGTGGTTGTTTCGGGATTTGAAATTTAAATATTGAGCACAACCCACTACTGGCAACGCCGATCGCATTCTGATATGAACCTAAGGCCCATCCACGTCAATATGGAAGCACTAGACTCGAGTTTCGCCCTCATTTGAGCTCGTCAGTAGTGCATATCCCTGACCGGATCCGGAAACAGTCCCGGATCACGCGTGTGAAGCGGGTGTGTAACCACGCGGCACACACTGGACACACCAAATTATCACAACAGAACATCACAACGCTACCCATCGCAGGCTATGCTCAAGATTGCCCAATCGCCGCGACCGACGTCCGTCAATCGATGGGACCCGAACGATCAGGACTTCTCACTGGCAAGGAACACCAGGCCTCCTAAATCCAGTGAGCAATAATCAATTGATTATGTGGTGTTTCGGGATTTGAAATTTAAATATTGAGCACAACCCACTACTGGCAACGCCGATCGCATTCTGATATGAACCTAAGGCCCATCCACGTCAATATGGAAGCACTAGACTCGAGTTTCGCCCTCATTTGAGCTCGTCAGTGGTTATTTATTGGTTATTTATTTGTTTGTTATTATTTATTTGTTGGATTATTTATTGGTTATTTATTTGCATTATTATCATTGTAATCATTTTTAATATATATGGCTTTGTAAACCCGTAAACTGTCACATCCCCCTTTCCCACCTTTTTGATACTGTGATTGTTGTTTTCTGATGCCGCCCTCACCGGTTGGTTCTGCACCGCAATGTTCATCATCACCGAGGGGAGGTGGTGGTATTTGGTAGGAGTTTTGGAGCTGACAGGAGAGCGAGGCGGCAGGGGAAATAATAACGACGCACTACCATCAAGCGTTTGCTTTAAAATATTCCCTTACAACAATGTCAATGAAGAAATGTTCAAATGAATAAAACGTTGGAAAATTTTGTGCATATGTCACCTACACGTCCACATGCAACGCTCTGTAAAAACACGAACAACACATTTTGCAACGATTTTAACACTCAATAAAAGTTTTTTTAAAAAAAAAATAATGCTTTTTTTACTTTACTTTAATGGGTTACCATTGGCTGAGTGATCTCGAGGTATGGTGTCCGCCTCGAGTGCTGAGGTCCCGGGTTCAGGCCCAGGTGAGGACCGGGATTTGTTTAAAAAATCCACCTGGACTTCCAGTACTAAGAATTCCCCTGGTCTCTGGGTAGTGAGATCGGACGCCCGTGTGTATTGTTGCACACGTAAAATATCCCTTGGCAGTTGGAAATCGAAAAAGAGTAGCCTAACGGCGCTGCCCGGGCAAAATTTCGAGTTAAAAATCTACCCAAGTATTTCAGGATCCTCGCCGATGCAACGGAGTTCGTGCATTGAGCTGAGTTTCTCCAGACTCGGGTTTGAGTTAGGAGGAAAACGGAGCACTTATGGGTTAAACCGTGTGCCGTGATGTTGATCCAACCACTAAACGACTTTCTTTTATTCTGGATTGCGACTTTCTAGCATGTGAAAACCAAAGTTGTCGGTGTCGTCCTGCTGGCTGAAAGCTTTAGATTGGCTCGTAGAATAAATTGCTTGGTGTCCTTGGTTGCTTTGTTGGAAAAGCTGATACAAATAATGTTTGGAAAGACTGTGGTAGTTCGGCTGAAGAGCCTTGCTGAGACAGGCCATGTTAATATTCAGACAGAGGCCTAAGACAGGGGGAAAATTAGAATTTTTACACTTTGATCCATTTGTACAACAGGTAGTTTTATTCAGAGAAGACAAGAAAATGAAGACTCTGCGTTCAAAGAAAACATAATGACCGTCATTTCAGGCTTTCAATTTGTCATCACTGACAGCTTTCCCATGTTCATTGTTAAATATTAGTCGTGTATGTTGACTTTCAGTATAATTGTTTCCATGTTGTTATTTTTAAGTTAAACAACACTTTACTAGATTGTAAGGCTGATGTGTTAGCTGCAGTATAATGTTGCACTGTGATTGATCAGTCTTGTGTGTCTATGATTTGAGTTTAATTATTGATTAATAACTGACATTCACATTAAATAACAATGTATCTACAAACAAAACAAAACAAAAATACTTTACTTGGTGGCTTGGCCTCTAGGGGCGACAGAAAATGGCGGAGTACCTTGCTTCAATTTTTGGAACTAAAAAGACAAAGTCAAATGCTCATTCTATTTTAAAATTGGAGCTTGTCGCCATGGTGATTGTTGTTGCCGTCTGCACAACCGGCCCACATTTAGTCAGACCTCATTTAGTCACTGCTTTCTCTCCCACTAGCAACACATCAATAAGGAACATACTCCACACTTTTACCCATTTTGGGAAAGGCCGTGGAGCCAACGTTAACGTACAGAAATCACAGATAATGGGCCTGGGAAAATGGAAACAAAAGTCTGATTTCCCTCCAGACCTGAGATACACAGACACCATAAAGCTTATGGCATCACATTTCCATTTGATCCCACAGAAACACACAGACAAGCATGGCACTCATTGACCCAACAGATCACAGACATGTTACATAGGTATAGGTACAAAACATCCACAATACTTGGTAGAAGCACAATAGTCAACACATACATAATACCCAAAATAATATACTTAGCGACTGTACTTGACCCTCCCGAACAGACCGTCACAAACATAAACAAACAAATCAGACGCTTCATCTTCACCAACACAATACACAGCATACAACACAAAACTCTCATACAAGACAAGAAACAAAGGGGTATTCACTACAGGACATGCACACAAAAATACTGTCACTTAATTTCATTCACATAGGTAAAATCATCAGGCATGCAGAACAGAATAGACTAGCACTATATTACATAGGCCACACCATCAGCAGAATACAACAAGCCTTTTTAGCGCTAGAGGACTGGTCAAAATCATGGCTAGTGAAGATAAATGAGGAGAAAACAACATGCACAGTGTTCTCCCTCTCAAATAAAACTCAGCAACCTAAGCTGGTATTGAATGGAAAAATATTGTGCCATGAAGAAAATCAAAACTATCTAGGAGTTACCTTTGATCGTCGCCTGACATGGAAGACACAGGTTGAGAAAAATTGAACAAGAGCAAGGCAAAGAATGGCAATCATGAAAAAGCTTGCTGGTACAACGTGGGGAACAGATGAGAAAGTTCTTAAGAAGTTATATACTGGACGGATGAGGCCAGTACTGGAATATGGCATTGCAGCTTTGGCCACAGCAGCTAAGTCAAACTTTAACAAAATAAGTAGAGTCCAAAATCAATTAATGCAAGTCCTAACTGGAAGCCTGAAGACAACGCCTATTAACGAACTAGAAGAGATAACTTGTTTACAACCCGTGCAGGATAGAAGAGATAGTAGAGCCCAACAACAAGCAGAAATGTTTAGAAGATTCACAGACCACCCTATGTATAACAGATTTAATGGTTTTGGAAAGGGAAGACTGAAGCGTAGCAACTGCAAAACAAAAGATTAGGGCAGATCCTATACTTAACATATCAACAGTCAAACCCATTTACAATGCACACAAGTTCCTAGCTTGGAGACAGCAGCAACTGCCTGAGATGATAAAAAACATTCCTGGTATTGAGAAAAAGAACACCCAGAATGAAACAGAAAGAAGGATAATAGCCGTAACCTGCATAAAAGAACATTACCCAAGTAGCATTTGGACGCATGCATATACAGACGGATCAGCCAATAATTCAATAGAAAACGGAAGAGGAGGAATTCTCCTAAATTTAAAAAAAAATGGAGTGAAAACAACACAGTCAGTGGCAACTGGAATATTTTCAAGTAACTTCAAAGCAGAGGTAGAGGCTTTGAAAACAGCAGCAGAAAAGCTCTTGATGGGGGAAAATAAAGAGAAGCAAATAGCTATCTTCACAGATGCAAAGTCAGCTGTCTCAATACTGAAGAGCAAAAACAGCACAGAACTAGCTGACTTAAGAGCAACAATCCAAGGTCTATGCCAGAAATCCAAAAAAAAGTTGTAATACAGTGGATCCAATCACATTGCAGTATACCTAGAAATGAAGAGGCTGAAGACTATCAAAAGAGGGCGGACGACTACCACAGTCTGACATAGACATAACCTATAATGATGGAAAGAGGTTTATAAAAAGCACTTATAGAACCAAATGGGAATCAGAGCAACCAGGCCACCAGAAAGGTGATGCATATTACAAAATCGACCGAAGTGAACAGGAGGCAATTTTCAGACTCTGCACTTCAATAAACTAAAGATAGGAGATACCGATGAATGTAATTGTGGAACTGGTAAAATGACAGCTAAACATTTGCTGCATGAGTGCCCAATATATGCAGAACAGAGAAGGATATTTTGGCCCACACCTGCTTCATTTGAGGACAAGCTCTATGCAGATATCAACAAGCTCAAGTTGACCAGAGCTTATTTTAACTACATTCAGGTTGACATCTGAAGGTGCATGAAGAAGTACTTAGACTGCCACACTTCATACCACAGGTATCTTGGTAGCAAAAGCAACCCAGGGGCATGAAATGGAATATTGCTTGGATAGCAAATCCATTAAGTGGAAAGTCCGAATTAAAAGCTCACTGTGTGGATGTCATCTGCAGACTGCATTCTTCTGGTTTCCGGAGGAACAGCCTCTGGTGACTGGAAGGCTCAATATACTGAAGTGAGGCTAAGCAGCCATGTGCAGGACGCGACGATTCCTTGGGTCAGCCCAGTACCAGAGCGCTATGTGTCGGCTCTGCAATTATGGAATCCTCCTTAGATGGCAGGGAATGCCCATGGATTGCCCCTGTCTTCCCTAGAGGGCTGACCAGGATGTCTTTGGCTGTTCTAAACGGGCAAGCTGGGATAGTGAAAGTTTAATGTCCTAAGAAACCCCCGGGAAGGTTAACCCGGTCAACAAATGCCCGCAGAAGTCGGATGTGTCGGCCTATGCTGCTCTGCTGTAAACAGGCACAACGCAATTACGTCCGAAAAAGTCTCCGGGTGAATGAAGAAGAAGAAGAAGAAGAAGAAGAAGAAGAAGAAGAAGAAGAAGAAGAAGAAGAAGAAGAAGAAGAAGAAGAAGAAGAAGAAGAAGACCAACGCCACACGGCATGGACAATAAAACGAAACCCCAAGCCACCCAGATGATTCACTACGCAAACACGCGAAAACATCCTTTCTCTTTCAGTATTTTTGTTATAAATGATGCTTTACCGAGTGACACGCAGCTCTTAATGATGTTTACTGGCCGTCCCACAACGAGACCAATCATCCAATTTGGTACCCTTGGCAACACGCGGAAACCCTCCCCAAAACCCTCACCACATCCTCGTCTCGGAGGCCTATAACTTGAATATGAGCAGGTGGAGATCAGCACGGCCGAATAGAGAAGAGCGCTCGTTTCTACACTCCCGGTGTGCTGATGCCTGAAATTTATGGTAATTTTGGTATACATGAGTGAGAGAAAGAAAGAAGAAACTGTGAATGAATGGTGAGTGGATGATTAAAAAGATCACATTGGTCAAAAGACCAATGGAAAATCCCTCATGTAAAGAATAGTGGAAGTATAAATGCTTGTTTTATTTGTTTCAAAATGATGATTTCACCCTTATAGACAAGGGGGAAAAGAAAAAGGAGAAAAGAAAATTTAACTCCTCCCATTCCAATGTACTATTTATGAAATGTTTTGCCTTAAATGAACTTGTTGTGCTAAACTACCACCACAACTAAGATTATCATTTTAGTAAATAAAATCACATAACTATTATACTAATATTATTATTATTTTTATTATTATTATTATTATTATTATTTTATTTATTATTAGTATTATTATTACTATCATTAACATTATTATTTTTTACTATCATTACCCTACCCTTTTTATCCTTAGTATCATTAATTAAATAAGTATTAATGATATCACCATTATTATTTTACAACTTCATCCCCCATGTCCCCCCCCCCCTTTTTGTTTCAGGTTTGTTGCTTTTACTACTACCCCCACTATTTTGTTTCAAACATTTGCCCTGCCTGTACCATCATTACAGTGGTCATAGGGACATTGGTGCAGTGAAACCAATTGGTGAGAGAGTAGCGAGGAAACAACATGTAAAGACTTTCCCCTATCCTTGTAGTCAATACTTACCTTATCATCCTTAGTATCATTGATTTTATAAGTATTATTGATATCATCACTATTTATTTTACAACTTCATCTCCCCTGCGCCCCCTGTTGCTTTTGGTTTGTTACCCTTGCTGCTACCCCAACTGGTTGGTTCAAACATTTGTCCTGCCTGTACCATCATTACCCTTTTCTTTGTATTCAGTATTTACCTTATTATCCTTAGTATCATTAATGTTATAAGTATTAGTGATATCATCATTATTATTTTACAACTTCATCTCCCCTAGCATGAGGCTTGGGTGGGGTGAAACCAGTTGAGGAGAGTGTAGCGAGTGAGAAAATAATGTAAAGACTTCCCCTTTTCCTTGTATTCAGTATTTACCTTATTATCCTTATTATCATCTTTATAAATTTACAACCTCATCTCCCCTAGTGCCCCTTTTGCTTATGGTTTTGTTGCCTTTGCTACCACCCCCACTGGTCAGTTCAAACATTTGTCCTGCCTGTACCATCATTAAGGGTGGTCAGAGGGGCATTGGAGTGGAAGCGATTGGTGGGAGTGTGGCAAAGTAAACAAAAATGTAAAGATTTCCCTTTCTCTTAGTCACCCCCTTTGAATCATGTGAGTGAGTGTTAAATGAATGAATGAATACAAAAACACATATGGTTATCAAATCAATAATACTGTAAAAACTTATGCAAATACAAATGTTTGGTTAATTTCTATTTAAAAAAAAGAAAGAAAGAGAGAGCAAAGAGGAAAATATGAATGAACCCCTACATTTAGGAGGAAAAAAAAAACAAGGAGGAAAATAAAACCCACTCCTTTACTCCAAGAATTACTAAAAACTGCAGCTTGCATGTGTATGTACCTGCTAGGCTATGTTAACACCATTCCAAAGAAAATCATCCTAGCAAATGGAATCACATATTGTAAAAATGTTATCATTTTCATAACTATTATTACCATTGCTGTTTTTTTTATAATTGCTGTTATTACCCTCAGTATGTCTCTTCTTGTCATTATTATTATTGTCATCATTAGTAATAAAACAAAAAACCCTTTCCCATGTGCCCCCCTCCCCTCGCTCATGGTTGTTGTTGCCTTTGCTGGTACCCACACCGGTTTGGTTCAAATACTTATCCTGCCTTTACCATCATTGCCCAGATAGTGGTGATAAGGGCATTGATGGAGTGAAACAAATTGGTGAGAAGATGGCAAGGGAAACAAATATGTAAAGATTGTAAAAATGTTGTGCAAATACTGATGCTTGTTTACTTTTTACAAAAAGTTAAAAAAAAAAAAAAAGAGGAAGGGAAAGATATGAATAAACCCTTACAAATAAGACAAACAAAAAAAATAAGCAAGGAGAAAAAGATAACCAACTCCTTTTACTTCTACTATTATTGAACATTGCATGTTGCAAGTATATGTATAATAAATTAAAAAAAAAAAAACAAGCAAGGAGAAAAAAAGATAACCAACTCCTTTTACACCTACTATATTATTGAACAGTGCAGGATGCAATTGTTATTGTAGGTACCTGCCATATTTTAACACCGTGTCTAAGAAAATCATTTTAGCAAATGGAATCACATGTTTGGAAAATGTGATCATTATCACTACTAATTTTATCATTGTGTTTTTAGCATTGCTGTTATCACCCTTAGTAGTTTCATTCTTTGTCATTATTATTATAAGATGTATTTCATGTAAACACCATTCCTAAGATAATCAATTTAGCACATGGAATCACATGTTAGAACTATTATTATCATTGAGACTATCAGTACTATCACTATCACCTTAGCAGTGTTATTCCTTGTCATTATTATATTATTTATGTATTTGGTTGTTATTTGCACTTATTATCATTGTAATCACTATTAATATATATGGCTTTGTAAACGCGTATACTGTCACATCCCCCTTTCCCACCTTTTTGATACAGTGATTGTTGTCTCTGCTGCCACCCTCACCGGTTGGTTCTAAACAGTTTTTGCACCGCCATGTTTATCATCACCGAGGGGTGGTGATGGTACTTGGTAGGAGTTTTGGAGCTGACAGGAGAGCGGGGCGGCAGGGGAAATAATAGCAGCCCACTACCATCACGCTGTTGATTTAAAATATTTCCTTACAACAATGTCAATGGAGGAATGTTTAAATGTATAAACTATTTGTATTTTTGCGCATATGTCACCTACACGTCCACATGCAACGCTCTGTAAAAACACGAACAATACAATTCGCAACCACTTTAACACTCAATAAAAGTTTAAAAAAAAAAAAATACTTTATACGAAAAAAAAAAATACTTTATACTGAGTTACTGAGTAATTATCCTGAATAAAGAAGATAAATTTTTGTCCGGCCTGTAAAAAAAAAAAGAAAAAAAAAATACTTTACTGAGTTCACCCCCGCTTGGGCACATGTATGGACAAGAGAACTAGACATTCGCAGCTCTAATCTTTCACGTGTACATTGGGATTCCTGTTTAGTATTCGGTATGTAAACAGAATGTCAGACAACATAGATGAGGACAAGAAACGAAACGAGAAGATGTATGGAGGTATTGAGGGCCCCAACTCGCAGTACGTCAAATTAATATCCTCAGATGGTCATGAATTTATTGTCAAAAGAGACCATGCTCTCACTTCTGGAACTCTCAAAGCCATGTTGAGTGGTCCTGGTCAGTTCTCAGAGCATGAAAACAATGAGATCAACTTTAGAGAGATCCCGTCTCATGTTTTACAAAAAGTCTGTATGTACTTCACCTACAAAGTGTGCTATACAAACTCGTCAACGGAAGTCCCAGAGTTCCCAATTGCTCCAGAAATAGCTTTGGAACTACTCATGGCCGCAAATTTCCTTGATTGCTAAACTCTCCTGACTTTAATGTTACATTTCTAGTGAAGATTTTTGTGGGATTTAGAAAGAAACCCTTTTGATTTTGTAAATTATGTTGCCTTACTTGATTGAACTTTTAGGTAAAGTCTAAATTACGAAACAATTAATTACGACTAAAGATTACTGTTCTCTTTACAGTAAACATTTGAGACGATTTATTTAAAATCTGTGTTTGGTTTTCACAATGTGGGCATATTTCAGTGTTTTATGTTGCATACTAATAAGGTGTAAGCGTGTTTCAAGGTATTTATGTTGCATATATTTTCCGAATGTTAGAATTTTCAGCGTATGATATCAGGACTGTAACATTTTTATTATATGCATAATTGTATTCTTGAGGTCTGCCAGTCCTGTTTTTGCCTTGCATTATGTGACTGAAGAAAATTACTACCCTTTGCTGGCAGTTGTGTGCCAGATGTTTGTTTCCATTAGGTTATTTGTGTAAGTACACCTCAATGACCAACACATTCTGGTACCCGTAGAGAGGTTATTGGGTAGAAAACTGAGAAAATTTAAAATGGGTGTCAAAGTTAGATTAGTTATTGCTGTCTTTGTATGCAAAACTCCAATCCAACTATTCCTTAACTAACAGATACATTGTAATTTTGTAATATTTTTCCCCCTCTATTTTCGTACATCACCGCTGACCCGGCATGAATCATAAATAATTGTCATTATTGTGTTTTTATTTTGGCGTTTTATTTGTTCCAATGTTGTGTAACAAAGAGAAAGATTAACGGGATTTTTTTTTTTTTAAAGATTGTGTTGCACTGAATTAGGCACCATAACTAAAATGTTGCTGTTTGTAAATCTGACAAAACGTATGTTTCTGTAAAATGACCATTCAGCTGCATTTTGTGTAATTTTTACACACATGGTAACAGAATTTGGGCACGTGAGTGTAATTTATTTGACAATTTCTTACCATGCGGGTTTAATCATGTGTTATTTAGAAATAAATTTCTGTACCACAAATTTGTTTGATATTTACAGTGCGGCCAATAAGAATAATGTTTGTAATATGTAAAGCCCAATCAGTAGCATCCATGTATTTAATATTTTAGCATTAGCCAATGGGAGTTTAGTATTTAATATTTGAAGCAGTAATATTTATTCTTGCCAATTAAAGTTAGTTTGTAAACAGTATGAAACGCCTCCTAATTAAATACAAGGGTAAGTCGATCGTCCCTAAATAGATACAAAGGTATTCCAGTGAGTACATCACAGAATAGTATGTAAAACAACTATGAGATAAGATCTTGAACACCATTTATTATTATACTTACATTTCTTCTTACTTTTCAACATTATTTCCACAAACATGAATATGTTTATCCCATTGTTATATCAGTGTCGTGTTGTCGTTCCCTCTCCCCGTAGACATCTTAGGGCCGCTGCATTGCGCAAATACTTACCACCATGGACAGGAGACGTTTCCTTTTGAATGTCCTCTGACACACACAAAATCCTTACAAGAGACAGATTTTCTTCAGTAAGGCAATTTTCAGTTGTGGACGACATGCTTAACACCACGTACACGTGAAACATTGTATACCCATGTACATGTGGCAGTTATCGACCCCCACGCAAACTTCAAGATAGATGGATATGCCACCTTTATAAACTGCCAACTATCATTTTGTGACTGGCTTACCCGTATATAATATTTATTGTTCAGAGATCTTATCTATACAGAAATTTCTCATCCATACTTTAATTATAGAAACTTCCTCCATGCCAGCAGTGTATAAAGTTATACCATTGTGCTGACGTATGTAGTGAATGGTGTTTCTAGTATTTGTTGCCACGTCATAACTATCATCACACATAAGCTCCTCACCTGCAGATTCTAGTGCACGTTTTGCTCTCTACAATGGTCAGAATTTTTTTTGTTGTTGCTGCTATAATGAACAGCCGTAGCAATGAATATTAACAGTCAAATCTGTGTATTTAAATTTCTTAAAATTATCTTGAATAAAATTGAAATGAAAATATTTTAAAAAAAAAAAAAAAAAAATACTTTACTGAGGAATCACAATTTGTAAAAAGTTTATCATTTTCATAACTATTATTACCATTGCTGGTTTTTATATTGGCTGTTATTACCCTCAGTATGTCTCTTCTTGTCATCATTATTATTGTCATCATTAGTAATATAACAAAAACCCTTTCCCATGTGCCCCCCTCCCCTCGCTCATATTTGTTGTTGCCTTTGCTGATACCCACACCGGTTTGGTTCAAAAAAGTATCCTGCCTTTATCATCATTGCCCAGATAGTGGTGATAGGGGCATTGATGGAGTGGAACAAATTGGTGAGAGGATGGCAAGGGAAACAAAAATGTAAAGATTGTAAAAATTTTGTGCAAATACTGATGCTTGTTTACTTTTTACAAAAAGTTAAAAAAAAAAAAAAAAAAAAGAGGAAGGAAAAAAATGAATGAACCTTCACAAATAAGACAAACAAACAAAATATGCAAGGAGAAAAAGAAAACCAACTCCTTTTACTTCTACTATTATTGAACATTGCATGTTGCAAGTATATGTATACAAAAAAAAAAAACATAAGCAAGGAGGAAAAAAAAGATAACCAACTCCTCTTTACACCTACTATATTATTGAACAGTGCAGGATGCAATTGTTATTGTATGTACCTGCCATATTTTAACACCATTTCTAAGAAAATCATTTTAGCAAATAGAACCACATGTTTGGAAAATGTGATCATTATCAAAACTAATTTTATCATTGTGTTTTTTAGCATTGCTGTTATCACCCTTAGTAGTTTTATTCTTTGTCTTTATTATTATAAGATATATTTCATGTAAACACCATTCCTAAGATAATCATTTTAGCACATGGAATCACATGTTAAAACTATTAATATTATTATCATTGAGTCTATCAGTACTATCACTATTACCCTTAGCAGTGTTATTCCCTGTCATTATTATATTATTTATGTATTTGGTTGTTATTTGCATTATTATCATTGTAATCACTATTAAAATATATGGCTTTGTAAACGCGTATACTGTTACATCCCCCTTTCCCACCCTTTTGATACTGTGATTGTTGTCCCTGCTGCCACCCTCACCGGTTGGTTCTAAACAGTTTTTGCACTGCCATGTTTTATCATCACCGAGGGGTGGTGATGGTACTTGGTAGGAGTTTTGGAGCTGACAGGAGAGCGGGGCGGCAAGGGAAATAAAAACAGCCCACTACCATCACGCTGTTGATATAAAATATTTCCTTACAACAATGTCAATGGAGGAATGTTTACATGTATAAAATATTTGTATTTTTTGCGCGTATGTCACCTACACGCCCACATGCAACGCTCTGTAAAAACACAAACAATACACTTTGCAACGATTTTAACACTCAATAAAAGTTTAAAAAAAAAAAAAATACTTTACTGAGGGCGCGTGAAGAACTTGGTAAGGAGTCTTTTAATTGCTGTAACAATATTTGGTAGTGTATTCATCATGGAGTTCCTCACAACTTCCATCATGCTGGGCTGGTTCGAAGGCAAAGGCTAGAGCTGTTTTTGATGTCCTTTCTTGCCAGACATTGTAGTGTTTTGGCAAACGTTCATAGAAAACAGGCTGGACTAATGTCCTCGTCAGCCCCGATAGATTACAGCTGGTTCTGAATTTATGGAGACTGGACCAGGTCGCAAACGCCAGTCAGAAAAACATATGGGTTTGTATTCCTAGGCACACGGGTGCCTTGTGGTGTTTGGACCAAAACGGCTAAAACCTAACGTCTGCTAAGTTGCATCGACAGCCTTCTTATTCTACGTACGTTATTTTAAGAGTCATACAACATGTATGTCAAATTCCTAATGGTGCAATAAAGTCAGTGACATTTTAAAAAAAAATACTTTACTGAAGGACACAGTCGCATGGCAAAACCTCACACAACAAATTATAGACATGCTGCACAGATACAGGTATAAGACATCCACAATATTTAATAGGAGCATCATAGTTATCACATTCATCATTCCCAAAATAATATATTTAGTCACAGTGCTAGACTCTCCTAAACAGACAGTCACAGACATCAACAAACATATCAGACGTTTCATCTTTGGCAGCACAATCTATTCCATAAAACATAAGACACTCATACAGGACAAAAGACAAGGGGGAAAAAGCACTACAAGACATACATACAAAAATACAAGCGCTTAGAATCCAACACATAGGACATATCCTCAATCAACCAGAACAGCACTAACTAGCACTCTATTACATAGAACTCAGACTGCAACACCTTAGAAGAATACAATTTAATTCACTACACCATTTTGGAACACTACCCGCTTTCTACAAGACATGCATACATGCACTTCAAGGGCGCGAGAATTTGCTACACCAGACAACAAACCAGATTTACAAATGTCTAGTCAATCAACAAGCACCCCCACTGCGACTCAGAATAAAAAGGCGACAAAATACTACATACAAGACTGCACATGTACTTTCACTAATCTCCACAATCCACACATCAAACCCAAAGCCAGAGAAATTACGTACCGTTTAATCTTTAACATATCACCTACTACGGAAAAACAAGCACGCAGGTCAAAACAAATAGCACAATGTCAACTCTGCAGACGGAACATACAGGAGACTGAAGACCACATTTATTACACATGTCCAACAGTCCAAACCGCACTAGACACACTAAAACATATCATTGAAACTTTTACTAAAAAGAAAACAGATATGTACAAAGCAATTTTTTTAAAGATTTTACCTAAATCTACCAAAGACAACCACACGAAATTGCTGTTTTCTCTGGCAGAATACAGGTACTTAGTATGGTCCTGTAGAAATGCCGCTTTGTACAAAAATAAAACGTACAATTCACGTTTAATACTGCATTTGTTCCAAAACAAAATAACACAAATATTCACAAACACACAGACATAACGAAATAAAACGAGCTTATTTATTTACTCAATTGAATACCCATAATATGTATGAATGTGGACATGCACGCATATATGTGTACATGCACACATATATGTGTATGCTTGTATGGTAGAATGTGGAATATAGAATATGAATATACAGGTTTATCTTAGAGGGCTATCATATAATACCGACACCCGATCGTCTTGACTAACAATAGTGCAGTTTGAACGGGAGTGTCCCAGACCAGTCCCTGTTGTGGAAATTTTAGAACGTGTGTGCGCCTCGCGACGCGAGCCCTGTGTGTGGTTTATTTTGTAAATACTTTGGAACACTTCTCACTAGGTGGTAACAAGCATTGGAGAGCACATATGGTACACGTCGCAGCTCCTCTGGCCTAGGGAAACAAGGGCTTTGTGGAAAACTGGCTGCGTGTCCTTTGTAAGACCCGGCCACCGGCCTGGTGTGTCTAGTGGCTGGTGGTCACTAGGCATTTTTGCGTTCAGCGGTTTTGCCCTTTGCCTATTTTCAACACGATTTCCCAGCACGAATACATAGTTGTAGAATACCAAAGGCCAACATGTATGGTATTTGTATATGGGTAGCCACGTATGGCTAATTTGTGTAGGTATTTATGTAAATATAACTATTGCTTTGTTTGATATGCATGTATTTATATTAATATATGCACATGGGAACCCCCCCCCCCTCCCCCCACAATTTAAATAGAATGAGAATGTAAAGGTTATTGCCCAAGATCACGGAAATAAATGCACTATCATCTACAGAAAGCAAGAGATAGATCAAGACAGAATGTGTGTGTGTGTGTGTGTGTGAGAGAGAGAGAGAGAGAGAGAGAGAGAGAGAGAGAGAGAGAGAGAGAGAGAGAGAGAGAGAGATGGACAGTTGTAACATGCATTCCACTTGTGGAGATGGAAATGAAACGAGGAATGTGTGTTTACATGCACTATGTCATAAATGTCATATTATCATAACTGTATATGCATGTATTTGTTTTGATTAACGCATGTGACATATAACACTAAAAAAACGGCAACGCTCTGTAATATACACAAACAAAGAAACACACATTACACCTTGTACATTGCTTTGTATGAAATAAACGTTGGAAAAAAAAAGATGATTGTAAGACAGAAAAAAAGGACACAGTCGCATAGGTCTTTTGTTGGCTAAGATGAAACTGAAGTTCCTGCACTTGATCTTGCCAGGGGCCAGGATGCTCACCAAACACACAGACACGCGGGACCTAGTGGGGAGGCTCTTGCCCCTTTAGGAACCGTGAGCCCTTATTTAAAGAAACAAGAAGGAGACGACGGTTTCTGAACTGTCAACCCCCGCGCAGAAAACGACAATGGGAGGAGAGAAGAAACTCTTCCAACAGCAAAGATATGAAAGAGGAGGAGGGAGAAGTTTCCCCCTTCTTACAAAGCAAGAAAGCTACAAAACAGAACGACGACAGCAACAGCGACAACTAGGGATCACTGTTCATCAACATGGATTCTGACAGCTACGAAGACCAAGAGGAGAACTACAACCACAAAAATAGCACCACAGCCGAAGACACAACCCAGATTTGAAGTACCACAGAAAAGACAACAAAGGTAATCACGAAATATTCAACCACCTTTATGTTAAAAACTATTTTGTAATTGATCCATGCCGGAGATGTTCACAAGATGTGGAGAGGCATGAAGTCGGCTAGGCTCTTGATGATGACCACTGTGTCGATTCTTCATAATTGTCATCATCATGTGCCATGCCGATAAGGGTGGGTGGTCATGCTTCGCAATCTCACGCGATCACCAGAGTCGTGAATCAGCTCTGTATTGTTGTCTCGATTATGGTATGTTGCCAGGCCATCAGGACATTTATCTCTCTGCGTTCCCCTTGCCCCCCTTCCCCCCCCCCCCCGCCTCCTTCAGTCTTGCCAATTGTCACCAAGTTCTCTAGTTTATTTCTTCTTAAAATGTTTCCAAACAATTGTGACTGTCTACATCTAATTTCTCTAATAAGTTTACGGTTTGCATTTGCTTCTTGTAGATATCTGCTCTTTGCTCCTTCTGTCTGTACCATGGTATTCTTTGCATTTTCCTCAGAAACCACATTTCTACAGCCATCAGATATTTTTCAGCTTGTCTGCTCATTGTCCAAGTTTCACATCCATTCAAAAGTAAGGCTCTGTGTAGCAACACTCTTTTTCTCGCTGCAGTTTATATCTTTTTATTGGTTTGTATGTTTTTCATCTTGCAAAAAAAAAAAAGGCTACCTTCAAAATAGCGATCCTTGCTCTATTCTCTTCAAGGTACCTCCCCTATCAGGTGTTATGACTGTTCCGAGATAGTTTTACCAATTCACTA
>JACEFZ010003300.1:37500-75000 GCA_014155875.1 Cepaea nemoralis
ATTTAATTCATATACGTAGTCATATAAGCTCTCCCGTTCCCGACTGTCTGTCTGTCTATCTGTCTGTCTGTCTGACCCGGCCCGGCTTCACCCAGTCCCTGGTGGGGAGCATGTCATTTAATTCATATAAGTAGTCAAATAAGCTTCCGTTCCCGACTATCTGTCTGTCTGTCTATCTATCTGACCCGGCGTGGTTTCGCCCAGCTCCTGGCGCACAGTAACTTAAAAGAATGTCCTTCCACACACCATTCATTATTTTTAATGAAAACTGTTTTTAATCACCGACATGACAGTTGATAAGTTCTTTAAGCAGAAAAAGATGGGTTACAATGTTATGCATTATGCATTATTTTTATGAAAACTTTGAAAATGCCTTAAAGATTATATCATTATTTATTATAACTCATATGCCTGAAAATAACTATAGACAAAGAGTTTAACAATAGTGCAAGTAAGTCCAACAATATGACTATAAAGTATATAGAACTGTTATTAAAAGTTATGCCCCTTGAAATAACTTTTCTAGAGTGAAGTCCCCCTGCTATATAGACATTATATAATGAAAAATGAAAAAGTAAATGTTATTAAATAAGTAGAAGATCTTACACTATGAAACTATTATAGTCGGTTGCACAGGAATGAAAGGAAGAAGTGTAGAAAATTTCATCTCAATCGGATGTACCGTTATCGAACGCATCCAATACAAAGCTGACCACAAAGCCACATACGCTCTGTTTTATAGATATAGATAAAGACGTGAAAAAAGATAAGTTGTTGTTTTATGTATAATAAAGACGTGACAGAAAGATAAGTTGTTGTTTTTGTTGTTGTTGTTGTTGTTGTTGTTGTTGTTGTTGTTGTTGTTGTTGTTGTTGTTGTTGTTGTTGTTGTTGTTGTATGTATGTATGTATGTATGTATGTATGTATGTATGTATGTATGTATGTATGTATGTATGTATGTATGTATGTATGTATGTATGTATAATAGAAACGTGGCGAAAGCTAAGTTGTTTTATGTAACATAATGACGTGGCCGAAAGATAAGCTGATGTTGTTGTTGTTGTTTTTGTTGCTCTATGTATAATAAAGACGTGGCCGATAGTAAAGTTGTTGTTCTATGTAAGCAAAGACGTGGCAGAAAGATAAGTTGTTGTTCTATGTATAACAAAGATATGGCAGAAAGATAAGGTGTTGTTCTATGTATAATAAAGATGTCACAGAAAGACCAGTTGTTGGTCTATGTATAACAAAGATATGGCAGAAAGATAAGATGTTGTTCTATGTATAATAAAGATATGGCAGAAAGATAAGGTGTTGTTCTATGTATAATAAAGATGTCACAGAAAGACCAGTTGTTGGTCTATGTATAACAAAGATATGGCAGAAAGATAAGATGTTGTTCTATGTATAATAAAGACGTGACAGAAAGATAAGTTGTTGTTCTATGTACAATAAAGACGTGACAGAAAGATATGTTGTTGTTTTATGTATAATAAACACGTGACAGAAGATAAGTTGGTGTTGTTGTTGTTGTTGTTGTTGTTGTTGTTGTTGTTGTTGTTGTTGTTGTTGTTGTTGTTGTTGTTGTTGTTGTTGTATAGAGACGTGGCGAAAGCTAAGTTGTTGTTTCATGTATAATAATGACGTGGACGAAAGATACGTTGTTGGTGTTGTTGTTGTTGTTGTTGTTGTTGTTGTTGTTGTTGTTGTTGTTGTTGTTGTTGTTGTTGTTGTTGTTGTTGTTGTTGTTGTTGTTGTTGTTGTATAATAAAGACGTGGCCGAAGGGTTAGTTGTTGCTCTATATATAATAAAGACATGGTCAAAAAGGTAAGTGATTGTTCTATGTATAATAAAGACGTGGCCGAAGGATAACTTGTTGTTCTATATACAATAAAGACGTGCAGAAAGATATGCTGTTGTTGTATATGTAATAAAGATGTGGCAGAAAGATAAGTTTTTGTTCTACTTATAATAAAGGCATCAAGGATATGAGCGCTGGCTTTTACTTCCGGTTTGCTGATGTCGGGGCAGGGGTGGTGGGTGGGTGGGGTGGGAGTGGCCTTCAATCACCACACCAGCGTTAAATCGGACTTAAAAGTTGACTTCTAGTTCCGAAAGCAATGGCAAACTACTAAACGTAAAATTACCTAGACAAATACTCTGGGGTTGATCGCAACGTCCTGCGAAGGGCACGCAACATGTGCAGAATCTGTCCGAGTAGCTAGAATGTCGGGCTTACACTAAGGAGACCCGGGTTCGAATCGACGGTAAGGTTACGTAAGAATTTTTTTTTCTGTCAAAAAGAAAACCCTAACCTGCGCTGTTCGAGGCGACTGCACTAGCCAGACGGCGATAATTCCTCGAGCTCAAAAGCCTGTCCTACACCGCCAGGTACAATAGGCTGTAATAACAGTACACGTACCAAAAAAAAAAAAAAACAGAGCTGGGCAGGGGAGGCCAAAAGAGAAGATCAAGGACACTTTGACATAATGGCATGGAGGGACATCAGTAGTCAGAAATGACTGGCAGCAAAACGAGGCAGAAATCTGTGGCACGTGTATACAAACATTGAAGATTGGCGAATCAGCCATGTGCACATGTGGGTTAGCGCAGCAGACCGGAAGATCACATACTCCAGGACTGCTCACAGTATGACATATCAAGGTATACCGTCTGGACTAGAAACACAACAGTGGGAGATATACTCTATGGACCACTGTGTGAGCTGGGGAAAAAAAGCTAAATTCATAGAAAAGACAACATCGCAGATTTAGACAATAAATTTCAAGCGAACGACAGAAGAAGGTATGTATTATGGACCACTGAGAATTAAACTAGACAGTAAAATATAGATAAGAGACCCCATTGCAGATGTAGGCAATAACTTTCAAGCGAACGACAGAAGAAGAAGAAGAAGAAGAAGAAGAAGAAGAAGAAGAAGAAGAAGAAGAAGAAGAAGAAGAAGAGGGCTTTCGAAACGCAGCTGCAGACGATTTGGCAGCAAACCGTCTTGCGTTGGCTTTTTACGAAATGGTATGAATGCCGGTCGTTCAGTAAGCAATGGAAAACTACTGAACGTAAACTTGCCAACAGATCCCACCAGCAAATTCCTCCGAAGTCGGAGAGTGTCTGCCTGTACGTCAAGGAACCACCAGTCTGCACACCAATAAGCCAGACACGGAACAACGGATACTCACGCAAAACTCAGGTCCTGTATGACATCACACTGATGTTGGACAACAGGATGCCTTCATCCGACATACAGGACTTCCTATGGACACTATCATAAGCCTTTTTAAAATCCACAAAAATTTTATGGAAATCTCTTTTATATTTCCAATTTTTTCTCGGCTATTTGTCGTAAGATAAATATCTGATCTATTGTTGATCTGTTTTGTCTTCTTCTTCTTCTTCTTCGTTCATCCGGAGTTTTTTTTTTGGATGTGATTGCCTTGTGCCTGTTTACAGCAGAGCTGCGTTCTTGCGCCGTTAGGCCGACACATCCGACTTCTGCGGGCATTTGTTGACCGGGTTAACCTTCTCGGGGGTTTCTTAGGACGTTTGACTCTCACTGTTGTGATGTTATCCCCCATCCCAGCTGGTCCATATAGAACAGCCAAAGATCCTGGTCAGCCCTCAAGGGAAGGCAGGGGCAGACCATGGGCATTCCCCGCCATCCAAGGAGGCTTCCATACTTGCAGAGCCGATACATAGCGCTCTGGTACTGGGCTCACCCAAGGAATCGTCACGTCCTGCACACGGCTGCTTAGCCTCACTTCCGTATATTGGGCCTTCCGTTCACCATAGACTGTTCTTCCGGAAACCAGAAGTATGCAGTCTGCAGATAACATCCACACAGTGAGCTTTCGATTCTGACTTTCCATGTAATGGATTTGCTATCCAAGCAATATTCCATTTCGTGCCACTAGGACACTTTTCCACCTTTTATGAAGCCCACACAGTGGGCTTTTGATCCAGACTTTCCACGTAATGGATTTGCTATCCAAGCATTATTCCATTTCCTGCCACTAGGACACTTTTCCACCTTTTTAGGAAGCCCACACAATGGGCTTTTGATTCGGACTTTCAATACAAAGAAAACACATTCAATGGCAACTGGAAAATTTTCAAGTAACTTCAAAGCGGAGGTAGAGGCTCTGAACACTGCAGCAGAAATGCTCCTGATGGAGGAAAATAAAGAGAAGCAAATAGCTATCTTCACAGATGCAAAGTCAGCTGTCTCAATACTGAAAAGCAATAACAGCACAGAACTAACTGACCTAAAAGCAGCACTCCATGGTCTATGCCAGAAATCCAACAAAGGTGTAATACAGTGGATCCCATCACATTGCAGTATACCTGGAAACGAAGAGGCTGACAGACTGGCAAAAGAGGGCGGACGACTACCACAGCCTGACATAGACATAACCTATAATGAGGCAAAGAGGTTGATAAAAAGCACTTATAGAACCAAATGGGAATCAGAGCATCCAGGCCATCAGAAGGATGATGCATATTACAAACTCGATCTGTTTTGTCTAATACCCGCCTGGTAGTCACCTAATATGTCTTCTGAATTTGGTTTTAGTCTATTTAGTAATTTCGCGGATAGTATCTTATAGCTTGTGGACAGTAGTGATACCCCTCTATAATTTTCACATTGGAACTTGTCTCCTTTCTTAAAGATAGGTATCAATAATGACTCTTTCCAGTCATGGGGTAATTCTTCTGTCCTCCAGAAGTTTATTAATAGTTCGTATAGCTTTAGATGTAATGCATGGCGACCTGCCTTTATAAATTCAGCAGCAATTCCATCAGCCCCAGTTGCCTTATTGTTTTTAGGTGGTGTTATTACACATTGGATTTCTTCAAAAACAGGTTCTTCAATTTGTGGTTCACACGTTAGAACCTCTTCCTGGGGGAAAGTGTTACTTGGAGCTTCATAATTTAGTAATTCAACAAAGTATTTTTCCAAGTGTTACACATTTCCTCATTGGTATTTATCATATTCCCATTTTTGTCTTTATACCATATGTGTTGTGTTGGTGCCCTCGTTTCATTGACTTCAGTTCTTTAAAAAAAACTTTCTGGATTCGTTTTTCTGGTGATTAGCTTCCATATCTTTGATTATATTGCTCATATATTCTCGCTTCTGCTGCCGAACTATTTGTGTAGCCACTTTACATTTAGTTCTATATTGCTCTTCATTTTGGATGTTGTTGATGTAGTAACACAGTTAGGATTAAGAAATTCGTATTTCAGTTTTGCGAAACATAACACGGGGTTAGGGACAGCCCTTTTGCAGACAAGTGGACTATTTTTAGAACACACAGAGACCAACACGGTAGAAATTTCACAGTACAGATTAAGAATGACACACGCATTCGTAATAGTAAATTGACACGCACCACACAATTACAATTACCAACCTTTATTTTACGAACAGTTAGACGACTTATTAACACAGATATACAGGGGACAAAATATTGTTATTGCCGGAGATTACAATTGTGTTCTTGGAGATTTAGATGCATTTGGAGGAGAAGTGAGAACACAGCTGATGAGAGCCATCAGGGACAACTTACATCAACTAGATACATTACGAAATATCATCGATACACACAACCTCACAGACGCATTCTGGCATACAACCCCGACAGTAGAGAAAAGACACACACAAACAAAATACACAACAGATCATCTAGATTAGACATGATATACACACCCGCAACACACCACATCATACAAACCAAACACCTATGGGAAACATTAGACTACACAGACCACAAAGGCATACTAGTACACATCAGCACAATCAGCACAAACACGCAGCCATACAAAAGATCACCACACTGGAAATTTAATAACACACTACTGAAACACACAGAATATGTACAATACATGACACAGCTCATACACACATATACAGACAATATACCAACTGAGAACATCACACAAGACCGGGACTTGCTAAAAAAAAACACCATACGAAGCTGAACACAACATTTAGCAACCATGATCCACAAAGACAGGCTACGACAGGAGCGCATCATACAGACAGCTATACGACTTACAAAACAGACAGACAGAGATGCACTTCATTTACACATATTAGAAACACAACTAGAAGAACACAAACAGCACATATATCTGGGTGCCCTTCTTAGAACAAAGCTCAACACAATTACAAAAGAGACACACAGTAGACAATACATTGCAATTGAGTAGAACATACGGCATAGGAGACAAATAAGCAAAATATCAGACATGCAGGGAAACATGCAGACAGAAATACCACACATAGGGACTGCTTTCCAGCAACATTACACACATCTATTCACAGCAGAGGCAGTCGACACACAGATACAAGAAACTTTCTACAGTACACAAAGAAATTACCGGACACAGACAGAGACACACTGGACACAGAACTGACACTGACAGCCATAACACAGGCACTGAACACACTGAACAATCAGACGGTATGACAGTAGAATTCTACCAACACTTCTTTCCTATCCTAGGCAATCTTCTCCTCAAAGTCTATCAAGAAGCCTTTGACAAACAACACCTTCCTGACAGCTGCAACATGTCCTACATTACTCTCATATGCAAAGACAACACTGACAAAACACAACTGCAGAACTACAGACCAGTTTCCTTACACAACACAGACTACAAGATGCTTGCAAAATCACTCAATAACAAAGTGAAACATTTCATGCCAACACTCATACACCCAGACCAACAGTGGAGTGTCAAAGACAAAAATTTACACAACCACAACTACCTCATTAGAGACATAATCACCTACACACACGGTAAAGACTTCCATCCTCCATCTTGTCCTTGGAGAAGGCCTTCGACAGAATTTCCCACACTTACTTGCATAGGACACTAGAACACTGTAATAAAGGAGCTTACTACAGGCAGTGGATACAGATCTTGTACAAAATCCTGAGAGCAAAGTGTTGGTGAACCATACACTGACAACCAGCTTCAGGCTCACGAGATCCGTAAGACATGGATTCAGTTATTCAGTTATTCAGTTATCAGTTGGGGTATCTTCGTTGCACTTCGGACATGTCCATAGGTGTTCAGATCCTCCCCTCAGCATATGCATCAGCGTCCGGTGGCTAATAGTGCCAGTTCTGTGTTGGTTGACGAGGCGCTTTGTTTTCCCGATGTACCTCTCGCGTCTGGCTGTGCCGATTCTTACTCCCAGGTCTTTCATCCTGGAAAGCGATGTGGAATCACTGGCGTCAAAATCCTCTGTTCTCGCCATATCTTTAAGGGCGTTAATGACATCGGCACGATCCATGGGCTGGCCATCTACAGGGGGTGCAGAGCCAGCCAATTTATCAGCTCGTTCATTTCCCTCGACTCCCGCATGTCCCGGGACGAAGATGAAGGTGACTTTGCGGACAACAGACTTCCGCAGCGACTCAGTCCACTGTCTACGTACAGATCCAGCTTCGACCTTCTGAATCATGCTCATTGAATCACTTAGTACACACACGTTGGTATAATGCTGTGATTCCAGCCATATGAAAACCTGTGTAACTGCCATCACCTCCATCGTCATGCTGCTCGTGGTCATAGAGTGGGCACCACTGGATTCTTGAACGGTTCGGCCCGCTGAACGGGCTGTAAATGCCCACGCACTTCTCTGCTGCTTTACAACAGATCCATCTGTATAGATGAGCACTTCGGGGCTATCTGAGTGATCATAGATGAGCGCGTTAACCTCTGCATTGACAGCGGCAGGGTTCTGCTCTCTGCACCGTCTGTCGAGTGTGATAATGCAGGAGAAGGTACACTTAAAAGCTGGAGGCACCGGCACCCATTCCTTGCCGGGGTTGATACTGGTAAGACTGCAGACCTGTCCGACGACATCTTCCGCCCGACCCATCCATGATTTGCCCCTCTTTAGCCTGTCACCCTTTTCTCTGAATACAGCGTCATGCAGAGGGTGCTGCTCATCTGCACTTATTTTTAAGTATGCACGAGCTCTCCAGATCTTGATCCTGTGTTCCATTGTCGGGAAGTCAAGGAGGTATCTCATTGCTACACAGCTGGTGTCTCTCGTGCAGCCCAAAATGATGCGCATGGCTTCGTTTTGTACCTTTTCAAGTCTTCCAATCTGTGTAGGGCTGACAGTGAGGATGGCCAGGGCATACTCGATGCGTGAAAGCACAAGTCCTTGGAACAGAAGTAATAGCAGTCTTTGCTCGATATTGGCAGTCGCCATGACTCTCATTGCTGCCAAACCTTTTCGAGCCTTCGTTATGACATAGTCGACATGATCTTTGAAGGACAGGCTACGATCAAGCCTCACGCCAAGATATGTCATTGACTGGGTTCTACTCAGAATGCTCCCATCCATTCTTACTGCCGGCAGGTCTGTTTTCACAATATGGTTGTTTAGTGAGAACCATGTAACCGTTGCCTTTGCAGGGTTGACAAGAGCATCGGCATCAGCACACCATGAGGAAATTCGATCTAGTTCGCCCTGCATATAGTTGGCAACCGCCTGTCTATCTCGACCCTGTCGATGCACGAGGATGTCGTCAACGAATGATAGAGTCCTACCCCTCCCATCCAACTGTTGTTCAGTGATCGGCACCGTATACACGTTGAATAGTACTGGTGACAGTGGTGAACCCTGCGGCAATCCTGGACATATCGTTATCGGCTCAGAAGACCAACTCCCGCATCTTAGCACCACCTTCCTTTGGAGTAGAACTGCAGCTATCCATCGTACAAGGTGAGGGTGCACTTTCAGTCTGAGGAGGGTTTGCATCAAGTGCTCGAAAGATACTCTGTTATATGCGTCCTCTAAGTCTATGGCGGCCGTACATGTCTCTTCTCTGACCTGAAATCCTTCGTAAACATCTTGAGCAAAGACCGCCACATTCAGCCATGACTCTTTGTTGCGTCTGTATCCTCCAAGTGTGGGCGGGAAGCAGCCGAGCTGTTCCAAGTCCCAAGCAAGTCTGTGTGCTACAATTTTCTCCAGTAGCTTGCCAACAGTATTCTGCATCGTAATGATTCTGTAGCCGCTTATCTTGGAGTGGTCTTCGTTCGGTTTTGGCAGCGGCAGCAAGTAGCTGTGTAGCCATTCTTCTTTGACCTGACCCCTCTGGATACTGGTGTTGAATTCTCTGGCCAGTTCTTCCATGTCATCATCTGATATCACCATTAGGTCACCATATCGGATGCCGTCTGGGCCTGGGGCGGTGTTAGGTGATTTCTTGAGCATCGCACGCAATATGTCAACTGTGATTGTCCATTCTTCGTCTGTCCCGACCCCTCGCACAGCTGAGAGAGTGTTGTTGTGGTCCTCTGTCTGGTGGGCTGGTCTTTCTGGTCAGTCTGTTCTATGTAGCGTGCAAGAAGGGCCTTACCTTTATCCGCATCCGACTTTTCCATGCGAGGTCTGTGCCTTGAAAGTCTGGAATACCCCTACGTTGTGCAGCACCGTTCATGCTCTTGTGGAGGCGCCAGAATGTCGTAAGAGATTGCTCGGAGCACACCTTCCTGCAGAACTCGTCCCATTTGTCGGTCTTGGCCTGTTTGGCGCAGGAATTGAATAAAGTCGTCGTCCTAACGACCTCAGTCTTCAGGTTCGCCAACTCAACCTGTGGCATGTTAGCCTTTCTGGCCTTTTGCCAGTCTTTGACAGCCTGCCTCTTTCCCAGCCACACCTTCTCGACCTCTCCATTCCACCATGGTGGCTGCAGCCATCTTTCTTGTCTCCTACGGGAGGAAGTTAGTTTCCTTCTTCTGATCTTGCTTATGGCGTCTTGACCAGTGGTGTCGTACGGGAAGGCATTGGTCTTGTTTCTTTGACTCATGGCCTCGTCTTTCTTGATCAGGATGACACATGGGTAGTGGTCACTATCGTGGTATCCCAGTGTGCCCCACCGGCACCTTGGTGCGATGGTGGGCGACACCAGAGCCAAGTCAATGATGCTGTCAGAGTCGCCTGGTGGAGTGGCCATTCTAGTGACCTTCCCATCATTCAGACATATTAGGGCAGCAGATGCCAGGGCGTCCTCCAAATCTTCTCCCTGTCTATTGGTGATGCAATTCCCCCATTGACTGCCTCTGGCATTGAAGTCCCCGCAGTAGATGATATGCCTTTCATCCATATCGAACAAACTCTGCCATTGCCGCACGTCGACCTTCCCATTTCGCGCATAGACGTTAACGATTACAAGCTGCACTTGTGTCATTATTCTTAATGCCTGCACTTGCAGGGCATCGCTGTTCCAGGCGGACATATCGATCTCAGACACTAGTATGTTGTCGCGGACCAGAATGGCCTGTCCGAGGTACCGCCTGTTAAAGAAACCCTGAAATCCCGCAACTTTGACTGTTCCATCGGTGAGCTGTGTTTCTTGCAAGACTACAATATCGTTTCCGTAGAGTAGTTTTTCAAGAATGGGTCGGCGTTGACTAAATGATGCACAGTTCCAGTACAGTACTCGAACATTTCCGATACCCAATCTGTCACATTTTAAGCGCCTTCTGCGCGCGCCCGCCCTCTTACCACGTTGTGTCCTAGCTGGTCGTCTGGCCGGCATGTTAGACTTAACTATCGCCACCGGGCGCCGATGATACGCCGAAAGAAGACCGGACGCGGACATGGATGTCCCTTGACACCACTCCTATATGTGCTCACCCTAGAACCTTTACTAGAGAAGATAGACAAGACACTAGTATTAAAGAAACCTTCTTGCATGGGATAGAAGAGAAGAAGCTCATTGCTTATGCAGATGACACTGCTTTCTTTCCCACTAGCAACACATCAATAAGGAACACACTCCCCATGTTTACCCACTTTGCAAAAGGCAGTGGAGCCAAAGTTAATGTACAGAAATCACAAATAATTGGTCTGGGAAAGTGGAAACAAAAGTCTGATTTCCCTCCATAACTGAGACAAACAGACACCATGAAGCTGTATGGGATCACATTTCCATGTGATCCCACAGAAACACAGACAGACATGGCACGCACTGACCCAACAGATCACAGACATGTTACATAGGTATAGGTACAAAACATCCACAATATTTTGTAGAAGCACAATAATCAACACATACATAATACCCAAAATAATATACTTAGCGACAGTACTTGACCCTCCCAAACAGACCGTCACAAGCATAAACAAACAAATCAGACGCTTCATCTTCACCAACACAATACACAGCATACAACATAAAACTCTCATACAAGGCAAAAAGACATGGGGGTATTGCACTACAGGACATCCACACAAAAATACTGTCACTTAGAATCAGTCACATAAGTAAAATCATCAGGCACCCAGAACAGCGCAGGCTAGCACTATATAACATATCCCACAACATCAAACATCTCACACCACTTAACAATGCAACAGCACACTACCAGGGAAGACTGCCAACATTCTATCAGACACACATACAGTCAATACAAGGACATGAACAGTTAATACAGCAAACAACACACACAATATATCAGTTAGTTTATAGAACAAGCACCATCACTAAAACTTAAGATTAAAAGAGGACACAAATACTTCATGTCTGTCTTGACATGCACCTTTTCATACCTACACAAAAAACACATAACACCAAAAGCTAGGGAAATCGCATATAGGTTAATATACAGTATGACTCCAACAACACAGGTAGAAGCATACATATCCAAAAAGGGCCAGTTATGTAGAAACAACACACAAGAGACAGAGGAACACATTTATTGTACATGTTAAACCAACACAGCCACACGCGCAACACTCCAACACCTCATACAAACGCACACAGGCAAACAAACCGACATATACAAAGCAATATTCCTCAACACTATACCAAAGACAGCAAAAGACATACATACAAAACTACTCATAGCTCATTCTTACTACAGATATCTTATATGGACATGCAGAAACTTAGCCAGATACAAACACTGCACATATAACACACACCTAATTTTCTTTATGTACACACACACACACATTATTTCCTTTATGTACACACACAAAATACAACAGATATTTCCAGAGTAAATCATTTGTATTCTTCCTTATGGCATTACAATATTGGTATACGTTAGTTAGTTAGTTAGTTAGTTAGTTAGTTAGTTAGTTAGTTAGTTAGTTAGTTAGTTACTTAGTTACTTAGTTAGTTAGTTAGTTAGTTAGTTAGTTAGTTAGTTAGTTAGTTAGTTAGTTAGTTAGTTAGTCGACAGATCATCCTCATTGCACATCGAACTGAGTAAATGTTGAGTAAAAAAATGTAACATATCACATTTGGTCGCCATGACCAGTGAGGAACCTCTGATGTAAAATTTGTGTAACTATATATGTTTTTTATTACTTACAAAAAAGGAGGGGGAGGAGAATGAATGGACCCTTACAGTTAAAGGGGGGGGGGGAACAAGGAGTAAAGAAAATCTACTCCCTTTACTCCGATTATTATTAATAATTGAATGTTGCTATTCGATGCACTTACTATGTTATTTTACCACCATCGCTAAGACAAATTTCTTAGTAAATGGAATCACATGTTTCTTTTTGTTTTTGTTTATATAATTATTACTAGCACTATTATTATTACTACCTTTAGTATCTTTCGTACCTTTCTATACTTATTATTTTATCATAATTATTACTATACAACCCCATCTCCATTGTGCCTCGCCCCTTTTTTCGCTTAAGGTTTGTTGTTGCCTTTGCTGCTACCCAACTGATTGTTTCTAACTTTTATACTGCCTTTACCATCATTACCAGAGTAGTGACGGGGGCATTGGTAGACTGGAACAAATTAGTGAGAGGGTGGCAAGGGGAACAAAATATATGAATTTTCCTGTTTCTCTTTGTTACCCCCTTTCACATTTAAATATGTCAAATGAATAAATTGTGGCAATATTACACACATGTCACCTACACGCTCACATGCAACGCTCTGTAAATACACACACACACAAATACTGAACACACAGGACGCATGTAACAACACTAACAATACAAACGCACATGTACTATTATTATCATGCTTTCTTATTGCCATTGTTTACCTTTCTGTATTACAAATCTTATTATTATGGTCAGATTGCTTTAAATTTAAATTTATGATCATTATTATTATTATTATTATTATTATTATTATTATTATTATTATTACAATCCCTCATTTCCCCCTTCTTCCCGCTCGTTACTGTTGCTTTTGATGCTGCTGCCGCCCTCACTAATTGGTCCCCCCAAAGATTCATGCCATTATCATCATTACCGAAGAGGTGGTGATGATATTGGCGGTTTTGAAGCCGTTTCGGTGAGGTGGTGACAGGGGAAACAAACATAGTAAAACAACATTATTTTTGGTAACCCCCCTTTCATATGTAAATACGTCAATGAATAATTTGTACTAATATTGCACATATGTCACTTACACGCCCACATGCAACGCTCTATAAATACTCGCACACAAATACTGAACACACAGGACGCATGTAACAACAAGAACAAGACTCCGTCACCCCCACCCCTTTTCCCACCATACCGCCACTATTGTTGTTGATGCTGCTGCCGCCCTCACTGGTTGGTTCAAACATACTGCCTCGTCATCATTACCGAAGTTTGGTGGTGATGATATTGGTGGGGTTGGAGCTGACAGAGGAGGATGGTGGCAGGAGAAATAATTATGGCACACTTTGGTTTGTTGTTTGTTTTTGTTCTCGTTACAGCCATTTCAAATGTAAAAATGTTCCAATGAATAGAATGTTGTAATGTTGCGAATATGTCACTTACACGTCCACATGCAACGCTCTGTAAAAAAAAAAAAAACACGAACAATACACATTGCAACGATTTTAACACTCAATGAATGTTTAAAAACAACAAAATTTTACTAAAGATTTCCGTGGAGAGGGGCCATATAATGAGTCTAAAGACTATTTTTCTATGACCTACCTTATAGGGCACACATCAACAAAGTGTGAATGGTAATAATCTCCAGGTAATACATTGTATAGTTACTTAGACGGTTCCTTGCCTGCCCAGTAGTCATGGATTTCGATCCGCATTATACAAACTAACCTGGGCTCCCAGCCTAAATATCACAATGAAAATGCCTTGCCGGCTGGCATGGTCAATCATGCTTCTACACATATTACCATCTCCAACGGCTTGGATCAATTCATGTGTTGACTCCCTCCCGTGCCAAGATACAAGACTCGCAAATTTTTCTCTCGCTATCTTCCTCTATCTCCCTCTTTCCAAAAACCTATCCGGTTTCCACATGTTCCAGTGTTTGTCGTCTAATAATGTGGCCAAAGATAAGATGTTTGTGATCAGTTGTCTTTGCGACTTAGCCTCCCTCAAAGTGTCTGTATTGCTCATTTTGGCAGTCTCATGAATTGTCCCCATTCTTCTATCTACTATATATATAAAAGAATGTGTGTTTGTTTGTGTGTCCTTTATGCGTTCCCGAACGGTCCATCCGATTGATATGAAATTTTGTACAGATGTTGTTCTCACTCCTGCGGATCCAACTGAAATAGTTAGTTAGTTTAAAATCAATTTTTAATTTTTACACAAAAGAAAAGGGCATTACTAGTTTCAGAAACAGACGAGCAACGGGAACGGGAGCATCTGAAACATACGAGCAACGGGATTGGGAGCATCAGAAACAGACGAGCAACGGGAACGGGAGCATCAGAAACAGACGAGCAACGGGAACGGGAGCAGGGGCCGAACGCGTACTCTGTGCTCTTAGAGAAATGTATTTGAATGTATAGTGACTTCTTTTTTTTTCATATCCTTTACAGGACATCGCTGTCAACACCAGCATCTTTCAACTGTATGTTGATCTCTTGGCAAGATTACGCTCAGTAGTTTGCCATCGCTTTCTGAGCGGCCGGCTCACATACTCCGTAAGTTACCGATGCGATTCGAACCACTGCTGATTCTCACCGTCATCACGTTACCGACGAGAGTATACGAGATTACGGAGAAAAGTCATAACCTCTAAGCCACGAAGCTGGCATAATGACTACTTATATGAATTATATGAGACACACACCGCCATGAACTGGGCGACGCCGGGCCGGATCAGCTAGTAGACTACAAAACCACATCTCCAAAGCTTTTTTTCTATATTTTTAGTTATCTCCCCCCCCCCCCCTCCCGTGTTCTATGTAACGTACAAATAAGCACCAGGAAATGTCTTAGCCAACGGGGATTGCGTAATATTACCAGTCAGGGACACAAGTTCAATCCACCACAAAGGCAGCCTATAACTGCAAGGAATATTCTATCCAGTTAAGCGGTAAGTGAGCCACACTGCCACCGTCGTAGGGGCAAATGAATCAGCACATTTCTGTCTTTGTCACCGAGGATTGGGAAATATTACCAGGTCAGGGACGAAAAATTTCATTCAGCGACCCAGCATAAGGGGGGAAGGGGGGGGGGGCTATATCTCACAGGAAAAAGGTCTTTGGACCCTTTGTCAGCCAGAAGTGGAAAGTATGAGCATAACCAAGGCAAAAGTTCATTTAACCTCCACCCCAAATAAATCTTAAGTCGTGATGACGTTATTACCCATTGCGGCTAACTCAACACGACGTCTTTGTCCGTTTGGTTTGTTTTCTCTCTCTCTCTCTCTCTCTCTCTCTCTCTCATCTCTTCTCTCTCTTCTCTCTCTCTCTCTCTCTCTCTCTCTCTCTCCATCTCTCTCCCCTGTCTTTTCTCTCTCTTTCGCCCCGCTCTTTCTTTCTCTCGCCCCCTCTCCCCTCCTCTCTCTATCGCTATCCCACTCTCTCCCTCCCCTCCTCTCTCCTCTGTCGCCCTCCTCTCTCTATATCTCCCTCTCGCTCCCCTTTCTCTCCCCTTCCCTCCCTCTCTCCCCTTCCCTAATCTTAACCTGCTCCTCCATATCTATCTCCCCTCCCTATCTCTCCCTCTCTATGCCCTCCCCTATTTCTCTCCCCTCCCCATCTCTCTCCCCCTTCCCCTCTCTCTCGCTCTTCCACTGAGTGATACCTTTATTAAGTGATTCAATGCCAAAGGATAATATATCACCAAACGTGACCTTTCATTTGAACAGAAGGACGCTATATCGCCATACTTGGACCATCAATGCTCAGTGACAGAGATTTACATTATAATACTTGTTCATTTGATTGTGTACAATGTTTGGTCCAAACTTACTTGGTGCTGGATCAGTTAAACTTGTTTCTTCTTCTTCTTCTTCTGCGTTCATCCGGATTTTTTTTTTTCGGATGTGACTGCGGTGTGCCTGTTTACAGCAGAGCTGCGTTCTTGCGCCGTTAGGCCGACACATCCGAATTCTGCGGGAATTTGTTGACCGGGTTAACCTTCCCGGGCGTTTCTTAGGACGTTTTAATCTCACTGTTGTGGTGTTATCCCCCATCCTAGCTGGCCCATATAGAACAGTCAAAGACATCCTGGTCAACCCTCAAGGGAAGGCAGGGGCAGACCATGGGCATTCCCCGCCATCCAAGGAGGCTTCCATACTTGCAGAGCCATCACACAGCGCTCTGGTACTGGGCTCACCCAAGGAATCGTCACGTCCTGCACATGGCTGCTTAGCCTCACTTCCGTATATTGGGCCTTCCGTTCACCATAGGCTGTTCCTCCGGAAACCAGAAGAATGCAGTTTGCAGATGACATCCACACTGAGCTTTCGAATAAGACTTTCCACATAATGGATTTGCTATCCAAGCAATATTCCATTTCGTGCCACTATGACACTTTTTCCACCTTTTATGAAGCCCACACAGTGAGCTTTCGATTCGGACTTTTCACGTAATGGATTTGCTAGCCAAGCAATATTCCATTTCATGCCTCTGGGACGCTTTTGTAACCGACATACCTGTGGTATGAAGTGTGGCAGTCTAAATACATCTTCATGCACCTTTAGATGTCAACCTGAATGTAGTTAAAGTAAGCTGTAGTCAACTTGAGCTTGTTTGATATCTCCATAGAGCTTGTCCTCAAATAAAGCAAGCGTGGGCCAAAATATCTTTCTCTGTTCTGCATATATTGGGCACTCCTGCAGCAAATGTTTAGCTGTCATTTTACCAGTGTCATGATCTTACTCTTATCTAAATAATGGTTCGGGTTCATACAGGCAACAATACACTGTTCGCTAGGATATAGAACATTTATTGTATGAAGTGTACAGTTGGCGCAGTGGGTAAACAGACCCGCGCTCTCTTATATTACATATCACAGATAGTTAAACATCAAACTTATAGTTGTCATACAACAATCTAGCACACTATCTAGCCTAAGTATATCTATGAATATCTATGAGTCCCTCTCAGGCAGGCCTTGTTGTCTCTCTCCAGTCCGTTTGTCCCTCTGCCCGTCTCGCGTGTCCTAACTCCACACGGGCGGTAACTCTGTCCGAGTTCCTCGTGGACCCCGCATTAGGCGGGCCACATCAAGTGTCCACGGAATCATGGACTTAGTGACCATCTCTTTCGAGAAGGTTCTAGATTACTCGGGTCCTGCTCGACTCAATGGTTTCCCTTGGGCTGGAATTGCAGCCCTTTATTATATGTGAACGTGAGGCGGTGACAGGATCCCTCCTCCCCCCTGACATGATTTGTTGTTGGGTAATTAGATCTGTTCTAATTCTGTCACCGAATCACATAAAGTTGGTGTTTGTAGTTTGGTGGATAGTAACCTGGCAACCTACCTATTAGCACTAAAAACTCATGTATTCTACCATACAACACTTCTCTGATTTGGTGCAGAGATCCCTGTCTCTCGTGTGCTTAAATATGCTTATCAGACCGAAGTTACGTGGCATTTTAGTAGTTGTATTTACAACTTGCCCTTCTCATAGTACCCGAAATGGTACCCAGACAAATAACCCCTATATAATAGAGGGTTAACAAGACCGAAGTCTTGGCTAAATAAGTACACCTTCAAATCTTGACCTGTGTGTGTATTTCTATACACTTTTACTCCCGTATGTTATATAATGCTAAATATGTAGTTACCTTGTTCTTTTATCCCCCTCAGACTACATGTGTCCCTGTTGGCTTGTTAGTGTGTTAACTAATAAGTTGATGTATCTAATAAAGTGACTGTATTTTAAATTGATAGTGTTGAGTTTTGAGGTTTGTGTAACGTGCGTGCTGAATGTGTGGTGTAATTCCAAGCGTCACGAGTTGGGATAACCTCAATCATGTAATACTGCACTGTGTGCAATATCTGACTAGGTATTCCAAGTAGTGGTGCTTAGATGTATCCTAACTGCTAATCTAAGTATATTAACATAACTACTAAATTAACTCCCTACTAAACTAAGTTCTACACATGTATTGACAAATTAGACAAGTCATGCACTTTTACATGGAAGACGCAGACAAATTACAATGAATACGTTTTGCGTACAATTTGTCCGCCAAGTGTATCGTTCTCTCATTTAATCCTTTCACGCAGTCATTCACTCATCTGTCATTCAAAATAGTAATTGGCTAAAATATATATTTAAAGTTTTTTTTTTGTTTTTTTTTGGGTTTGGCGGTCATCCCAGACTAGCTTGTTTCCCCGCCTCCCCTGTTTTTGGCGTGGACCCTTAGTCCCACTGTGAGCTATTGCCCACAGTGGTCCACCGGGCCCACATTTAAAGTGATGCTTATGTGAGGTTTTTTTTTTTTTTGGATCTCCCGGTCCCCGACCAGACCAGGCGCACTACTGGAGGGATGCAGCAAATGCGTCTGATCTTAGCCAAGGGACCGAGAATGATCATCCCGGCCTCCGACCAGACCAAGCGCACTACTGTCGGGGGCCAGCAAATACACTTGATCTTAGCCAAAAGGCCCTCTATTATATATTTAAAGTTGAGGTAAGCGTTATTGCCCTTAGAAAAAATGGCTAGGCAATATTTGCCCTTTAAGAAAATACGTACTTTTTGTACGATAAATGAAAAATAGGTTATAATTTAACTAGAGACACTTGTATAGGACGGTTATTTAGCATATGAATGGTACCGTCTGTAATATTAAAGTAGAATATGTACAAGTTATAGGTTAACACAATTTATATACATCATTAATGGAAATATAACACATATTTAATAGTAAACTAATTAATTAAATAACTCCAACGATGATGTGCGCGTTGACGTCCCTTCGTTCGTGTGTTATGCCATGAATGGTAAAGTTAATATGGCGGTCTCTTGAGTGTTGTCGTCGATGTTGTTATGTTTCGGCTGTTTGCAAAGTTTTGTAGCAACAGCAAGTATGGATTGCTCTCACTGTCCCGTATGAAATATAACATTGTTCAGAGATAGTTCACTGGTTGATATAATTGGTTGAAATGAACACACAGTTACTGTTTCTTGCTGGAATCGTTCTAGAGCTTAGGCATTTGATGGTATAGTTCTTACCATATAGCTCTTAACGTATGTTTAAGGGTGACGTAATTAACCTAATCACTGAGAGTACTCTAGCAGGTGTAGAGTCACACTGTTATATGTAACGGAATAAAAGTATCACAGTTTATAGTGTGGCTACTGGCCAATGTGATTAGAGTCATTCTACTGGCGCATTTGTCTGCCGTGATAAAAGGTCAGCCACTATGTTCTCGGTGCCCTTAATATGGCGAATTTCGAAATCAAAGTCTTGAAGTAGAAGACACCATCTTTGTAACCTGTTGTTTTTGGGCGACCCATGGTTCAGGACTAATAATGGCGAACTGTCTGTGAGGACCACAAAATGGCTTCCCAAGAGGAACTTAGATAGTCTCAATATACAGAACAAAAGGCTCAAACACTCCAATTCAACTGTTTCATAACGAGTCTCAGCCTTCTTCAGTTTGCGGCTTACGTAGAGGATCGGGTGTCGAACGCCATCCACTTCCTGCATTAAACATCCTCCTATTGCGATAGCGCTCGCATCTGTGGTCAAAATAAAGGGTAAATTTATGTTGGGTAATCGTAAGACTGGTGGATTAGACAAAATATGTTTCAACCTGCACATTGCATCATCTAAGCTGGTACTTTTACAAATTTTTGATGGATGATCTTTAGTTAACATATCAGAAAAGACTGAGGTGAGTTCTGCCCAATGTGGAATGAATTTAGAATAATAGTTAATCAGACCTAGTAAACTTCTAACCTGCTTCTTTGTGGTAGGTACTTCTAGATTAAGGATCTTGGAAACAATTTTATCATCAGTCAACAATTTTCCTTCAGAAATTCTATGACCAAGGAAGTCTATTTGTGTATAGCCTATTTCAACCTTGGAAGGTTTGATAGTAAGTCCAAAAATAGAGATTTGGTGGAAGACTTGTTTAAGGGTGAGTAAGTGAGAAGTCATATCAGAAGAATGGACGCATATATCATCAATATAAGCAACTACGTCATTAATTCCGTGTAATAACAATCTTGTTAGTCTCACAAATGTGGCCGGTGCGTTCTTCAGGCCAAAAGGAAGATATAGCCATTCGTATAACCCGAGAGGCGTTGCGAATGCTGTTATATGTCTACAAGAAGGGTGTAGAGGAACTTGCCAATATCCTTTCGCTAAATCTGTCTTAGAAAATAAGGATGATTGAGCCATATCTAAAATAAGATCTTCACAACTGTTCATAGGCTCTGCATCCGTTGTTGTTCTGGTATTTAATATTCTATAGTCGATGCACAAGCGGATTGTCTGGTCTTTCTTTTTCACCAAGACAATCGGTGAAGAATATTGAGACATAGATTTTTGAATAATGCCATTCTTCTCTAAATCTAAAATTTCTTTATCTAAATTAGATCTGTAATGGAGAGGAATAGAATATGGTCTACATTTGACCGGTCTCAGATCTGTTAGCACAATTGAATGTGTTATTCTATCAGTGCGTCCAGGTTTGTTGGAAAAGATCGTCTTATAGTCGTCTAGGAGCGTCAAAATGTCCTGTCGCTGTTGTTGTGTCAAATTGTCAGAGATATGTATGTCCTTTATACTTCCGTCATCAGTCATAATTGGCACAGGGATTTCAGTGTTGTCCATGTCTGTCTGATTTATCACAGATGCTACAGTTTGTAAATTGTCTTCAATGTCATTGTCGTCGTCGTCGAGATCGATCGTCAATATGTCGTCAAATTTGTCGTCATTGTCAATATCACAGATTGTCGGTAATGTCCATATGTCTTCGTCGTTTTCGTCGTCGTAAGCGTGTGTCGTTAACGATGCTTCGTTTGTCGAGGTGTTATTCCGTTGGGAAATTGTCGTTTCGTCTCCGTCCACAGTTTGTTGCGTCTGTTCATTTGTCTCATTGTCCTGTCTAGCATAGTATGGTTTCAACATATTTACATGTAATAATTTCAATTTTCCATTTACAGAGAACGTAGTAGGGTTATTCCCTTGACCAGTTTATGACATGTATCACAAGATGTACAAAATGATTTAATCTCTTGGTCAAACTTTGGCCAATAAAAATGGGTTAGGACAATAGCCTTGGTCATTTCGTATCCCATATGACCTCCAAAAGGGGAGTCATGGGCTATTTTTAGCACTTTGTTTCGATGTGCTTGTGGTAAAACAATTTGCTGTGTCGTGGTCTGCTTTGTTGTGTAAAGTCTCGTTAAGATGTTATTGTGTAGCCTAAATGTCCACGATGCATGTTTAGTGACTTTTGGTTTAAGTCCAAGTAATTTAAAGTATGGTGCAAGTGTTGTATCTGCTTTCTGTTCATTACCAAAAGTGATGTTAGTTAAGTTTGGCGCTACTATTTCTAATGATTCCTGCAGTTGGTCGGTGTTGGTTTTGTGGGTTGTCTGTCGTGTTATTGCGTTTGTGTGTTGTGTGTTTTGTTGCACATTTACAGGTTCGGTACTTGGTAGTTTGGTAGCATCCTCAATTCGAGGTTTTAATTCGGTCGTATCGTTTCTTGATTCGACCGCCCCTGCATTGTACACCTCGGTAAATTCTTCCTGAATTACCTCAGTGGTTGTCTCCCTTGGTATTTTGGCAGTTTGAGACAAGCAAGAATGGTGTTTCTCTTTTGTGTCGCTATTTCTGTGGTGGATACCGTGTTTTTGCTCCCACCTTTTGATTTCTCTTTCAGAGCATGGATGTATGTTGGGTAAATTACCAAGTATAATATCCGCGACGGGATTTTCAAGGATAGCACACAATACTCGCCCAGATATGAACGGTGTTTGAATTTCGACCAAAGCAAGGGGGTATTTCTCTATCGTACCTGAGAATGTGCGACACGTCACATGTTTGTCTGTGTAGTCTTTAGCGTCTATTAATGTTTTCCTAACCCCACAGAGAGTTGCGCCGGAATCACGAATTAACGTGCACTTTTTGTTGTTAACAAACCCTGTATAAAAAACTAGCTTGCCTGTAGATGACAAAGCAGCGTTAGCTGTTTCATTTGAAATAGGGATCGTGTGTACCACAATGTAGTGTTGTGTCAAGTTGGAACTTCGTACAGGTGTTGCACTTACTGTCTGTTATGGTGTTTATGATGTGTACAGCATTCCCAAGCTCGCTTTCATTGTCGTGTTGATTGTCACATTCATTTAGTGACTCAAGCTCTTCGTCAGACGACGTTTCTACTAATGCCGCATTGGCTTGTTTCAATAACTTTCGGCCTTCACAATCCTTATTATAGTGACCCCAGCTATTGCAGAAATAACATTTAATTGCTCTGTGGTAAGCCATGCGTTTAGCTGTTTGCTTCTCCACCATTTTTTTGAGGTGTTCAGGGTAGGTGGGTGATTTGTCACACATCCCGTAACTGTCGTGATGAAAATTGCAATATTGGCATCTTACTACTCTACCGACATTGGATCGTGGTTTAAATCTACTCTGTGATTGTTTGGAGTATTTGGTGTTCACTACTGCAGCTGCTGTATCATTGTGACTTATGTTATGTTGAAAAATATCCCTATTTGCTGTGAAAAATGCATTCCCCTTCGCCTCGATTTCCTGAATGCTCTTACAGTCCATTTGTTTTAAGAACTTGGCAAAAGGTGTGGGGATGGTGCTAACTATTTTATCTATTATAATCAGTTCCTTAAGTTTATCATGGCTATTGTTGGTTTTAGCCGAGTTAATCCATTTTGTGCATATGTCTTGGACTGTACTGACATAATCTATAAAGGTTTGGTTTGGTTGTGGAGATAATTTGGCAAATTGTTGTTGGTAACCTGCAGTGTCTAAAGAAAAATGTTGGAGAATGCGTTGTTTTAGGTACTCATAGTCTTTTCGCATTTCCTGTGGTATTGTCTCTATTACTTTCAGTGGTTCAAGAGCTAAATTTCTCATTAGAATAAATGCCCAATCTGATTTACTGATTTTATGATGAGACATGAGACACTCAAAATTTTCTAAGTAGGCGGAGATGGAATCTCCAGAACAGAAAGCCTTCACGAGACCTTTATATTTATTATATTTTTGTTCTTCTTCTTTGCTTCTTAACTTATTTATTGATATTTCTGCGTTGGCCTCCATTTCCATCTGTTTTAGTTTAATCTGTGTCTCGGCATTTAGTTGGGCCTGTTTGGCGGCGGCCTCAAGCTCCATCTGTTTTTCTTGAGCCTGCAATTGTATCTTTTCTCTTCTGCTTCCATCTGCATTTGCATTTTCTTTTCTTCTGCTTGCATTTGCAATTTCTTTTCCTCGGCCTCCATTTGTAATTTCTTTTCATCTGCTTGCATTTGCAATTTCTTTTCTTCGGCCTCCATTTGCAGTCTCCTTTCTTCTGCTTGCATTTGCAATTTCTTTTCCTCGGCCTCCATTTGCAGTTTCCTTTCTTCTCGTTCTATCGCTCTTTCTTCACGGGCAATGTTTTCTGCGTGTGTTTTCTGTGCCCATTCTGACAGTTTTTCTTCTTTATAACCTAACTTTATTCCTTGCTCAATGCATTGATCTAAACTAGACATTTTGTGTTTTACTTGTTTGTTAAGTTTATAGAGTTAAATCCCTTAGAAAAAATATGTTGTGTGGTCGAAAATTTGGTTTACTCCCCTAATTATTAATGTGTAAATCAAAATGCAAGGTTATGTTGGTGACAAGCTTATGAATATGCAAAGAAATCAATATGATACAAAATAATACATTGATGAAACATGAGAAGTACAGCTTAGAAGTACAATGAGTATGAGGTGAAACTTAGCTCTGAATTTTGAAGCTCCTCGATGTTGTCTTGTACTCTCGTCACTGTTGGAAAGGTTTCATCGGTTGGACGCGGCACTTGTTGCGGAACAATCTGCTCGTGGAGCGAGAAAACATTAGTCACTGTCACACAAAAAAAAATGTCAAAATAGTAACATGTCAGAAAAAAAAAATTGTTTACAGAATCAAAATAAAGAGGCACTACGGAGGCAATGGTGAGACATTGCCGAGGGACTCAGATTATTTCTATTTTATTGCTAGATAGCTACTAGTCTTATGTAAACTTGTAACGTTAATAATTTCTTTGATTTAAACAAATCAATATGTTATCAAAAATCAATGTTTTACCAAAAATCAATGTGATATGCTTAAATAATTAATTTTACATGGCATTTAACAGGTTTTTAAGACAACATTCTATGCCAAAACCGGAAAACTAGCACCCAAAAAGCCTGTCATGATCTTACTCTTATCTAAATAATGGTTCGGGTTCATACAGGCAACAATACACTGTTCGCTAGGATATAGAACATTTATTGTATGAAGTGTACAGTTGGCGCAGTGGGTAAACAGACCCGCGCTCTCTTATATTACATATCACAGATAGTTAAACATCAAACTTATAGTTGTCATACAACAATCTAGCACACTATCTAGCCTAAGTATATCTATGAATATCTATGAGTCCCTCTCAGGCAGGCCTTGTTGTCTCTCTCCAGTCCGTTTGTCCTCTGCCCGTCTTCGCGTGTCCTAACTCCACACGGGCGGTAACTCTGTCCGAGTTCCTCGTGGATCCCGCATTAGGCGGGCCACATCAGTGTCCACGGAATCATGGACTTAGTGACCATCTCTTTCGAGAATGTTCTAGATTACTCGGGTCCTGCTCGACTCAATGGTTTCCCTTGGGCTGGAATTGCAGCCCTTTATTATATGTGAACGTGAGGCGGTGACAACCAGTTCCACAATTACATTCATCGGTATCTCCTATCTTTAGTTTATTGAACAAGTGGTGTTTCAGCCTGTTATGTCCTGTGCGGAGTCTGAAGATTGCTACTTGTTCTCTTCGGTCGAGTTTGTAATATGCATCATCCTTCTGGTGGCCTGGCTGCTCTGATTCCCATTTGGTTCTATAAGTGCTTTTTATAAACCTTTTTGCCTCATTATAGGTTATGTCTATGTCAGGCTGTGGTAATCGTCCACCCTCTTTTGCTAGTCTGTCAGCCTCTTCATTTCCAGGTATACTGCAATGTGATGGGATCCGCTGTATTACAACTTTTTTGGATTTCTGGCATAGACCATGGAGTGCTGCTCTTAGGTCAGCTAGTTCTGTGCAGTTTTTGCTCTTCAGTATTGAGACAGCTGACTTTGCATCTGTGAAGATAGCTATTTGCTTCTCTTTATTTTCCTCCATCAAGAGCATTTCTGCTGCAGTTTTCAGAGCCTCTACCTCCGCTTTGAAGTTACTTGAAAATGTTCCAGTTGCCACTGACTGTGTTTTTATCACTCCATTTTTTAAATTAATGAGAATTCCTCCTCCTCCATGTTTAATAGAATCTTTGACTGATCCATCTGTATATGCATGGGTCCAATTGCTGCTTGGGTAATGTTCTTTTATGTAGTTTAGGGTTATTTCTCTTCTTTCGGTTTCATTCTGAGTTGTCTTTTTCTCAATACCAGGAATGTTTTCTATCATCTCAGGCAGTTGCAGTTGTCTCCAAGCTGGGAAGTTGAGTGCATAGTAAATGGGCTTGACTGTTGATATGTTAAGTATGGGATCTGCCCTAATCTTTCGTTTTGCAGTTTCTACAAAGTTGCTACGCTTCAGTCTTCCTTTTCCAAAACCATTAAACCTGTTATACATAGGGTGGTCTGTCAATCTTCTAAATTTTTCTGCTTGTTGCTGGGCTCTGCTATCTCTTCTGTCCTGCATTGGTTGTAAACAAGTGATCTTTTCTAGTTCATTAATAGGCGTTGTCTTCAGGCTTCCAGTTATGATTCGCATTCCTTGGTTTTGGACTCTACTTATTTTGTTAAAGTTGGACTTAGCTGCTGTTGCCCAAGCTGCAATGCCATATTCCAGTACTGGCCTCACCCGTCCAGTATATAACTTCTTGAGAAATTTCTCATCTGCTCCCCACATTGTACTAGCAAGCTTTTTCATGATTGCCATTCTCTGCCTTGCTCTTGTTCGATTTTTCTCAACCTGTGTCTTCCATGTCAGGCGACGATCAAAGGTGACTCCTAAATAGCTTGGATTTTCTTCATGGCGCAATATTTTTCCATTCAATACCAGCTTAGGTTGCTGAGTTTTATTTCAGAGGGAGAACACTGTGCATGTTGTTTTCTCCTCACTTATCTTCACTAGCCATGATTTTGACCAGTCCTCTAGCGCTAATAAGGCTTGCTGTATTCTGCTGTTAGCTGTACTAGTATATTCTTCAGATGTCCATATGGCTAGGTCATCTGCAAAGGAGACTGTGTGTACTCTGGCTTGAAAATTTTCTGTGATGTCATTTATATATGCTAGGAATAATGTTAGTGAAAGAACTCCTCCTTGGGGGACACCTTGCTCCAACAGCATCATTTTGCTTGTTTGTCCTTGTACTTTTGTCCTGGCAGTTCTGTTCTCAAGGTAGTGGCTGATCCATTTATACATTTTTCCACAAACATGCATTTTTTGCAGTTTTACTTTCAGTCCTTCCTTCCATACTTTATCAAATGCTTTTTCTAAATCTATCCAGACTGCTAGTGTGTGCTTTTTCTCTTGGAAGGCATCCTCTATTTCCTGGGCAATATAGGTTATTTGATCTTCAGTGGATCTGTACTTTCTGAATCCTGCTTGGTGTGGTGTTAAGAGTTTGTTTTCTTCCAGATGCCATGTTAGCCTGCCATTGATAATGCGTTCCATTAATTTTCCTACACAGCTAAGTAGACTGATAGGTCGATAGCCATTTGGTTCTTCCAGGTCTTTTCCTTTCTTTGGGACTGGTATTAGTATAGCTTCCTTCCATGCCTGTGGGACTATTCCTCTCTTCCAGCTGTTATTTAGGACTGCTAGTAGTTTCTTCTTTGCCTTGGTGCCTAGTCCTATTAGCATTTCATTTGTGATTCCATCCTTTCCTGGTGATTTCTTCTTTTTTAGGGTATTCATTGCCTGTTCCATTTCTTCCATTGTTAGGTTTGCCATCATATATTCTGCTGCTGTCTCTGTATTTCTATGATGTATCTGTTTGTCTTTGATTGCTTTCTTCTGTTCGATTGTAATATCAATGTGGTTTGCATTTGCATAGTGTTCCATTAGTGCATTTGCAGCCTTTTTTCCTGTAAGCAAGGCATTTCCTTGTTTAATTGTTATTTGTTTGTTTCTAGGTCCTTCATTGTTCATGGCTTTCACTAGTTTCCATAGTTTATTTCCATCCCTGTCAAAATTCAGGTTTTCTGTTTTTTCCCTCCAACAATCTCTTGTTGTTTGATTTACTGTTCTTTTATATTTTGCTGAGATGGCTTTGAGAGAGATGTTCGCTTCAATTGTTTGTTCTCTCTCTCTCTCTGCTGTCTTCCTGGCATCTTCAACTTTGTCCTCCAAACTTTGTAGTTCTTCAGTCCAGTATGGTTTGTAATGTTTCCTCGCTCCTCTTGGAATGGGTTCAGTGGCTGCCTGTAATATCGCTCTGTTTAGACTTTCCACCATTTGCTTTATGTTGCCATATCGTGTATTTATGTTTTCACAATATTTGTCTGTTAGTATGGCAAATCTGTCCCAATCTGCTCGTTTGTAATTCCAGGGCTTTTGCTCCTGTGGAACATACTCCATATTCAATACAAGCTTGATTGGTCTGTGGTCACTACCTGCTAATTGGTCCAGCACATGGCGATCGATTTTGTGGAGGATGTCTCCTGTGCAGAAAGCTAAGTCTGGAGTAGAAGTGGTAATCCATCTTCTGGAGTAGAAGCTCGGTGTGTCATCCGCTTTGTTGAGTAGATGGAGATTTGAGTCTATTTCCCAGTCCTCCAATTCATCTCCGCTTTTGTCAGTATCTGGGTATCCCCATCTTTCTGAACGGCTATTAAAGTCTCCGATAATAATGCAGTTTGTGTCAGTTATTTTCATGTTTGAGAGTGTAAGGTCCTTATCTGCTGGGCTATACAGATTGTAGATTCTTATTTTCATGTCCTTTATCATTATATCAACACCTATAATTTCCGTTTGGTTGTCAGAGATCACATATACTTCGCTGCAAGGTATTGTATTTCGTGTAAGTATTAGAACTCCTCCTTTGTGTCCTTTGCGGTCGAAACGTGTGGCCTGATATCCTCTGACTGAGAATTTGTGATTGGCGTTGAGGTGTGTCTCTTGAATGCATGCCACATCTATTCTATCTTTATGAAGACGCTGTGTTAGGGAGTCTTTCTTCTTGTAAACTCCTTCGGCATTCCACTGTAGTATGTTGAGTGTCCGGGGTATTTGGTCAATAGCTCTTAACCTACTCCTCTGTGCCTTGACTCCATAGCACAGGGGAAGGTGACCACCAGTAGTCATGGGTGGACCCCCTCGAGGCAGGGGGCCCGGCACTATCGCCGCCTGATGGGACTTCACGGGATTAGCATCATAACGATTAATTTTGATTTGTGACATCATGAATTTAGTTACGTTGCACTGCTTTGTCAAGCCTGTGGCTCAGTACATCCGATTTCGACAAGCATGTATTCGGGGTGGTTTCACTAGCCTTTGACTGTCCCCAGTCTACCTACAAGGCAGCAGGTTTGTGTGTCTCTTCGTCTGGTCCCTCTCCCTTGACCTGTCCGACATGGGTGGCCCTACCAGTAGCTGTGCTACCGTCGGCATAGCTCTTGGGGTCATTGGGACGCACAAGCCCCTCTACCTCGTCACGGTGGACACACAGCAGAGGGGTAAAACTTGTTTAAATTCGATAATTTCTAGTTGTCATAATGTTAAATGTTAAGAAAATTCTTTTGTTGTAATTTCATTTCTTCTTCTTCTTTGCGTTCATCCGGAGTGTTTTTTCAGATGTGATTGCGGTGTGTCTGGTTAGGCACCCTTGGGTCGAAACCCTTAGGCCAACACATCCGACTTTTAGCGTGCATTTTTGTCCAGGTTAGCATTCCTGGGAGACTCTCACTTTTGTGGAACTGTCCACCTCCCAGCTGGTCAAGTTGGAACAGTTGAAGACTGCACGGTCCTCCCTCAAATGAAGGCAGGGACAGTCCATAGCATTTTCCGCCATCCTGGGTGGCTTCCATAATCGCAGAGCCGACACATAACGCTCTGGTGCTGGGCTCACCGAGGGAATCGTCACGTCCCGCTAATGGCTGCTTTGATTCCTCACTTCAATATATTGAGTATTTCGTTCGCCCCGTGCCGTTCCCGCACAAACCAGACAGGTCTGCAGATGGTATACACTCAGCGAGTTTTCGGACATGTGCTTGTCGTTGCGCCCGTCAGAGCTGTTCCAGACCCGACAGACATTCGGAAAACTACCTAGTCAGAGCTGTTCCGAACATGAGTGGCATTCGGAAACTAGGTAGTCAGAGCTGTTCCTAGCACGAGAGACATTCGGACGAGACATTTCACTCGGACGTAAATGCGTAGTGCCAATTTTTAGTTTGCCACCCGTAGGACGGCACTTCCGACTTCAGCAGGCATTTTTAATGAGGTTAGCTTCCTTGGGTTTCGAGGCACGTTAGACTTATTGTTGTGATGTCGCCCACAACTCAGCTGGTCAAGATAGAACGATCATCGACATCACGGTTAACCCTCAAGGGAAGGCAGGGGCAGACCATGGGCCTATCCAAGGCTATCCAAGGAGGCTTCCATAATTGCAGAGCCGACACATATTGCTCTGAGACTGGGTTCACCCAAGTAGTTGCGACGTCCTGCTCATGGCTGCTTTAGTTCCTCACTTCCATGTGTTGGGCATCTCGCTTGCCAATGGTCGCTCAAGCACACACCAGGAACGGTCAGACTGCGGGCGACATCCACTCGGTAAGCTTTTGCTTTTCTTCTTCTCCTTCTGCGTTCATCCGGATTTTTTCTTCCGGATGTGACTGCGTTGTGCCTGTTTACAGCAGAGCTGCGTTCTTGCGCCGTTAGGCCAACACATCCGACTTCTGCGGGCATTTGTTGACCGGGTTAACCTTCCCGGGGAGCTTTTGCTTTTGACTTCGGACCACGCAATGGATTCGCTAACCGTGCGTTCCATTTCGTGTTATTGAGACGTTTTTTTTTTCACTTTTGTCTACACTCTATGTGTTAGATACAGACAGTTTTCGTAGCCATTTCGTTCGACTTTGGACACTTTCTGCATTTTCTATTCTCGCTCACGAGGTAGGCTACATGTGCTGCCGGCTCAGCACCTTACCTCCGTGTAGCAGTGAGCGAGAAACGGCCAAGCCCTCTCATCCGGGAATCCGTCATATCCCCCAGCTGAGAGCCTTCAACCACACAGTATCAGAACTGGGCATGTAGCGTGCTCAGTATCTACCTCTATTTATCGGTAGGTGTGTATCGGCCCGGCTCAGATCTGCGGGTTTGTGGCTTAGAGGCGTTCAGCCACAGCCCTCGACAGAGAGCCTTAGAGTATTGTCCAGACCAAGGTCTTCTGCCTTCATGCACCTGATTTAATCTTTTGACTGTTATCCTCAGTCTACCTGCAGAGCAGCAGGTTGTGTCTCTCTTAGTCTGGTCCCTATCCCGTAAGCTGTCCGATATGTAGTTTTCATCCATCGGCAAGCAGATGGGGTCAATGGGACACGCAAGCTCCCCCACCACGGCAAGGTGGAGACATCGGGGGAGGTAATTTCATTTTAGTAGTTCAATCTCTGTATGCTCTAAGTGTGAATGAGAATACTTGGAATATAAAAGTTCTATTGAAAATGTTAGTATGCACAGGAGAAGATGATCACTCCATCATCATCATCATCATCATCATCATCATCATCATCATCATTATCACCAGCATCATCATCATCATCATCATTATTATTATTATTATCATCATCATCATCAAGTAATGTGTCGGTAATTGCACCATGCCATGATTATAATATTATCATATGTGTATATCCCCTCTGCCGTGTGTCCACCGTGACGAGGTAGAGGGGCTAGTGTGTTCCAATGAACCCAAGAGCTATGCCGACGGTAGCACAGCTACTGGTAGGGTCACCAATGTCGGACAGTTCAAGGGAGAGGAACCAGACTAAGAGACACACAAACCTGCTGCCTTGTAGGTAGACTGAGGACAGTCAAAGGCTGGGGGGGGGGGGGGGGGGGGGGGGGGGAATCACCCCGAAAAATACCCGAAATTGGATGTACTGAGCGACAGGATTTACAAAGCAGTGCAACGTAACTTAATCAATTCATGATGCCACAGATGACAATTAATCGTTATGGTGCTAATCCCGTGAAGTCCGTTCCGGCGGTGATAGTGCAGGGCCCCCTGCCTCGAGGGGGTTCACCCATGACTACTGGTGGTCACCTTCCCCTGTGCTGTGGAGTCAAGGCACAGAGGAGTAGGTTAAGAGCTATTGACCAATGACCAAACACCCTGGACACTCAACATACTACAGTGTAATGCTGAAGGACTTTATAACAAGAAAGTCCCCTTAACACATCGTGTTCATAAAGATAGAATAGATGTGGCATGCATTCAAAAGACAAACCTCAACGCCAATCGCAGATTCTCAGTCAGAGGAGATTCTCAGTCAGAGGATATCAGGCCACACGTTTCGACCGCGAAAGACACAAAGGAGGAGTTTTAATACTTACACGAAACACAATACCTTGTAGTGAAGTATCTGTGACTTCTGACAACCAAACAGTAATTATAGGTGTTGATATAATGATAAAGGACGTGAAGAAAAAAAAAGAATTTATAACCTGTATAGCCCAGCGGATAAGGATTTACACTCTCAAACACGAAAATAACTGACACAAACTGCATTATTGTCGGAGACTTTAATAGCCGTTCAGAAAGATGGGGATACCCAGATACTGACAACAGAGGAGATGAAGTGGAGGACTGGGAAATAGACTCAAATCTCCATCTACTCAACAAAGCGGATGACACACCAAGCTTCTACTCTAGAAGATGGTTTACCACTTCTACTCCAGACGTAACTTTCTGCACAGGAGACATCCTCCACAAAATCGATCGCCATGTGCTTGACCAATTAGCAGGTAGTGACCACAGAAAAATCAAGCTTGTAATGATGTGGCATGTTAGAAGAAGACAGATGACTCAATTAGAAGTTGTCTCTGTAAATATATCTTGTATAATAGATAGACAAGATAAAGGGTATGATTTGGCAAGTTTTTGTCTAGAGGCATCTCAAATGAGATAGATAATCATTCCTGCTTAGCCCTTCAGAGGAACCAGTTTTCCTGGCTCAGAACCCCCACTGTGCATCTTAGACCTAAGCCCAAGTATTTACACAGAAAATTTATAAAAGAAGGAAAAGGTCCCCTCAAGGCCATAAGGAAATCTGGACTATTCGCCACTGTACAACCGAGGAATTTGTTCTCTCACCATAATGTTGTCAGTGTTCTTTTAGTCCGCCACATTAGATCTCCCCTTATCTATATTTGTCAAAGTGACATATGTCAGTTGTACCATTAGACATTATGACTTTAGGAGTCAACCATAGTGAACATAAACATCAACAATAACTGTACTTAACACCTGTTGAACAAGACATCCTTTGACAGGTTCTTGCCAAAAGTTGGACATACATTCACATGGAAATGCTTACACCAACAATTGAACAAGACATACATCATGAGAGATAGTGGACAACATCTCTACACAACCTTCACATTTCACTGACTTCAACAACAGTTGAACAAGACATGCACCAGGAAATGTACTTGACAACAGCTGGACAGGACATTACACAATAATGTACTTCACATCAGCAGACCAAGACATTACATGGACATGTACTTCAACACTGTTCTCAACACAATCAGGTTTTATTTAATGAACTACAGGGGTCAAGTGAGGACCCAGGCTCCATCTTGTTTACAGTTTGCACTTCAAACAAAAAAATATATGCAGTGTAAAACAATGATGAAAAACCCCACGTTCCAACACTTTAAAGACCAACCAACAGACCACAAATTCCAACCACTACTTCTCCTCCATCACACACTAATATATAAACTCCTCCTGCACCACAACTCAAGTACATCATGAATTATCCTTTCAACTGTCACTGAGAGTAAAACACTGGTGGACTTTCTAGAATGAGGCAGACATAGGGACACACTGATATTCTGGTCCGTAAACATCCTATTATCACCTGAAGTGGTGTTGGGAAGGTCCCAGGTTGCAGCTTTCCCATTAAGGTTCCCATATGAGTCCAATCCCTCCTGTGAACAGTTTATGAACAGATAATCCCCTCTGCTGTGTGTCCACCGTGACGAGGTAGAGGGGCTTGTGCGTCCCAAAGACCCCAAGAGCTATGCCGACGGTAGCACAGCTACTGGTAGGGCCACCCATGTCGGACAGGTCAAGGGATAGGGACCAGACGAAGAGACACACAAACCTGCTGCCTTGTAGGTAAACTGGGGACAGTCAAAGGCTAGGGAAAGCACCCCGAATACATGCTTGTCAAAATCGGATGTACTGAGCCACAGGCTTGACAAAGCAGTGCAACGTAAAACCTGCTGCCTTGTAGGTAGACTGGGGACAGTCAAAGGCTAGGGAAAGCATCACGAATAAATGCTTGACGAAATCGGATGTACTGAGCCACAGGCTTGACAAAGCAGTGCAACGTAACTTAATTCATGATGTCACAAATCAAAATTAATCGTTATGGTGCTAATCCCGTGAAGTCCCATCAGGCGGCGATAGTGCCGGGCCCCCTGCCTCGAGGGGGTCCACCCATGACTACTGGTGGTCACCTTCCCCTGTGCTGTGGAGTCAAGGCACAGAGGAGTAGGTTAAGAGCTATTGACCAAATACCCCGGACACTCAACATACTACAGTGGAATGCCGAAGGAGTTTACAAGAAGAAAGACTCCCTAACACAGCGTCTTCATAAAGATAGAATAGATGTGGCATGCATTCAAGAGACACACCTCAACGCCAATCACAAATTCTCAGTCAGAGGATATCAGGCCACACGTTTCGACCGCGAAGGACACAAAGGAGGAGTTCTAATACTTACACGAAATACAATACCTTGCAGCGAAGTATCTGTGATCTCTGACAACCAAACGGAAATTATAGGTGTTGATATAATGATAAAGGACGTGAAAATAAGAATCTACAATCTGTATAGCCCAGCAGATAAGGACCTTACACTCTCAAACATGAAAATAACTGACACAAACTGCATTATTGTCGGAGACTTTAATAGCCGTTCAGAAAGATGGGGATACCCAGATACTGACAAAAGAGGAGATGAATTGGAGGACTGGGAAATAGACTCAAATCTCCATCTACTCAACAAAGCGGATGACACACCGAGCTTCTACTCCAGAAGATGGCTTACCACTTCTACTCCAGACTTAGCTTTCTGCTCAGGAGACATCCTCCACAAAATCGATCACCATGTGCTGGACCAATTAGCAGGTAGTGACCACAGACCAATCAAGCTTGTAATGAATATGGAGTATGTTCCACAGGAACAAAAGCCCTTGCCCCGCTGGAATTACAAACGAGCAGATTGGGACAGATTTGCCATACTAACAGACAAATATTGTGAAAACATAAATACACGATATGGTAACATAAAGCAAATGGTGGAAAGTCTAACCAGAGCGATAATACAGGCGGCCACTGAGTCCATTCCTAGAGGAGCGAGGAAAAATTACAAACCATACAGGACTGAAGAACTACAAAGTTTGGAGGACAAAGTTGAAGATGCCAGGAAGACAGCAGAGAGAGAACAAACAATTGAAGCGAATATCTCTCTCTCAAAGCCATCTCAGCAAAATATAAAAGAACAGTAAATCAAACAACAAGAGATTGTTGGAGGGAAAAAACAGAAAACCTGAATTTTGACAGGGATGGAAACAAACTATGGACACTAATGAAAGCCATGAACAATGAAGGACCTAGAAACAAACAAATAACAATTAAACAAGGAAATGCCTTGCTTGCAGGAAAAAAGGCTGCAAATGCACTAATGGAACACTATGCAAATGCAAACCACATTGATATTACAACCGAACAGAAGAAAGCAATCAAAGACAAACAGATACATCATAGAAATACAGAGACAGCAGCAGAATATATGATGGCAAATCTAACAATGGAAGAAATTGAACAGGCAATGAATACCCTAAAAAAGAAGAAATCACCAGGAAAGGATGGAATCACAAATGAAATGCTAATAGGACTAGGCACCAAGGCAAAGAAGAAACTACTAGCAGTCCTAAATAACAGCTGGAAGAGAGGAATAGTCCCACAGGCATGGAAGGAAGCTATACTAATACCAGTCCCAAAGAAAGGAAAAGACCTGGAAGAACCAAATGGCTATCGACCTATCAGTCTACTTAGCTGTGTAGGAAAATTAATGGAACGCATTATCAATGGCAGGCTAACATGGCATCTGGAAGAAAACAAACTCTTAACACCACACCAAGCAGGATTCATAAAGTACAGATCCACTGAAGATCAATTAACCTATATTGCTCAGGAAATAGAGGATGCCTTCCAAGAGAAAAAGCACACACTAGCAGTCTGGATAGATTTATAAAAAGCATTTGATAAAGTATGGAAGGAAGGACTGAAAGTAAAACTGCAAAACATGCATGTTTGTGGAAAAATGTATAAATGGATCAGCCACTACCTTGAGAACAGAACTGCCAGGACAAAAGTACAAGGACAAACAAGCAAAATGATGCTGTTGGAGCAAGGTGTCCCCCAAGGAGGAGTTCTTTCACCAACATTATTCCTAGCATATATAAATGACATCACAGAAAATTTTCCAGCCAGAGTACACACATCCTCCTTTGCAGATGACCTAGCCATATGGACATCTGAAGAATATATTAGTGCAGCTAACAGCAGAATACAGCAAGCCTTATTAGCGCTAGATGACTGGACAAAATCATGGCTAGTGAGGATAAGTGAGAAGAAAACAACATGCACAGTGTTCTCCCTCTCAAATAAAACTCAGCAACCTAAGCTGGTATTGAATGGAAAAATATTGCGCCATGAAGAAAATCCAAACTATCTAGGAGTCACCTTTGATCGTCGCCTGACATGGAAGACACAGGTTGAGAAAAATCGAACAAGAGCAAGGCAGAGAATGGCAATCATGAAAAAGCTTGCTGGTACAACGTGGGGAGCAGATGAGAAAGTTCTCAAGAAGTTATATACTGGACGGGTGAGGCCAGTACTGGAATATGGCATTGCAGCTTGGGCAACAGCAGCTAAGTCAAACTTTAACAAAATAAGTAGAGTCCAAAACCAAGGAATGCGAATCATAACTGGAAGCCTGAAGACAACGCCTATTAATGAACTAGAAAAGATCACTTGTTTACAACCAATGCAGGATAGAAGAGATATCATAGCCCAGCAACAAGCAGACACATTTAGAAGATTGACAGACCACCCTATGTACAACAGATTTAATGGTTTTGGAAAGGGAAGACTGAAGCGTAGCAACTTTGTAGGGCAGATCCTATACTTAACATATCAACAGTCAAGCCCATATACAATGCACACAAGTTCCCAGCTTGGAGACAGCAGCAACTGCCTGAGATGATAGAAAACATTCCTGGTATTGAGAAAAAGAACACTCAGCATGAACCGAAAGAAGAGAAATAACCCTAAACTACATAAAAGAACATTACCCAAGCAGGAATTGGACCCATGCATATACAGATGGATCAGCCAAAAATTCAATAGAGAATGGAGGAGGAGGAATTCTCCTAAATTTAAAAAATGGAGTGAAAAAAACACATTCAATGGCAACTGGAAAATTTTCAAGTAACTTCAAAGCGGAGGTAGAGGCTCTGAAAACTGCAGCAGAAATGCTCCTGATGGAGGAAAATAAAGAGAAGCAAATAGCTATCTTCACAGATGCAACGTCAGCTGTCTCAATACTGAAGAGCAATAACAGCACAGAACTAACTGACCTAAGAGCAGCACTCCATGGTCTATGCCAGAAATCCAAAAAAGTTGTAATACAGTGGATCCCATCACATTGCAGTATACCTGGAAACGAAGAGGCTGACAGACTGGCAAAAGAGGGCGGACGACTACCACAGCTTGACATAGACATAACCTATAATGAGGCAAAGAGTTTGATAAAAAGCACTTATAGAACCAAATGGGAATCAGAGCAACCAGGCCATCAGAAAGATGATGCATATTACAAAATCG
>JACEFZ010003300.1:80000-391635 GCA_014155875.1 Cepaea nemoralis
TGATCAGGCCGTTTGACTCGGGCTCCGAAGGCTGTGGGTTCGATTCCGGGCCGCGCCCTTCGGTTCACAAGTGAAATTTTTCGGAGACTCCTGTGGGTCGTCGCTAGAGCTACGGAGTTCGTGCTTTGTGCGACGCTTTCCACGCTGCGGAAAGAGACCGAGCCATATGGGATAAAAACCCGGTGCAATGAAGTCGTCCCTGTCGACTTTTAAGCGTCTTTTTTTTTGAAGAAGAATGTTGAGATGTGTTCTGTAGAAGAATGAATAGATGTGCTCCTATAGAATGATGACGAGTTCTCTAGAAGAATTATGTGTTTTTTAGAAGAATGCATGCATATGCTCCTATAGACAGATGAGATGAGTTCTCTAGAAGAATTATGTGTTTTTTAGAAGAACGAATATATGTGCTCCTATCGAATGATGAGATGAGTTCTGTAGAAGAATGATGTGTTTTGTAGAAGAATTAATAGATGTGCTCTTACAGAATGACAAGATGTGCTTCTATAGAATGATGAGATGTGTTCTGTAGAAGAATGAGTAGATGTGTTCTGTAGAAGAATGAGTAGATGTGTTCTGTAGAAGAATGAGTAGATGTGTTCTGTAGAAGAATGAGTAGATGTGTTCTGTAGAAGGATGAATACATGTGCTCTTATAGAATGATGAGATGTGCTTCTGCAGAATGATGAGATGTGCTTCTATAGAATGATGAGATGTGCTTCTGCAGAATGATGAGATGTGCTCCTATAGAATGATGAGATGTGCTTCTGCAGAATGATGAGATGTGTTTCTGCAGAATGATTAGATGTGCTTCTGCAGAATGATGAGATGTGTTTTGTAGATGAATGAATACACGTGTTCATCTGGAGTGTTTACTATAAGACAGCCCAATAGTAATGTAATCAGATATAGCACATTATGTCGTGTCGGTTCGAGAAAATGACCCGGGGAGTGTTAGGCAACTACAAACATAATAAATTGCAGCAAACACAAGAAGTCTCAACAAACACAACACACCACAAATAACACAACCAGTCACAATAAGCTACAAACACTGCAACTCAAAACACTGCAACTGCAACTACTACAGTGAACTGCAACAAACCAACAAGTAGCAACAAACACAACAAGTGACAACAATCATAAATCACAACAAACATAAGTCACAACAAACACAAGTCCAAACAAACCCGGATCGCAACAAAAACAGGTCGCAAAATTAGAACATGTCACAACAGACACGTCATAACAAATACAACAAAGTACAACAAATACATACACACACAATTTGACAGGAACAATAAGTGACAACCAACATAACATGCCACAAACAACCAACATAACATGCCACAAACAACCAACAGAAATATACCTACTAGGAACTTGCTCTGGGGGTCGCCGTTGTTCCCGTGGTAAAAAATCAATACGTCCCGACAGTTCTGATTCACACTCCAAACAAGGACACAAGAACCCTCATGTGTACACTTCCCAACCAAACGTGAACCTAATCCAGGCATTTGTCCAACAGCAGCATCCCAGGTTCTTGCAGAATATTCCCACAGTGGTATTCAGCTACTGCGACCAGAAGCAGCAACAGGCCAGAAGAATCATGGAGCAATAGGATGCCTTCTTGTTGAAAGTCGCTGTTCTCCATTAACCCATTAAAGTCCTTCCCCCACAAGGCATCACAGCCTGGGACTGTCAGATAAGTAGCACATTTATTTGTTTGAGTCAATTTTTCATGTTCTTTTCATTGTTCTCATTTTTTCATCTTTTAACTCTTCTCATCCCGTTATTATGCCTTAATATAGTCACTGCAGTCTCTTCGCCATGATTATATGTTGTGTTTTGCGTATGTACTTGCTTGCCGATGAAGGCTAGTCGCCGCAACGTCCTGCGCTTTCCCTAATTCTGTTATGTAAAGCTGCATTACTTTGTGTTATTTTATATTGTTTACATTTCCACAGTTCTACCACAGTTCCACTAATTTTATTCATACAAAGAACGTTGTGACGATTGGTTAAAGCTGATCTCTAGGTCTTACGTGTTTCTGGTTGCGGTCCTACACCATGCTGGTCGTTGACCTCGTCATGTTATCTGCCAACATTTATTGCTCAACAAAGGCCTTCTACGTGTCAATCCTTGGCGTCTGTGGCGTAGGAGTTAGTGAACGCAATTCCACAATCCCTCAACAAACCGGGTTGTGAGTTCGAAACCAGAAGCAGGAGATATGGGAGCGATGCTTTGCGTTGATTTTGGTGGAATGAGCGTTGGCTGTTTAGACAGCTATAAAAAGTAACAATTGCCTAATAAATCACAAGCAGACATTAAACGCCGAGGTTGACTGCGACGTCCTGCAAAAGTGCAGGCAGCTAACCTATTTGTAGTGGCTCCACATACTTGACTAATGTTTGTAGCAGGGGGTTGCTGGCGGATGACATGCCAAGGAATTGAGCTCTCTTAGTACCACGGAGATGGCATGTTCAAAGCAGTATTTCCATAAAACTTCGTCACATCCGGCCGTTAAACGAAGGGCTTCGTCTACCTCCAGCACTTTCCACAGGTCCCTCCTGTATTTTCAGTGAATACGAATGACATGGTCTATCTTCGCAGTTCTTATTATATAAGCTATAGATAGGAGATACTGTTAAACGTAACTGTCGTATTGGTAAAATAGTGGCTAGGCATTTGCTGTAGGACTGTCCAATATACGCAGAATAACAGAAAATTACTTTGACTCATACCCTCTTCATTTGAGGACAGGCTCTATGGAGATGTCAGCAATCTCAAGTCGACTGCTGCTTCCTGTAAATATATTGATGTTGACGTCTGGAGGTGTACGAAGAAGAATCGCAGTTCTCTGGCGGAACATTCAGGTGCTATTTAATGCGGTGCTACAAGCCCCACACACCTGCGTTTCTAGTTACAGCATACATATTGCGGTATGATTGAGTGGTAGGGTAACTTAACAGTAGTTGTGTGGACAGATGCTGGTGCCTGTGGATGCTGCTGTTGTACAGCTGTTGTATTCGTGTCCTATCTGTGATTACAGTTACATACAAGAACATGCAGTGAAAAGAACTCGTAATGACACCATCTCAACGCCTTTCTTCTGCTGTTGGGAATGTCCTGAGTGCTTTGATATCGTTCTTGACAAAACTCATCTCAATTTCGTTCGTTCGCTCGAAATTGATTGTCTATAACTGCAATGTTGTCTCTTGTATAAACGTCATTGTCTTGCTTTGATTCACTCATTGGTCCATATAGTTTATCTTTCACGGTCGTGTTCGGGGACAGTCTTGGGGTGTGTGATTCCCCTGATGTTGGCGTTGTTCAGTTGTATAGTTCTTGTCCTGTCACTGATATCTTGAGCACAAGTTGTTTTTGCTGACACTGACTATCTGTAAGACAAGGTACAGACCATGGGGTTACTTGAGTACTAGCACCGCACACAGAGGGATGAATAGACAGACAGACAGACAGGCAGGCAGACAGACAGATAGGCAGGCAGGCAGGCAGACAGATAGGCAGGCAGACAGACAGACAGACAGACAGACAGACAGACAGACAGACAGACAGACAGACAGACAGACAGACAGACAGACAGACAGATAAGTAGGTAAGTAGGAATGCAGACAGACAGACTAATCGTCACAAAGTTCTTTGGATAGATGGATGGATGGATCGATCGATCGATGGATCGACTGATGGATGGATGGATTGATCGATCGATTAGACAGAGAGTGATGGACGCATGGATGGATGGATGGATGGATGGATGGATCAGACAGACAGGTCAGTAGGTAGGCAGACAGGCATGTCGGCAGATCGATGCCTTATTGCGTTTATATAGGTATATGGTGCTACCTCAGTAGTAAACATAGAACATGTCACAATATCATGGTAACATCAATGTTGGTGGAAATTATGTTGAGAAATAAAGGGACAATGTATGTTTAAAATAAAATGGTTTCAAGTTGTTATCATATTTAGTTATTTTTCTACAGCCATTTGTGACTTCCCCTAGTAATATATGGGATTATTAATATAGAGTGTAATTAATATCTGAGATTGGCACCTACTAATCTGATAGTCAGGTTCTATACTGGCCAAGACCTACTAACACGTCCTAGCCGTGAGTCCTTGGCAACGGTCCCTTCGGGGTCATGGCTAACGTAGTAGGATCGCTGATTCTTCCGAAATCGGAGAATATCTGCCTGCACGGCGAGGAACCACCAGTCTGCACACCAATAAGCCAAACATGGGACAACGGATACTCACGCAAACCTCAGTCTTGCATGACATCACACTGATATTGGACAACAGGATGTCTTCATCCGACATACAGGACTTCGCGCTGGAGTTCACAGTCAGCGAACACAAGCAAGCAAGCAATTGTCCGATCTGTTTCTTTGATATCACCATGACTTTTGTCTTTCTATTATTGAAATTATGTACACTTGAAAGACAGGTCGGTTACACCCGGCACGTCATGAAACAACTTCAAATAAAGTCATAGCGAGGGCGTTAACGAAGTTGACAGCGTACTGCTCTGGTGGTGTCTTGAGAACGGTCGGGTGCAGGTCCGACGCCAGGCTCGTCACATGCCACAGTGAGGGACTGATTGGCCACCTATTCCTCCTCGGGTGTACCGAATGAGGGACAATAGATTGGCCACACATTCCTCCTCGGGTGTACAGAATGAGGGACAGATTGGCCACCTATTCCTCCTCGGGTGTACCGAATGAGGGACAATAGATTGGCCACACATTCCTCCTCGGGTGTACCGAATGAGGGACAGATTGGCCACACATTCCTCCTCGGGTGTACAGAATGAGGGACAACAGATTGGCCAACCATTCCTCCTTGCTATCTCTCGGGTGTACAAACTGTGATGGCGCTATCGTGGACCCTTATCAGGAAACTGGTTCGGGAGAAATTAATAAAAGTTAATTTAAAATAACTTCACTAGCGGCAACCATCAGGAGAAATGATAGCCCGCGCGTACACGCAACATACAAGAAAGCTACACGTCACCACAGCACACAAGAAAGCTATACGTCATCACAGCACACAAGAAAGCTACACGTCACCATATCACACAAGAAAGCTACACGTCACCACAAAATGTGTTTTCTGCCTGCCATACTCCAGAGACCGGTTGTTGTCTGTTTCAGTCACAGGCCGTACTTACAATTGGGAGAAATCGTCCTAATGCCGATCACCCGGCTGACTTGGCTTCATTGAGACAGACATGGGAGGTTGGCCGGAGTGGACTTAATGTCATAGTGTGGAAGTCGGGGGAGGGAGGAGGGGAGAGGGAGGGTGGGATAAAGTTGATGACATCAGCTATCATTTCTACCTCAAGGGAAGGGGTCGGGAGAGGGTGAGTTTGCGTTGGTTGGTTTTAGGGAAACTGAAAGCTTCCAGAAAGGGGGAGGTTGTGGAGAGAGAGGCAGAATGGGGAACAAGACGCGAAGGAGAAAAAGATAGACTGCGAGACGAAAAGAAAAAGACAAGATAGCGAGACAGAAAGCGAGGGAGAAAATGGTCGACTGAGAGATGCAAAGAAGGGGAGAAAACTCAGAGTGAGAGGCAGAAAGAGGAAGAGGCCGACTGAGAGATAGAAAGACAGGAGGAAAAAAGACAGTTTGAGATACAGAGAGAGGGGGAGGGAATGAGAGAAAAGACACACCGAAAAATATAAAGAGAAGGAGAAAAGACACTGGGAGATAGAAGGATAGGGATAAAATACAGAATGAAAGACAGAAAAGGCAAGAGAGAGAGAGGGGGAGACAAATGGAGAGAGAAGCGAATGGGAGGGAGAAAAGAAAAAATGGGAGACAGAAAGAGGGCAAAGGGGGAAAGACGAAAACAAAGACAGAGAATGGGGGATATGACAGACAGAGACAAAATGAGACGTAAGAGCTGGAGATAAAAAGATAGAGAAATACGAAGCGATAGACAGACAGAGATGGATGGATGGATGGATGGATGGATGGATTGTTTGATGGATGGATGGATGGATGGATGGATTGTTGGATGGATGGATGGATTGTTGGATGGATGGATGGATGGATGGATTGTTGGATGGATGGATGGATGGCCGAGCGAGCAGACAGACGACGGTGGATGACAGACAGACAGACAGACAGACAGACACAGACAGACAGACAGACAGACAGACAGACAGACAGACACAGACAGACAGACAGACAGACAGACAGACAGACAGACAGACAGACAGACAGACAGACAGACAGACAGACAGACACAGACAGACAGACAGACAGACAGACAGACAGACAGACAGACAGACAGACACAGACAGACAGACAGACAGACAGACAGACAGACGTAAAGCTGCTGCTATGGCAACATTGTAAGGACAGAACGCCTACCCTCGAGTAGACAGATCCCCTTTCCCTGGATGGAATCTGTCTAGAGCAGGGGTGGTCAACCTTTTCGGCTTGCGGGCCAAATTTCAGAAATAATATTTCCTGCCGGGCCACCTAATTTTTCTTTTGTTAAATAAAGTAAACAAGCAAGCGTGCTATAGCTTCGACCACATCGCCGCTTCCCACTTCGCGGGCCGCAACATGACTCCCGGCGGGCCTCGTATTGGCCTAGAGGAAACAAACCTCACACAGATGCAACCCTAGTCGAACATACTGACCTTTGAGGTGCATAACTAAGTATGACGCACTTCGCTCAACAAAGAAGAAGAGGAATACACCAACAACACTTGAATATATCGCGGTCCTTTTCCTCGTTCGAACGACCCGAAAGTCGACAGCGAATCAACGAAAACAGCATAATCTAACAGCTTTACTGTAACACAGTCGTAACTGGACAGCTTTACTGTAACACAGTGGTAACTGGACAGCTTTACTGTAACACAGTCGTAACTGGACAGCTTTACTGTAACACAGTCGTAACTGACAACAGTGACGTTACGGCTAAAGCCTTCAAGTCTTAAAAGTCGAGAGGGTCGACTTCATTGCACCAGGTTTTATCCCATATGGCTCAGTCTCTTTACCCAGGGTGGCCTGCAGAAAGCGTCGCACAAAGCACGACCTCCGTAGCTCCAGCAACGACCCTCAGGAGTCTCCGAGAAAAATGCACTCGTGAAGCGAAAGACGCAGCCCGGAATCGAACCCACCACCTTCGAAGAGCGAGGCAGACGGCTTGATCACTTCTCCACGGAGATCCGCGAATAAATCCTTCATCAACACGCAAACAGCAACCACAGAAGAGAAGTTATATTAGGGTCCTTTCCTGGCTCAGATTAATAATCATGTGACCGAGTCAGTAACAAATAGAATATTATTTTATTATTTTTATTTTTTGCGCTTGCTCGCTTTGAACTCAAGCGTAGTCTATACACACACTATTTATAGTAGTGATGGACTGAATTTTGCGTGTGGATTAGCTTTCCCTATTAGCAGTGTCCCTTGCCATCGGGCGAGCCCACTCCGACTTCAGAGGTACTTGTAATTTACGTCCCCAAGTCAAGGACGACAGGTCAACATTTTAGTCCAGCTGCCCGGTGTAGGAGTTGAACCGCTTACCTCGGCATCAGCACACCGAATGTTTAAGAACACGCGTTTTTACCCATTCCGCCATGTGGACTTGAGAATATTAATTTAAAGATCATTGTTGTCTAAAAAGGGTAATGAGTATACATTGATACAACTTAATCTTTTTAAAGTCCATGCCGTGTGGCGTTGGCGATCATGTCTGTCCACGGCCTTCTGTCGCTTGTGCTGCGAATCATTTCTGATACCGACATCCCTCCTTGCCATGATGTCCAACTGTCCAGCATCTACTCTCTTCATCTTCCCCTACCTCTCTTCCCCTCCAACCTTCCTGTTGTGATGGCATATTCCAGCTTTCCCCTTCTCATGACATGCACAAAGAATGTCGGCTGTCTCTTCTGACGCTGCTTCTTCTTCTTCTTCTTCTTCTTCTTCTTCTTCTTCTTCTTCTTCTTCTTCTTCTTCTTCTCCTGCGTTCATCCAGAGTTATTTTTTTTTCCCGGACGTGATTGCGTTGTGCTTGTTTACAGCAGAGCTGCGTTCTTGCGCCGTTAGGCCGACACATCCGACTTTTGCGGGTATTTGTTGACCGGGTTAACCTTCCCGGTTTTTTTTTAAAATCCCATAAACATCTTCCGGTCCAACATGGAGAATAGGGGTTTCGCTGTTAAGGTCTCTGGAGTGTTTAATCTTGTGCTACGGTTTGCTTAAGCATTTTCCTCATGTTGGACTGGTAGTACATGGTTCCGTCGCCCAGTTACTGAGTTGAGTGCGTGGAGCGACACTATGAGCTGTGGATTTCGTGTCGAGTACGTTTGCATCTATCCGCGGATGTTTGTATCGTAAACTGCATGTTAAGAAAGATGGCGACCGACAAGTTGCTGAACTGACTTCGTTTACCTTTTGCAGTAATGTGTCTGCTGCTTTTCTAGTGTCTGCCGCTTCCATCGACAATGAACTGTACTCTTCCTGCAGACTTTGATGTTGGCATTCTGCCAGCTGTCGTGTATATAGGATACCTGTGCGGGCTGTTGGTTTGTCCTATTCCTGTCTGTTCCACTTTTCACGTGCGGCAGTGAGGAGCATTTTGTGTGTGTCAGAGTCTCACATGGAGTCGGTAGAAACATAAAGATAGAAGGGAAGTAGAGAAGGGGCATAACCCCAATACAAGGGAGACACATTCGAATGCTCGAACAATCCAGAGCCTTAGAGAAGCATAGGTCAGTTCGCCTACAGCTCCGTGGACACGCTGACCGCGTGCCAGGACCTGTTCCACGAGAAGCTCAAGGAGAGTTACAGCCCGTGTCCGATCGAGACACGTTAGAGGGCAGACGCCGACTGGACATCGAACAAGCAACAGGGCTTAGCTTAAGGGGGACTTGATAGATTGAACACAAGTGTATTTAGGGGTCTTATGCATATGTTAGATAGCTGATAGAGTTGTTGTATTGATCATGTATTATTGGTTTATTGTAAACTCCTGTGATAAGCAATTCGAGGGTTGCTTAATGTAACATAATATAAATAAATGATGTTCGATTGTATCTGAACGGAGTTTGTTGCCTGTATGAGCCCGGGTTTCATTCCCCTAGGTATCCAGGACGGTGACAATGTGATATGATATTCACTGGCACAGGAACGGAGCATTATGACGACGACCAGTTGCCGTGAAGTTGGAACCGCGACTACCTAACTAACTAACTAACTAACTAACTAACTAACTAACTAACTAACTAGCTAACTAACTAATTAACTAACTATCTAACTAACTAATTAACTGACTGACTAACTAACCAACTAACTCTACTAACTAACTAACTAACTAATTAACTAACTAACTAACTAATTAACTAACTAATTAACTAACTAACTAACTAATTAATTAACTAACTAACTAACTAATTAACTAACTAACTAACTAGTTAACTAACTAACTAATTAACTAACTAACTAGTTAACTAACTAACTAACTAATTAACTAACTAACTAACTAACTAATTAACTAACTAACTAACTATATTTACCAAGTGGTTCAGTATTGTAGTGGTTATCACGCTCGCCTCACACGCGAGAGGTCCTGGGTTCAATCCCCAGCTGAACCAAAGAGTAATTTTGTTTGTATTTACAAGTGCATTATCCTGTCCGGTGAATGGATTGAACCCCATACTACTTACATTTATTTTTAATGTTGCATATCCCTTACATGACGTTGCAGCCAACACCAGCATTTATCAGCTACTGTTGATGTACTAGGCAAGTTTTACGTTCAGTAGTTTGCTATTGCTGGCTTCGTGGCTTAGAGGTTATGACTTTTCTACGTAATCTCGTATACTCTCGTCGGTGACGTGATGACGGTGAGAAACAGCAGTGGTTCGAATCGCATCGGTAACTTACGGGGTATGTGAGCCGGCCGCTCAGAAAGCAATAGCAAACTACTGAGCGTAATCTTGCCAAGAAATCAACATACAGCTGAAAGATGCTGATGTTGACAGCGATGTCCTGTAAAGGATATGCCAAAAAAAAAAGTTTGCCATTGCTTTCTGAACGACCGGCTCACATACCCCGGTAAGTTACCAGGGCGGTGCGAACTACTGCCAATTCTCGCATCTGCTGTTTTTCCCCGACGTGGATATACGGGATTACAACAATGTAGTTAGCTCCTTGGCCAAGGGTCATAATGACATACATGATGATTAATATTTACAAAAGTAAATATTGTTCATGTGTATTCCCACTGGATGAGACGATCCGGCCCAACTCTCACACCAGCTAAGAACTTGCAGCACCTCTCCGAGTTGTGGCATCTCCACAGACTGGTTCCTCGGTCTTGCTAACGATTCAAAACTCCCGTGCCACTCCTCATATATGACCTTCCAATATGGAACTGAATCAGTTAAAGGGATCATCCTAATTCTCAAGAAACCTATTCTGACAGCATGATCTGATTCCTCTTAACTCTTTATTTAGTTCTTCGTGGATGTAAGTTCAGATGGGGGGGGGGGGGGGGGGGGGGGGGCGCACGACTATAGTTTGACTTATAAGCCAATGACTGTTAGGGAAGTTCGAATAAGATGATTTATCATCCCATGGCACTTACTCAGTTTAATGTCCATGGACGTGTTAAGATCAACATACGGAATCAATAAACCGGACATCAATCTCCGAAAGACATTTTCCCCATCGGGTTCAGTAGTGTAGTGGTTATCACGCTCGCCTCACACGCGAGAGGTCCTGGGTTCAATCCCCAGCTGAACCAACGCATGTTTTTTTCTTTCAACTTTGATACTTTGATAAATCAAGTCAACTATTATAATTATAATTAAGTCAACTTTGATCATTCTTTTTCTGCGTTCATCCGGAGTTTTTTTTTTTTTTTTTTTTTCAATCGTGATTGCGTTGTGCCTGTTTACAGCAGAGCTGCGTTCTTGCGCCGTTAGGCCGACACATCCGACTTCTGCGGGACTTTGATAATTACATTATACCGGCCCGGGAAGGTTAACCCGGTCAACAAATGCCCGCAGAAGTCAGATGTATCGGCCAAACGGCGCAAGAACGCAGCTCTGCTGTAAACAGGCACAACGCAGTCACATCCGAAAAAAAAAAAATCCGGATGAACGCAGAAGAAGAAGAAGAAGAAGAAGAAGAAGAAGAAGAAGAAGAAGAAGAAGAAGAAGAAGAAGAAGAAGAAGAAGAAGAAGAAGAAGAAGAAGAAGAAGAAGAAGATATTATACCGGTCTCCCTGGCAAAGGTTTTAACGACTTCCTCCGTAATCCCGTATATAAACACAACTAGATTTGGTAGCGGATCGCGTTGGGTTGGTTACTTACGGGGGTATGTGAGCCGGTCACTCAGAAAGCAATGGCAAACTACTGAGCGTAATCTTGCCAAGAACATCAACAGCAGCTGAAAAATGCTGGTGTTGACTGCAACGGCCTTTAAGGGATTTTTTTTTGCTTGTTCGCATATCCTTTACAGGACATCTCTGTCAACATTAGCATCTTTCAGCTGATTGTTGATTTCTTGGCAAGATTACGCTCAGTAGTTTGCTATTGCTTTCTGAGCGACCGGCTCACATACCCCGTAAGTTACCGACGCGGGGAGAACCGTTACCAATTCTCGCGTACGTCACGTTATTCTCGAGAGTATACGAGATTACTGAGAAAGTCATGTAACCTCTAGACCTGGGAGACTGGTTGCAACTTTTAAAAAAAAAACTTATTTTATATTAAGTCCCATTCTCTTCTCTCTTTTACCATATCTTCTCCTCTCCCGCCCCAAAGACGTTATTGATTATCTACTCTGATCGCAGACAAGTAAATACCAGGATGGCTTGGCCAAGTGCCATGGTCGGTCGAGACAAGAACACAGAGCTGGCTGAGTGGTCTCGAGGTATGGTGTCCGCCTTCAGTGCTGGAGATCCCGGGTTGCGAACGTAAAAAATCCCTTGGCAGTTGGAAATCGAAAAAGAGTAGCCTAACGGCGCTGCCCGGGCAAAATTTCGAGTTAAAAATCTACCCAAAAGTATTTCAGGATCCTCGCCGATGTAATGGAGTTCGTGCATTGAGCTGAGTTTGTCCAGGCTCAGGTCTGAGTTAGAAGGAAAAACGGAGCACTTATGGGTTAAACCGTGTGCCGTGATGTTGATCCAACAACTAAAATAAACTAAACACAGAGCTGGTGGAAATCCTGGTGATCTTGTGAAATGGCGAAACATAACCGCCCACGATTATCGGCATGGTGACTATCGCAGGCGTTCCGTTTGATCTTCTGGGGTGCTGCCTCTTCCGGGCCAGGTCTACCTACATGTGATTTACGTGGCGAATAGAACCCCTAAAGTGGATAACAGGTTGATGAGACACAACCACAACTGAGACACGTTAGCTTCCTACTGGGTTAGAGGAGGAGTGGCGTACACGAGGCAACGTCCTTCTCTAGTTCATATCTGGACTGTTTAAAATCCGGACTGTGTGGGTTCTTATATACCATAACAATGGGTTTGAGTTGAGATGGTGTGGGTTGAGCTGAGTTATGTTGATTTGAGGTAAGGTGAGTTGAGCTGAGTTATGCTGAGTCGAGTCAAGAACCGACATCACAACACTCAGGACATTCCCATACGTTTCTCCACCTCATCTACAACAGCCAGCGAAGAGTCCCAATACCATTGGTACCAGTTATATTCTGATTATATGTCATTCTAGCCTTTTTCGGAGTTTTGAGTTAAAGTAGTCTTATTGTAACATCATATAAGGGTGGAGATACGTCTCAGGAAAATACCGCCCAATAAAAAGAAGCACAATAATGATATTACACGTCTTCTTGATCTCACGGGCAATGAGATCGGATATCTAGCTTTCTCAGATAAGGGTGAAAACAGGTGAGAGGTGCGCTGGTGAATGCCAGACTAGTTTCTGATCACTGCATCTCTAGAGGCCACCAAATCCGAGATCCCCTTACCAGTTTGGTTTAGGCCAGTGATGGTCATCTGTCCGAAACTCATTTGCACTAACAGCTATGAAGATATCACTGGAGATTCAGAAACCCAGTTGCAATAATAGCAATGAAGATATCAGTATCACTGGAGACTAACGCCCGTATGTGGTGATAGTTCTGACGACTGCAGTAATAGTTTCTCACAATCTGTGACATGGCAGGGCCACTATGGTCTCAAGACCAGGACCATATCTTATCTCACAATGGTCCAGATTTCAGAGAACGTATTGATGCTACGGCTATCCATGAAATGGTTCCACTTTCTAGCTAATGTTTCAGAGATTTCCATGTCTCCACGCAGCTCTGAAGTCCCGGTCTTGCAAGTCCTACTGGTTTGTTTAGTTTGGATAGGGAAAGGAAAAATCTGCAAAACAGCCACCCCCCCCCCCCCCCTCTCCCGGAGATAGTAATTCAGCGCTGAATCGAGAGGAGAGTCTGACTTTACTAGCTAAACCAACATTAATTGTGTAGATGCAAGAAATTTCAGGACTAGAACCAACTGGTAAGTCAGAATTTGATTGGAAAATTACACCTACAGACCTATGGTAATGTCCCCACACTTCGGTGGACAGGTAACAACACGCGATGTGAACTTCGTCAAACGAGCTCCACAAACCGGACATCAATCTCCGAGTGACGATTCCGCCATCTGGTTCAGTAGTGTAGTGGTTATCACGCTCGCCTCACACGCGAGAGGTCCTGGGTTCAATCCCCAGCTGAACCAAAAATGTTTTTCTACCGTATTTTATTTTATTTATTTATGTGTGTCGGTATGTGTGTGTGGGCAGTTCTTTTTTAGTTTGTGTGTGTGTGTGTATGTGTGTATGTGTGTGTGTGTGTGTGCGCGCTCGCTCGCTCGCGTGCGTGTGTGTGTGTGTGGGGGGGGGGTTCTATTTTTTTAGTTTGTGTTTGTGTGTGGGGGCGGGGGGAGGGGGGGGGGGGGTGTTCCTTTTTTATTTTTTTTTAGTTTGTCTGACTGGGTCCGGCATTTTATTTAGGCTTATTTCTTCAATGCCATTACTGATTATTTCATGTAATCCAAGCGGCCCAGTCCATCATTTAGGAGTTTGCCCTTACTGTGATTATGTCAAGAAGTGCAACGCTTCAATATGGATTAGATCAAGAATTTCCATGGCAAAGATGGCCTACTGCAAAATGGAAAACGTACTTACCAACTAAAAAATTGTCAATTGCAATGAGAAAAAAAGTGCTTACGACTACGTGCTACACAGTTTCTTCATATTGTTGAATGCATGTGAAACATGGACAATTAACAGACAAGCTGAGAAACATCTAATGGCGGTAGAAATGTTGTTTTTGAGAAGAATGCACAGAAAACCATGGATGGACAGAAAATCAAATGAGACAGTCCTCCAAGAGACATATAAAAAACGGAGATGGGTTGGAGAAATTAGACGTAGACAGTCATGATTTTTGGACATGTTATGAGAAGAAATGGACTTGTAAATTTAGTAACAACTGGTAAGCTTGATGGGAAGAGAACAAGAGGAAGACAACGGGATAAATACCGCGATGGTTTGGTAGAATGGCATGACCAGGACAAGAACACAGATCTGATTGGCGACTCTGGTGACCGTGTAAGATGGCGAACAATGACCGCCCTCACCAGTCGGCATGGCACTTGATGATGATGATGATGATGATGATGATGATGATGATGATGATGATGATGATGATGATGATGATGATGATGATGATGATGATGATGATGATGATGATGATGATGATGGAGACGGGGATAATACTAACAATAACGACGATGATGATAGTGACGACGGCGGCAGCGACGATTACAAACGATGATGACGATGACCACGACGATGACGATAATGAACGATAATGACCACGATGATCACGATATTGCGGCTCGATGATTTTCAGTGTGGGTCCTGCCAACTCCGCTGATTTCGGAAAAGGGAATGATAGGTATGCACACCCTTAGAGATGGTACGTCACGGGAAGGTCTCTAAACTGACGTCACTCCGGTAGATGCAAGTACTTTTCTGGACTACAACGACCAGAACGTTAACTGGCACGCTAGAATTGAAACTGAGCACCCCAACTGCAAATGATAACATAGCTTCCATGGATATGTAATATTGTAATGACAAACACGCGATGTTAGCTTCGTCAAACGAGCTCCAAAATCCGGGCATCAATTTCCGAAAGACAATTTCTCCATCCGGTTCAGTAGTGTAGTGGTTATCATGCTCGCCTCACACGCGAGAGGTCCTGAGTTCTTCTTCTTCTTCTTCGTTCATCCGGAGTTTTTTTTCGGACGTGATTGCGTTGTGCCTGTTTACAGCAGAGCTGCGTTCTTGCGCCGTTAGGCCGACACATCCGACTTCTGCGGGCATTTGTTGACCGGGTTAACCTTCCCGGGGGTTTCTTAGGACGTTAGACTCTCACTGTTGTGGTGTTATCTCCCAACCCAGCTGGCCCATATAGAACAGCCAAAGGCATCCTGGTCGGCCCTCAAGGGAAGGCAGGGGCAGACCATGGGCATTCCCCGCCATCCAAGGAGGCTTCCATAATTGCAGAGCCATCACACACCGCTCTGGTACTGGGCTCACCCAAGGAATCGTCACGTCCTGCACATGGCTGCTTAGCCTCACTTCCGTATACTGGGCCTTCCGTTCACCATAGGCTGTTCTTCCAGAAGCCAGAAGAATGCAGTTTGCAGATGACATCCACACAGTGAGCTTTCGATTCGGACTTTCCACGTAATGGATTTGCTATCCAAGCAATATTCCATTTTGTGCCACTAGGACACTTTTTCCACCATTTTTGAAGCACACACAGTGAGCTTTCGATTCGGACTTTCCACGTAATGGATTTGCTATCCAAGCAATATTCCATTTCATGCCTCTGGGAGGCTTGTGTAACTGTAACAGAAGTAGGGGTATTAGTAATATTTAGGTGGGAAACGGATACAGCACGATTGAGCATCGGGCTGGAATGAGAGGAGAGATGCTCAATCTTGACGTGCTGGGTTGTTAGGGGAATTGAACATCCAAGGACAGAACTGTGAGGACGTGCCTTGTTAGGCCCAGCTGTCATCAAAACGAATAAACCATTTTATAAAGAAACCATTTGAGTCAAGTCATCTTGTATTGAGTTCGCATTGTTACAATAGCGAAATGGCGCCAAAGATCCAGGATACTTAGTTGGGGATTGTCGCGGCGGGAGTCATAACAGACCACTATATACGTCGACGCCGTGAAGAAACTCGAAGAGGCAGCTTCAAAATGTAAAAGGTCCTTGTTCTGCTCAAACAAATTGTCCGGAGACAGAGATATTTCAGCACGATTCTACACGCAAGTTGAACGTAAAACAAAAAACTTGGAAAGGTGGCCAACATTGTAGGTGAGAACTACAGACCTACTATCAAAATTTTCAACTGTACAGGCAGTACTTGTCAAGAAAGGCAGGAAGAATAGTTGGATATAAGAAGAGCGGTGCCTGCGAGTGTCATCATTTTGCTGAAAGTCGAGCCAGTTTGATACAACGGGCAGAAATTTTGCTGAAGGTCGGTCCTGGGTCATCGTGCTACTGAAAAATTGTTTCAGGTGAGCAAGAATTTTCAAATAACTCCATCAAGTTGAGCCCTTGACTTTAATCAAAGTTGCAAAGCTTAATTAAAACTTTAAGACTTACGTGAACACAATTCAAAATTTTTCCATGTTGAGTTTGGACAACTTATATCATCAAGTCAAAATAATGAAAATGACCGGTAACAATCAGGACAGCGGATAAATGCCTCGTTCTTTCAATGATTGGCCTATAATTTTTTGGACGCAGTCAGACTATCTTTGGGCTCCACTGCATATGAGAGCCGCTAGCTGGTCCTTTTGTTGTGCCCTATCGAGGCCCTGTGAGATTTTGTTGTGCCCTATCGAGGCCCTGTGAGAGTTTTGTTGTGCCCTATCGAGGCCCTGTGAGATTTTGTTGTGCCCTATCGAGGCCCTGTGAGATTTTGTTGTGCCCTATCGAGGCCCTGTGAAGTTTTGTTGTGCCCTATCGAGGCCCTGTGAAGTTTGTTGTGCCCTATCGAGGCCCTGTGAAATTTTGTTGTGCCCTATCGAGGCCCTGTGAGATTTTGTTGTGCCCTATCGAGGCCCTGTGAGATTTTGTTGTGCCCTATCGAGGCCCTGTGAGGTTTTGTTGTGCCCTATCGAGGCCCTGTGAGATTTTGTTGTGCCCTATCGAGGCCTGTGGACTACAGTCGAGCATTTTTGGTCCTTACAGAACCCGCTTTGTCGATCTTAGTTCAAGTACTCGGGTACCGGCTTTCTCAAACTCAGTAGACAGAGACATAGACGCCAGGAACTTCATTTTCGGTTGGAAAGATAACCTCAACAAGAAAAAAAAGGGTAACATATTTGATATTGGATAGAAAATAATTGAATTCTTTAGTTAATTAATTTAGATATTAATAAGAATTGATTGTTGTTTGCTTCTCCAAGTATAAATATTGTAACATGACAGAACAGGATTCAGTAGCACAAGTTTTATTGGGAGTGGGAACAGCGGTAGATAGACTTCATACGGTCATAAAACAACAGGGAATGACAACTGAAATTGTTAAGTTTAGTGGACAGGCCAGGGAGTTTAAGAAATGGATAACTTCCATAGAAAAATTTGCGTATTTAGTATCTGCATCAGATGAAGAGAAAATGAGACTTGCATATCAGGCAGCCACAGAACCGGTCTCACAGCATATTAGAAGAAAGTTAGAGGCTAGAGTAGATGAAACATGGGAGCAGTTCAAAACCGACCTGGCACACAAGTACGCAGAAATAACGGATCCACAACATGCGTTTTCGGTATTGAGACAGTCTAAACAAAATAGTGGAGAGACGGTACAGTTGTTCAGCGATAGGTTGATTAACCTGGCTGAAGAGGCATTCTTGGGACAGAATGTACAAGGGGAAGAGGTGGAGAGGATGTTAGTCGGCATTTTTGTGGATGGCATAAAATCCGATGGTTTGAAGTTTAAGCTGATGAGAGAAAACCCCGAGAGGTTGTCACAAGCTGTAGATATTGCAGTACAAGAGGAGAACCTGAGACGTAGATTTAGATTGAGAACAGGACGGGAAATAGGAACTAGTCGAGAAGATAGAATAGAGGAACCTATGGAGATAGGACAAACAAGGTTCGGATGGAATAGGAGACTGAGGTGTACAGACGTTACAAGGCAGTAATAGAAATGAATACAATGAAGGAAGACAAGTGAGGTATCCTACCAGTGAGACAGTAGGCAACACAAATAACACAAATATTGTCTGTTGGTTTTGTGGTCAACGGGGACACTGTTTTTCGTTTTTGTAATAACAGGCGTGTCCAGTCGAATACACAAGGTAGAAATGACAATAACAGGTTAAATAGGAATGTTGAAGATAGACACAGAAATTTTACAGGTACAAGAACGCAGGGAAACGGGCGCCCTACCTACTAAATGAGACCTATGGTAGGAGGGAAAATAATAAGGTCTCAAGGTTTAAAGAATATGTTAAAGACAGGTATAGTAGAACGAACAGAGAATACTTTCAACTAGATGAAGTTAAACAGTTTACGGAAAATAAAACAGATTATAGCTCTTGTATAGTAGAAATAGGAAAGTATAGAATTCGTACATTAATTGATTCGGGAGCTCAGGTTAGTGTGGTAAAAGAAAGTTTTCTATATAAGATAGTGAGAAATTGTAGAATATTTAAGAGTCATAATAATCTACACTCTGTTACGGGACAGAATTTACAAGTAATTGGACAAACAATGATAAATTTTAAACTAGGTGGGATCAACGTAAGACATCTTTTTCATGTAGTGAAAGATTTAAATAGAAACATGCTAATAGGACGAGATTTTTTAATAAAAAATGGAATAAGACTTTTCTTTGATTTACATAAATTAAAATTCAGGGACGTCTATGTAGATATGGAAGAAGACATGCATATATCAGCACTGGTTAGAGTTAAAATGTCCACGACGTTAAAACCACAGTCGGTTAATTTGATACAAGCAAAGCTGAAGAGAAACCCATATTATGTGGAAGGAGACACAGTCAGAATCACTGAGTTGCAAGAGGAAGTAATTGATGAGCCGGGTTTGGAAGTTCCGGATGGAATAATAGCGTTGGATAAACACTTAACTTTTCCAGTGATGATTATCAACAACACAGGTAGAGAAATCAAATTATACAGAGGGTGTGTGATAGCCAAACTAGATCATAATATTAGTGACATATTGGCAACGGATAGAGTAGAAAGGTCGGGAACAAGTTATTCAGAAACTTCTAGTGAAAGAGTTAATAACAGACACGGATGCGGAAGAAGAGGGAACGTGCGAATGGATGAATTGATCCATCCATCCAGAAGAAATACAGCCCAAATACATTCACTAGACAAAATGACGAGGGAACAAGAATTGTTGGCACAATTAAAAGCTCCGCCAGAAAATAAGGAAGTGTTAGAACAACTTATAAGGCAAAATCAAGATGTATTTGCAATTAATGATTTGGAATTGGGAAAGACACAGACAGTTACAATGGAAATAGATACGGGAGACCATCCACCAATTAGTTTAAAACCATATAGAACTCCATTGAGAAATAGAGAAATTGTGGAAAAGGCAATAGAAGATATGTTGAAAGCAGGAATAATAACAAGATCGAAGTCGGAATGGTCATCTCCGGTCGTCATTGTAGCCAAACCTGATGGTTCGAATCGTTTCTGTTGCGATTACAGGGCGTTGAACAAAATCACTAAGAATGTAGCGTACCCACTGCCAGTAATTGATGATATCTTGGGGTTGCTTAATGGATCTACATTCTTCACGACATTAGACGCAAGGTCAGGATTCTGGTGTATACCTATGTCGAGGGATGCTCAAAATAAGAGTGCCTTCTGTACCCATATGGGCTCTTACGAATTTTTACGAATGCCTTTTGGGGTCAAAACTGTGCCGTCTCACTACATGCTCTTAATAAATGAAGTATTAGAAGGTATGCAAAGGTTTGCACTAGCCTATATAGATGATATTCTGATTTTTACGACAGGAGATGTGGATGATCACTTAAAACATATTAGATTAGTATTCGATAGATTAAGAGTACATGACGTTAAATTGAAGCTTAGTAAGTGCCAGTTTTTAAAGACAGAAACAAAATATTTGGGTTATATTATAAATAGAGAAGGAATAAAACCAGACCAGGACAAGATAAAGGTTATTAAAGAGTTACCTCCTCCAACTAATGTTAAGGAAGTACGTGCGTTTATAGGAACCTGTGCGTATTATAGGCGGTTCGTCCCAGCGTTTTCAAAGATAGCAGAACCTATTACAAATTTAACAGGCAAATACGCTAGATTTAAGTGGAATGATGAGTGTCAAAAAGCGTTCGAGTATTTAAAAAACAGCTTAACACTGGTACCACTATTGACGCATCCAGACTTGAATAAACAGTTAATACTGTACACAGATGCTTCAGACAATGCAATAGGAGCATGTTTGGTTCAACCATATGAAGGACAAGAGTCTGGAATACCAGGGGTTAAAAATGAAAGGCCAATTTACTTCTTGTCTCATAAACTTAGTAAATCTCAACGCAAATGGACGACTATTGAAAAAGAAGCTTACGCTATTCATTATGCTCTTCAGAAACTAAATTACTACTTACATAATGCAAATTTTGTTATTAGAACTGATCATATGCCTTTAAAGTCTCTTTTAGAAGCTCCAGTGCAGAACAGGAAAATACAAACCTGGGCGTTGAATCTACAAGGGTACAATGCCAGAGTTGAATATATTCCAGGTAGGATTAACACGTGTGCTGACTTATTATCTAGAATTCCGTACCCACAGTCGTCAGGTGACACAGAAGATGAAGGAGAACCAGAGATTGACGACCGAAACTGGCAAGTAAATATTTTAGATTCTGCCATAATGAATGGAGAAGACTTTGAGAGTTTACCATCGGATCAGGAGGTTGAACATAGAATGGAAGAAGACCCACATTTAGCACAGTTTAGTATGAAAGAAGAACAGGAACTAGATCCAAAAGTCTTAAAAATAAAAGAAAAATTAAGAGAAACGGAGGAAAACAAATATAAGAAGAATTATTTGGTTTTACAAGAGGATGGACAGTTATACTATATGTGTGAAAGGAACGAACAGCTAAGGAAATATATTCCAAAACATTTAGAAAATGAAGTTTTAAAAGCATATCACAATGAAAATGGACATCTCGGTCGTGATAAATTGGTGAAAGCACTTTCGAGCAAATATTATTGGCCAAACTTGTTTAAATCTGCTTGTAAATATGTAGACACCTGTGAAAGATGCAGATTAAGGAATATGAAAGCAATTAAGTGTCCATTACAAGATACAGATATTCCTCAGTTCCCAATGCAAAAGATTAGTTTAGATATATCGGGTCCTCACCCTAGAACGTTATCAGGGAACGTGTATTTAATTCATATAACAGACGTCTACAGTCTTTGGCCGGAAGTTTATGCAATCCCAGATAAGAGTGCAGACACTGTCATAAATATTTTTTTACAGGAGTTCGTACCAAGATTTAGTTGTCCACAGATTATACTCACAGATAATGGTAGAGAATTTGTGAATAAGAAGTTTGAAAAGTTGTTAAAAGATTTGAATATAAAACATGTAAAGACCTCATATTATAGACCTTCTTCAAATGCTAGAAACGAGCGTCAACATAGGACATTGTATGATATCATAGCAAAGATTGTTGATGAACATGAAAAAGATTAGGATCTATTCTTAGGACCTGCCCTTAGCGCAATTCGCACAAATCAAAATGAGAGCACGGGGTTTTAGCCATTCTATTTAATACACGGGAGAGAACCAATACTACCTATAGATAATCTATTAAAACCAAGACGGAAATATATGGGGGAAGAATTTCAAGAGACAATAATACAAGAAATGCATAAAGCACACGTAAGATTAAAGAATAATATAATTAAAGCTAGAGAAAGACAAAAAAAGTACAAAAATGTAAATACAAAATTACAGGAGTTTAAAGTAGGTGATAGAGTTTATTACAAGAAGCATAGAAGAAACTCTAAGTTTGATGCTCGTTGGATCCCAGGTTATTACGTTTTGGAAAAACGAGGTAATGTATCGTATACTATCAAGAACCAGGTCACAGGACATGTGGCAAGGGCACACGTTGAACACTTAAGAAGAGACGAGGATGAGATGGAAAATAATAATTATAATAATAATTATTATTCAGACACAAGATATTTAGATGAACAGGTCGTCAGAGGAGCTACAGTAACCCCAAGTTTTAGAAAAGGTCCAGCACAAAATCAGTTACTAGAAACTCCAGCTTACGAAGATACGCAAGAACAGACAATACCGAAAACGATGCTAGAAGAAAAGGTGAATGAGAGTCATTATGATAGTATAGAATCTATGGAAGAAGAAATAGGTGCTCCATTTAAAAATACTAGACAAGCAACAAAAAGAAGGATGGATAAACAAAGAGAAAAAGAAGTGAAAAGACAGAGGAGAATTAGAGAGTATTCAACAAGCGGTGAAGAGATGCCTTTACTAGAAAGGTCCTTAAGAAATAATGATAGACAGATTAGATGGGATATTGAACGGAAGAGATTAGCGGCTGCTAATGAGAGACAAACAAAGGAAGAAGAAGAAATGGATGAGAAGTCAGAGTCAATTAGTAGTATGGAGGAAGATGATAGATTATACGGAGAGGAGGATATTGATGTAGAGATGGCATTGATACAGAGAAATTTGGAGTTGTTGAAGAAGTGGAAACGGAAGAAATAAGTTGATGGAGAATATTGCAGATAGCAAGATATAAGTTGCAGACTTTAGGGAAAGTGATACTTGATGAAGTGTGTGAGATGGTGGAAATGGAAAAGGTTTCTCTTGGTATTTTTATAAATGATATGGAGGAGTAGTGAAGCAATGGAGATAGGTTTGATTGAGGCATATATATATTTTTTTCTCTCGCTGACGGAATGGCTAGAGGCTATGATGTTTTGGCTTCTTATTAGATAGATAAGTTAGCCAATGGTACAGCAGGTAGATAGATGATAAGAAAATCGTGGTGTGTGAAAATAATTAAGTAGTACAAATATTGTTATAAGTTGGAATGTGTTCTGTAAATAACAGATATAGATATATATAGACCTGACAATGAATTGTTTCAGTTTCTCGCTTATAAAAACAATGGAGGGACTTGAGTGAATAGTTATGACTTACGTTGATTCGTATAGGAGGAAAATTTTGCTTGGTTACTTTAAGTAGCTAATTCTATGTAAATTATAATTTTTTTGAAGACCTTCTCTTTAGCGAGAAGACACTTGTTTTATTGAGTCTGAGGTTGAAATACCTCATATATAATATGTTTTTTTTGTTGTTTGATTTAATCCTATGAAATGATTCTTATAATTTGATTTTGGAATTTTAGGGTTGTTGTGTTCATAAAATACAAACTATTGGTCCATAAAAGAGACCAGTGGTGTTAGCTAGACTAGAATATTTCCTTTTGATTTAATAAGATACATGATATATTGCTTTAAAATGTATTTTTCTTTGATTGAGTTGGGGAGGTATGATATTTGGTTTGGATTTTGTTTAATTAAGTGGTTTTGTGTATTAGATTACCTCGTTATATAATTAGTTAAGGAAATTTAATTTTTTTGAATAGTTATGGTGTTGGCTGGAATAAAGAAAATAGATGAGGGCTAATAGAGGGACACATACTGAGGGCTAATAGAGAGACATATACTTGGTCGGCATGAAGAGGTTCTTAGGGACATAAAGTCTTAGAAAATAAAATAGGAGCTGAGTAAAGTCAGCATTATATGAAGAAAAAGGAAGAAAAAACTGTGGTTGGCAGCATATAGGGGAGTATAATTATATGGTTGAATAAAGAAACAAATAATGGGATGTGAGGGGGCAAGAAATAGGTGCTGTGAAAAACCAGCGTTAATTAAATTGATAATGTTCATAGGATATGAACATTGGCTCGTGGTAAAAGGTGAGGTGACGGAAATATAGACAAGATTGTGGATGGCAATATAAATGTTATATATATAAATGTTGAGAAAACTTATGTCAACTTGATTTATAGAGAACAAAGATCTATTTTCATAAGACGTATTTTAAAAAATTGTTGTACAAATTTTTTTTTATTGGCAAGGGAGGTAAATGTGGTTGTGTGGAATATGCATTACTTTATGTAAATGTGGTCATCTTGACTATTTATTCTTCTCACTGGGTGCGCACCCCTTCTTTGCTTTTTCTAAATACGTTGTTTCTACGTTGTTCTGGTTGTATTGTGTTGTGAAAGAGCGAGGGATTTCATAATGCCATGTGTACAATAACGATTATACGAGTTATTCTTCTTATGATATGTATATTTGATACAGGAACTTGAGGAGCCAAGAAAGGACCAGAAATATATAGTAGATGGCTATATAGTTTGGGGAAATGGATTGGGTTGCTTAACATAAAGTGGTTTAGGGAAACTGTAAGAACTAAAGAAGGGGGAGAATGAGTGATTAGTTTAAAAGAGTTACCATACGTGGTATGATGTTTCGTACAAAGTAGACTCGAAGAAGAAGTATATAGTGGGTTACTAGCTGACAATATAACAGAGAGAAGGGTTAAAAGATATATTATTTACTCAAAATTGAGTTAGTATAGAGAAGATTAGAGGAAATGTGCGAGGTAAGGAAAAAGAGGGAATAGAGTAAGAGAGTTGGGAGTAAAGAATTCTTCCTTTACAGGAAAAATTCTTTAGAAAAACATAGGGAGGTGTAACAGAAGTAGGGGTATTAGTAATATTTAGGTGGGAAACGGATACAGCACGATTGAGCATCGGGCTGGAATGAGAGGAGAGATGCTCAATCGTGACGTGCTGGGTTGTTAGGGGGGATTGAACATCCAAGGACAGAACTGTGAGGACGTGCCTTGTTAGGCCCAGCTGTCATCAAAACGAATAAACCATTTTATAAAGACACCATTTGAGTCAAGTCATCTTGTATTGAGTTCGCATTGTTACATAACCGACATGCCTGTGGTATGAAGTGTGGCAGTCTAAATACTTCTTCATGTACATTTAAATGTCAACCTGAATACAGTTAAAGTAAGCTGCAGTCGACTTGAGCTTGTTGATATCTCCATAGAGCTTGTCCTCGAATGAAGCAGGTGTGGGCCAAAATATCTTTCTCTGTTCTGCATATATTGGGCACTCTTGCAGCAAATGTTTAGCTGTCATTTTACCAGTTCCACAATTACATTCATCTGTATCTCCTATCTTTAGTTTGTTGAACAAGTGATATTTCAGCCTGTTGTGTCCTGTGCGGAGTCTGAAGATTGCTACTTGTTCTCTTCGGTCGAGTTTGTAATATGCATCATCCTTCTGGTGGCCTGGATGCTCTGATTCCCATTTGGTTCTATAAGTGCTTTTTATCAACCTCTTTGCCTCATTATAGGTTATGTCTATGTCAGGCTGTCCGCCCTCTTTTGCCAGTCTGTCAGCCTCTTCATTTCCAGGTATACTGCAATGTGATGGGATCCACTGTATTACAACTTTTTTGGATTTCTGGCATAGACCATGGAGTGCTGCTCTTAGGTCAGCTATTTCTGTGCTGTTATTGCTCTTCAGTATTGAGACAGCTGACTTTGCATCTGTAAAGATAACTATTTGCGTCTCTTTATTTTCCTCCATCAAGAGCATTTCTGCTGCAGTTTTCAGAGCCTCTACCTCCGCTTTGAAGTTACTTGAAAACTTTCCAGTTGCCACTGAATGTGTTTTTTTCACTCCATTTTTTAAATTTAGGAGAATTCCTCCTCCTCCATTCTCTACTGAATTTTTGGCTGATCCATCTGTATATGCATGGGTCCAACTGCTGCTTGGGTAATGTTCTTTTATGTAGTTTAGCTCTTCTTTCGGTTTCATGCTGAGTGTTCTTTTTCTCAATACCAGGAATGTTTTCTATCATCTCAGGCAGTTGCTGCTGTCTCCAAGCTGGGAACTTGTCTGCATTGTAAATGGGTTTGACTGTTGATATGTTAAGTATGGGATCTGCCCTAATCTTTCGTTTTGCAGTTTCTACAAAGTTGTTACGCTTCAGTCTTCCCTTTCCAAAACCACTAAACCTTTTATACATAGGGTGGTCTGTCATTCTTCTAAATTTTTCAGCTTGTTGCTGGGCTCTGCTATCTCTTCTATCCTGCATTGGTTGTAAACAAGTGATCTTTTCTAATTCATTAATAGGCGTTGTCTTCAGGCTTCCAGTTATGATTCACATTCCTTGATTTTGGACTCTACTTATTTTGTTAAAGTTTGACTTAGCTGCTGTTGCCCAAGCTGCAATGCCATATTCCAGTACTGGCCTCATCCGTCCAGTATATAACTTCTTGAGTACTTTCTCATCTGCTCCCCACGTAGTACCAGCAAGTTTTTTCATGATTGCCATTCTTTGCCTTGCTCTTGTTAGATTTTTCTCAACCTGTGTCTTCCATGTCAGGCGACGATCAAAGGTGACTCCTAGATAGTTTGGATTTTCTTCATGGCGCAATATTTTTCCATTCAATACCAGCTTAGGTTGCTGAGTTTTAGTTGAGAGGGAGAACACTGTGCATGTTGTTTTCTCCTCAATTATCTTCACTAGCCATGATTTTGACCAGTCCTCTAGCGCTAATAGGGCTTGCTGTATTCTGCTGTTAGCTGTACTAATATATTCTTCAGATGTCCATATGGCTAGGTCATCTGCAAAGGATGATGTGTGTACTCTGGCTGGAAAATTTTCCGTGATGTCGTTTATATATGCTAGGAATAATGTTGGTGAAAGAACTCCTCCTTGGGGGACACCTTGCTCCAACAGCATCATTTTGCTGGTTTGTCCTTGTACTTTTGTCCTGGCAGTTCTGTTCTCAAGGTAGTGGCTGATCCATTTGTACATTTTCCCACAGACATGCATTTTTTGTAGTTTTACTTTCAGTCCTTCCTTCCATACTTTATCAAATGCTTTTTCTAAATCTATCCAGACCGCTAGTGTGTGCTTTTTCTCTTGGAAGGCATCCTCTATTTCCTGAGCTATATAGGTTATTTGATCTTCAGTGGATCTGTACTTTCTGAATCCTGCTTGGTGAGGTGTTAAGAGTTGGTTTTCTTCCAGATGCCATGTTAGCCTGCCATTGATAATGCGTTCCATTAATTTTCCTACACAGCTAAGAAGACTGATAGGTCGATAGCCATTTGGTTCTTCCAGGTCTTTTCCTTTCTTTGGGACTGGTATTAGTATAGCTTCCTTCCATGCCTGTGGGACTATTCCCCTCTTCCAGCTGTAATTTAGGACTGCTAGTAGTTTCTTTTTTGCCTTAGTGCCTAGTCCTATTAGCATTTCATTTGTGATACCATCCTTTCCTGGTGATGTCTTCTTTTTTAGGGTATTCATTGCCTGTTCCATTTCTTCCATTGTTAGATTTGCCATCATATATTCTGCTGCTGTCTCTGTATATCTATGATGTATCTGTTTATCTTTGATTGCTTTCTTCTGTTCGGCTGTAATATCAATGTGGTTTGCACTGGCATAGTGTTCCATTAGTGCATTTGCAGCCTTTTTTCCTGTAAGCAAGGCATTTCCTTGTTTAATTGTTATTTGTTTGTTTCTAGGTCCTTCATTGTTCATGGCTTTCACTAGTTTCCATAGTTTGTTTCCATCCCTGTCAAAATTAAGGTTTTCTGTTTTTTTCCTCCAACAATCTCTTGTTGTTTGATTTACTGTGCTTTTATATTTTGCTGAGATGGCTTTGAGAGAGATATTCGCTTCAATTGTTTGTTCTCTCTCTGCTGTCTTCCTGGCATCTTCAACTTTGTCCTCCAAACTTTGTAGTTCTTCAGTCCAGTATGGTTTGTAATTTTTCCTCTCGATCCTCTTCTAGACTCAGTGGCCGCCTGTATTATTGCTCTGTTTAGACTTTCCACCATTTGCTTCATGTTGCCATATCGTGTATTTATGTTTTCACAATATTTGTCTGTTAGTATGGCAAATCTGTCCCAATCTGCTCGTTTGTAATTCCAACGGGGCAAAGGTTTTTGCTCCTGTGGAACATACTCCATATTTATTACAAGCTTGATTGGTCTGTGGTCACTACCTGCTAATTGGTCAAGCACATGGCGATCGATTTTGTGGAGGATGTCTCCTGTGCAGAAAGCTAAGTCTGGAGTAGAAGTGGTAATCCATCTTCTGGAGTAGAAGCTCGGTGTGTCATCCGCTTTGTTGAGTAGATGGAGATTTGAGTCTATTTCCCAGTCCTCCACTTCATCTCCTCTTTTGTCAGTATCTGGGTATCCCCATCTTTCTGAACGGCTATTAAAGTCTCCGACAACAATGCAATTTGTGTCAGTTATTTCCATGTTTGAGAGTGTAAGATCCTTATCTGCCGGGCTATACAGATTGTAAATTCTTATTTTCACGTCCTTTATCATTATATCAACACCTATAATTTCCGTTTGGTTGTCAGAGATCACAGATACTTCGCTGCAAGGTATTGTATTTCGTGTAAGTATTTCAACTCCTCCTTTGTGTCCTTCGCGGTCGAAACGTGTGGCCTGATATCCCTCGACTGAAAATGTGCGATTGGCGTTGAGGTGTGTCTCTTGAATGCATGCCACATCTATTCTATCTTTATGAAGACGCTGTGTTAGGGAGGCTTTCTTGTTATAAACTCCTTCTGCATTCCATTGTAGTATGTTGAGTGTCCGGGGTGTTTGGTCAATAGCTCTTAACCTACTCCTCTGTGCCTTGACTCCACAGCACAGGGGAAGGTGACCACCAGTAGTCATGGGTGGACCCCCTCGAGGCAGGGGGCCCGGCACTATCACCGCCTGATGGGACTTCACGGGATTAGCACCATAACGATTAATTTTCATCTGTGGCATCATGAAATTATAAAGTTACGTTGCACTTCTTTGTCAAGCCTGTGGCTCAGTACATCCGATTTCGACAAGCATTTGTTCGGGATGCTTTCCCTAGCCTTTGACTGTCCCCAGTCTACCTACAAGGCAGCAGGTTTGTACGTCTCTTCGTCTGGTCCCTCTCCCTTGACCTGTCCGACATGGGTGACCCTACCAGTAGCTGTGCTACCGTCGGCATAGCTCTTGGGGTCATTGGAACGCGCAAGCCCCTCTACCTCGTCAAGGTGGACGCACGGCAGAGGGGGGTCCTGGGTTCAATCCCCAGCTGAACCAAAAAAAAAATTTTCCAAATATTTTTTGTTTGTTGTTGTTGTTGTTTGTTTGTTTGTTTGTTTGTTTGTTTGTTTGTTTTTTTTTTTTTTTTTTTTTTTTTTTTTTTTTTTTTTGTAGTTTATCTGATTGGACCTATTTCTGTATTTAGGCTAATACCTCCCGCACCATTATTGATTATCTCAAGTAACGCATGCGACAGAGCCCATCATTTAGTGCAGGGGTAGACAAACTACGTCTCGCGGGTCGCATGCGGCCAGGCAACTGATATTATGCGGCCCTCGAGGGCATTTAGAAATAAAAATGTTTACTTCGTTATTAAGTTATTTTGTTGAATATTACAGAATTTCATGTACTAAACTTTATCATTGTTTGGATCAACATACATTTGCGAACAAGCATTTTCTTGCTTGAAGATCAACAAATCTAAGAATAGGTCTTTATTGTCGGACTGCACCTTGCATGCGGTCATGCGAATTTCAACAAGTGAACTTGCTCCAGATTTCAAAAAGTGCAAGCAAATGCATACATCTCATTAGAAATCAACAATTATAGTGAAAATGTAGTCGGTCTGTGACTAAATTAAAGCCATTGATAGATAATTTTTTTAAAACATTATTATAATTTAAAAAATTTTAATCTTGTTAACAAATTAGTAAACGTTTTTGTCCATATTGTAAAATATAATGTAAAAGTGTTTAAGTAAAATAAAATTGCAATAATTATGTATTTATACTGTTTAATAACCTATAAATAATTTATAACTACTTATTGTGAAAGGTTGCTGTAACCAAAGTGGACATAATATATAAACGCCCCCCCCCCCCCCAATAGCTTTACATTTGTCAATGTGGCCCTACGCACAAACAGTTTGCCCACCCCTAATTTAGTGTGTCTCCTTACTGTGATTACGTCAAGAACAGCAACCCTTGAAAATGGAGGACATGTGTATTTCACGCATCGCCATCCGAGATATGCTAGCTTTCCATAGGGCATGAGGCGGAGTGACTTTAGTGTGGTTTCCGTATGTGGTGATGATTTTGAGGACTGTGTGTTGTTTAGTTCGTCTACTCTAGTAGTAGTCGTCGTATGGATCCAACCTCATGACAATGGTCGCTCTATAATTGCTCCCTTCTTGTGCCAGCGAAAACCACACAAAATGTCCTTCACTTGAAAGTGCAGTTCATTGTCAAAGAAGACGGTTGTTTGGCAAACACAAGCAGCCCGCGCACGCATTATCGCATGAGGCCGGCGCTCGGATTACTAGATTATTGGTGGCACTTTATGAATCTGCATTTCACACGACCGTTGACATAAACAAAAGCCCAAACACAAGCTCACAGTGTCGCTCCAATCACTAAATTCATTCGCTGGGTGACGAAGTTGGTGCCTCTAGGTCCAAAAGTGGGAAAATGCATATAGTAGGCCGTGTCCGAATACAATCACTTCTCTGAGGTCTTACATGCCCGCCAGCTCCTCCACCAAGGAGAACTTGCACGTTCAAGTTCCAATGACCACGATGCCTCTCTACAGTTGTGAAGTTCCAGTCTGTGTCTTGAGGACTGTTATTAGTATTCAGTGTCTCGGGAGTCTCTGTGGCGAAGTGGTCAAGCCGTCTGACTCGGGCTCCGACGGTTGTGAGTTCGATTCCAGGCCGCATCCTCCGGTTCACGAGTAAATTTTTTCTGAGACTCTCGGGGGTCGTCGCTGGAGCTACGGAGTTCGTGCTTTCCGCGCTGTGGAAAGAGATTGATGCATATGGGATAAACACTCGGTGCAATGAATTTAAACTGAAAACCCCAACTACAAACGATAACATCGCCTCCTTGGATATGTAACGACAAACACGCCATGTTAGCTTTGTCAGACAGCTCCACAAACCGGGAATCAATCACCGAAAGACATTCTTAACATCGGGTTCAGTAGTGTAGTGGTTATCACGTTCGCCTCACACGCGAGAGGTCCTGGGTTCAGTCTCCAGCTGAACCAAAAGCATTTATTTTTTTTCTTCAAAACAACGTTTCCCGCTAGTGAATGTGAATAACGAAGACATTAAAGATTGGATGATTTATTGCCTGGCATATTTCGCTGGATCTCTTCAGGTACATACTGCTGAAACCACATAAAATAAACTAAGGATATCAGACAAACCCTTCAAGCTGAAATATACACATATGCACACCGTGTCATCGTCTTGCTCATGTCTAGGTATCTGAGCTCGGGTTCACACAGGCAACAATAACTCCGTTCAATATGATATCGAACATTTATTGTATTTCAATATACAGTGCGTTGGCGAAGTGGGTTAACAATCCCGCGCTGTGTTACATATCACAGATAGTTAACATCGTCACACATAGTTATTATAAACATTCTAGCAAACTATCTAGCCTATATCTATATATCTATTGATATCTATTGAGTCCCTCTAAGGCAGGCCCTGTTGTCTCTCTGAAGTCCGTCTGTCCTCTGCCGGTCCACACGTGTCCCATTCCGACACGGGTGGTAACTCTGTCCGAGTTCCTCGTGGACCCCGCAATAGGCGGGCCACATCAGTGTCCACGGGACCCTGGACTCAATGACCAGTCCTTCGAGAAGGCTCTAGATTACTCTGGCCTCGAGTGACTCACTTCTATCCCTTGGGCGGGAGTTGCAGCCCTTTAATTAATATCTATAAAGGTGAGGCGGTGACAGGATTCCCCCCTCTCCCCTGATATGATGGTTTGTTATAGGGTAATTAGATCTGTTCTAATTCTGTCACCGAATCACATAAAGTCGGTGTTTGTAGTTTGGTGGACAGTAACCTGGTAACCTACATACTGGCATCAAAACTCATGTATTCTCCCATACACCACTTCTCTGATTTGGTGAAGAGATCACTCTCTCTCCTGTGTCCTTAAAAATGCTTATCTGACCGAAGTTACGTGACGTTTAGTAGTTGTTTTTACACCCCGTCCTTCTCATAGTACCCCACTGATACCAAGACAATTAACCTCTGTATTAAAGAGGATTAACAAGACCGAAGTCCTGGCTAATTAAGTACACCTTCAAATCTTGATCTGTGTGTGCATTTCAATACACTTTTACTCTCGTATGTTGTATAATGCTAAATATGTAGTTACGTTGTTATTTTATCCCCTCAGACTACATGTGTCCCTGTTGGCTTGTTAGTGTGTCGACTAATAAGTTGCTGTTTCTAATAAAGTGACTGTATTTTAAATTGATAGTGTTGTGTTTTAAGGTTTATGTAACGTGTGTGCTGAATGTGTGGCTTATTTCCAAGCGTCACGAGTTGGGATAACCTCAATCATGAATTACTCCAATGTGTGCAATACATGATCAGGCATTCCAAGCAGTGGTGCTTAGATGTAGTATCCTAACTCCTAAACTAAGACTATTAACCTAAGTAATAAACATGTATCAACAATTTAGACACGTAATACACTTTACATGAAAGACGCAGACAAATTAAAATAAATACGTTTTGCGTACAATTTGTCCGCTCAGTATATCGTTCTCTCATTTAATCCATCCACTCTGTCATTCACTCATCTTTCATTCCAAATAGTATTTGGTTAAAATATATAATTAAAGTTGAGGTAAGTGTTATTGCCCTTAGAAAAAATGGAATAGGCGATCTTTTCCCTTTAAGACAATACGTCCTATTTGTACGATGAGTCAAAAATGGGTTATAATTTACACAAAGACCTTTGCATAGGAAGGTTATTTATCCTATTAATGGAACTACCTGTAATGTTATGGTAGAATATGTACAAATTACAGGTTAACACATTTTATATACAAAATTCAATGCAAATATAATACATATTTAATATTAAATTAATTAATTAAGTAACTAAATCCAACGATGATGTGCGCGTTGTCCTCCTGTTGTTAGCGTGTAGTGCCATGAATGTTAAAGTTAGTATGGCTGTCTCTTGAGTGTTGTAGTCGAAGTAGTTCTGTTTCGGCTGTTTGCAAATTCTCGTAGCAACAGCAAGTATGGATTGTTCTCAATGTCCCGTATAAAGTGTTCTTACAGTATTCAGAGTCAGTTCACTGGTTGATATTATTGGTTGAAACACAGTTAACGTTTCTTGCTGGGATCGTTCTAGAGCTTGGGCACTTGATAGTATAGCTCTTAAAGTATAGCTCTTAAAGTATAGCTCTTAAAGTTTCATGTTCGTGGGTGTCGTAAGTAACCTATTCACTGAGGTGTTATTACTTCTAAATGAAGGTACTCTAGCAGGTGTAGAGTTACACTGTTATATGAAACAGACTAAAATATCACAGTTTCTAGTATGGCGAATGGTTGATGTGCCAAATGTTATTCTACTGGCGCATTCGTTTGCCGTGATAAAAGGTCAGCAATAATGTTGTCCGTGCCTCTGATATGACGGATTTCGAAGTCGAAATCTTGAAGAAGAAGACACCATCTTTTTAAACGATGGTTTTTAGGTGACCCTTGGTTAAGGACCAACAGTGGCGAGAGTACAAGACAACATCCGCAAGTTCTGGGATTAAAAGCTAAGTTTCATATCATGCCCATTGCAACCCTAAGCGGTACTTCTCACCATCCATCAATGTATCATTTTGCTTTGCATTGATTTGTTTGTATATTCATGACCTTGTAACCAACATACCCTTGCATTTGGATTTACACATTTAATAATTAAGGGAGATAACTAAATTTTCTACTCCCCAAGATTTTTTCTAAGGGATTTAACTTTATAAACAGTACCAACAAGTAAAACACAAGATGTCTAGCTTAGATAAATGCATTGAGCAAGGTATCAAGTTAGGTTATAAAGAAGAGAAACTGTCAGAATGGGCACAGAAAACGCACGCAGAAAACATTGCCCGTGAAGAAAGAGCGATAGAACGAGAAGAAAAACAAAGGCAAATGCAGGCAGAAGAAAAGAAATTGCAAATTGAGGCAGAAGAAAAGAAAATGCAAATGCAAATGGAGACAGAAGAAAAGAAAAGACAAATTGAGGCAGAAGAAAAAAAGATGCAGATGCAACTACAAGCTGAAGAGAAAAAAATGCAATTGCAGGCTCAAGAAAAACAGATGGAGCTTGAGGCGACGGCCAAACAAGCCCAATTGAATGCCGATACACAAATAAAACTAAAACAGATGGAGATTGAGTCCAACGTAGAAATATCTGTGAATAAGCTAAGAAGCAAAGAGGAGGAACAAAAATATAACAAGTATAAAGGCCTCGTGAAGGCATTCTGCTCAGGAGATTCCATCAGTGCATACCTGGAAATTTTTGAGTGTTTAATGTCCTACCATAAGATCATAAAATCCGATTGGGCATTTATTTTAATGAGAAATTTAGCTCTTGAACCTTTAAAAGTAATAGAGACAGTGCCACAGGAAATGCGAAAAGACTATGACTATTTAAAGCAACGCATTCTCCAACATTTATCTTTAGATACTGCAGGTTACCAACAACAGTTTGCCAAATTATCTCCACAACCAAATCAAACCTTTATAGATTATGTCAGTACAGTCCAAGACGTGTGTGCAAAGTGGATTAACTCGGCTAAAACTAACAACAGCCATGACAAACTTAAAGAACTTATTATTATAGACAAGATAGTTAGTACAATCCCTACACCTTTTGCCAAGTTCTTGAAACAAATGGACTGTAAAAGTATTCAGGAAATCGAGTCCAAGGGGAATGCATTTTTCACAGCAAACAGAGACATTTTTCATTTAAACTCAAGTCAAAACGATACAGCAGCAGCAGTAGTGAACACCAAATACTCGAAACAAACGGAGAGTAAATTTAAACCGCGCTCAAATGTCAGTAAACCAGTTAAATGCCAATATTGTAGTTTGAATCACGACCAATACGCGATGTGCGATAAATCGCCGAACTACCCTCACCACCTCAAAATGATGGTGGAGAAGCAGAAGACTAAGCGCAATGCTTACCAGAGAGCGGTCAAATGTTTTTTTGCAGTAGCTTTGGGCACTATAGTCGCTTCTGTGAGGGCCGAAAGTTATTGAAACAGGCCAATGCTGCACTAGTGGAAACGTCGTCAGACGAAGAGATTGAATCACTGAATGATTGTGACAATCAAAACGACAATGTAAGTGAGCTTGGAAATGCTGTACAAATTATTGACACCATTACAGACAGTAAGTGTAACACCTGTACGAAGTTCCAACTTGACACAACATTACTATGTGGCCACACTATCCCTATTTCAAATGAAACAGCCAACGCTGCCTTGTCATCTACAGGCAAGCTAGTTTTTTCAACAGGGTTTGTAAATAACAAAAAGTGCACATTAATTCGGGATTCCGGCGCAACGCTCTGTGGGATTAAGAAAACATTAATAGACACTAAAGACTACACAGACAAACATGTGACTTGTCGCACATTCTCAGGCACTATAGAGAAATACCCCCTTGCTCTTGTCGAAATTCGAACCCCGTTCATATCAGGACAAGTATTGTGCGCTGTCCTTGAAAATCCGGTCGCTGATATTATACTTGGGAACCTGCCCAACATACAACCGTGCTCTGAGAAGGAAATCAGAGATTGGGAGCATAAAAACGGTATCCACCACCCAAACAGCGATTCTAAAGAGAAACACCATTCATGCTTGTCTCAATCTGCCAAAAGACCAAGGGAGACAACCACTGAAGTAATTCATAAAGAATTCACTGAGGTGTACAATGCAGGGGCGGTCGAATCTGTAAGTGATACGACCAAATTAAAACCTCGAATTGAGGATGCTACCGATCTACCATGTACCAAGCCTGTAGATGTGCAACAACACACACAACACACAAATGCAATAACACGACAGACAACCCATAAAACCAACACCGACCAACTGCAGGAATCACTAGAAATAATAGCACCGAACTCTACCAACACTAATTTTGGAAATGAACAGAAAGCAGATCCTACACTTTCACCATATTTTAAGTTAGTAGGACTTAAACCAAAATTAACTAAGAACGCATCGTGGACATTTAGGCTACAGAACAATATCTTAACTAGATTATACACAACAAAGCAGACCACGATACAGCAAGTAGTGTTACCACAAGCACATCGAGACAAAGTTCTAAAGATAGCCCATGACTCACCTTTTGGAGGTCATATGGGGTACGAAAAGACCAGGGCTAGGGTCCTGACCCAGTTTCATTGGCCAAAGTTTTGCCAAGATATAAAAACCTTTTGTAGATCTTGTGATATATGTCAGAAACTGGTGAAAAAGGGAAAAAACCCTACGGCAGAAGTCCAATCAACGACAACTGCCTCGAGGCCTTTCCAAATCGTGGCAGTTGACCTAGTAGGTCCGTTGAATCACATTTCAAATAAAGGGAATAGATATATTTTTACTCTTATTGATGTATGTACGAGATGGCCAGAAATGCTTCCATTAAGATCTATCTCCTCTAAGGATGTGACGGACATATTATTAAATATTTTCTCCCGTTTTGGCTTCCCGGAGAAAATAATTTCTGATAGAGGAACCCAGTTCATATCGAATGCCACCCAATCAGTAACTAAGTTACTAGGCATCAAGCAATGTTTCACCAGTCCCTATCGACCGGCCGCAAATGGTACGAGCCCCCAAAAAGCCTGTCATCGTCTTGCTCATGTCTAGGTATCTGAGCTCGGGTTCACACAGGCAACAATAACTCCGTTCAATATGATATCGAACATTTATTGTATTTCAATATACAGTGCGTTGGCGCAGTGGGTTAACAATCCCGCGCTGTGTTACATATCACAGATAGTTAACATCGTCACACATAGTTATTATAAACATTCTAGCAAACTATCTAGCCTATATCTATATATCTATTGATATCTATTGAGTCCCTCTAAGGCAGGCCCTGTTGTCTCTCTGAAGTCCGTCTGTCCTCTGCCGGTCCACACGTGTCCCATTCCGACACGGGTGGTAACTCTGTCCGAGTTCCTCGTGGACCCCGCAATAGGCGGGCCACATCAGTGTCCACGGGACCCTGGACTCAATGACCAGTCCTTCGAGAAGGCTCTAGATTACTCTGGCCTCGAGTGACTCACTTCTATCCCTTGGGCGGGAGTTGCAGCCCTTTAATTAATATCTATAAAGGTGAGGCGGTGACACACCGTTATTTCAATTGCCTACCACAATGTGTGTACGTCTCTCTCTCTCTCTCTCTCTCTCTCTCTCTCTCTCTCTCTCTCTCTCTCTCTCTCTCTCTCTCTCTCTCTCTCTATAAATATATATATATATATATATATATATATATATATATATATATATATATATATATATATATATATATCATTTTCTTTTCAATTCTTTACTATGCAATTTGTCTCGTTATTTACAGTTATTCTTCGAACGTTGTATCCGATTATCGAGACGCAGGCGTACTGTTTGATCTTTGAGGAGTGTATATTGTGACTTAAAAAGAGGAAACCCCCTCGCCCCCTCTTACCTCGCCCCCCCCCCTCTCTCTCTCTCTCTCTCTCTCTCTCTCTCTCTCTCTCTCTCTCTCTCTCTCTCTCTCTGTCTCTGTCTATCTTCCCAGATATGTCTGCGGTGTTCATACTAGAATGGTTGATTGGTTGGTCAGTCGATCGATTGGTTTATCTATTTGTTGGTTGGTTGGTCTTTTGGTTGACTGATTGTCTGGTTGGTTGGTCGGTTGATTATTTGACCGGTTGGTTAGCTGGTCGGTTGGATGTTGCTTGGCTGGTCGGTTGTTTGGTCGCTTGGATGGTTAGTTGGCTGGATAGTTGATCGGCCAGTCGGTTGGTTAGCTGGTTTGTTGGTTAATCGGTTAACTGGTTGATTACTTGGTTGGTTGGTTGGTCAGTTGATTGATTGGTGGTTAGTTTATTGGTTGGCTGCTAGGTTGGTTGATTGGTTTATAGGTCTACTAGTTGATTAGCTGGTTTGTTGGTTAGTTAGTTGACTGGTTGATCGGTTGGTTCATAGGACGGTTGGTTAGTTAATTGGTTGGTTAGTTGATTGTTTGGTTGGTTTGTTAGTTGACTGGTTGATCGGTTGGTCCATAGGACGGTTGGTTAGTTAATTGGTTGGTTATTTCGTTGATTGGTTGGTTTTTTAGTTGACTGGTTGATCGGTTGGTCCATAGGACGGTTGGTTAGTTAATTGGTTGGTTAGTTGGTTGATTGGTTGGTCGGTTGGTCTGGAGCCGTTGAAGTGACACGAGAAATATAAATAAATACACAGCCCTGATGAACACTCAAAAACTTCAAACAGGGCAAGGAGAAGAAGTAGACAACTAAATAAAGACAGCGAAATTTATACAAGAGACAACATTGAGGGCATACACGCATTTCATGTGAACGAAAGAAGAACAGGAAGAAGTAGGAAAAATAAGAATGGATATGTAAGAGAGAAACTAAAAGCTGTAGGCATGCCGTGGTGGGAATATTTGGCATTTGGCCTTTAAATATAACGCCAGAGTCTCGCTTCGATGGCCAGCAATTGATGTAATATTAAATTCTCCTAAGACTGGGAACAACAACAGTCAAACTTTTACCCTGCTTGACCAATAATCACCTTCAAATGAATACCCTATTTGTGGCTGACTCGGTCACAGGATTATAATTTAAGTCTGGCGATAGACCCTAATATAACTTCTTTTCTGATGTTGAACAGTAATAATAGTAGATTGGAAAACAACTGAATTGGAACAGCTAGAGATCAATTTCCAGTTGATATTATCATGACACCTTAGCAACCCGGTTCAGTAGTGTAGTGGTTATCACGCTCGCCTCACACGCGAGAGGTCCTGGGTTCAATCCCCAGCTGAACCAAAAGCATTTTTTTTCTTCAAAACAACGTTTCCCGCTAGGGAATTTGATTAACGAAGACATTAATGATTGGATGAAACCATAACTACAGCCAGCAACAGCCGGGAAACTATCAACATCAAGGAGATGCAGCCCAATATACCAGAGACCTCCACACAGGAGGAAACAACTACTACTATAGACTTCACCGGCAAAATACTACTGAAGCAGACAAGCGTGGGAGAAGCTAAACTGACGGAGCTACCAACAGACAAGATAATCAGTCTGTTGGAGAACGAACTGGGAAGAAACAGCATCGGCCAGCTGCGCAAGACACCGGATGGAATAGTGGTCACCATCAACAAAAAACCAAAGACCACAGCACTTCTACAGCAAATTTCACAAGAAGAGAAAGCCGTCATCCAGCTTCACCACGGCATACTACTGGAAGCCGCCCGGCACCACTCGATCAAAAGATGGGTCATCAAACGAGTCAAGACCCATCTCACCAACGACCAGATCAGGGAGATGCTAACAAGGGAGAACTGCAAGACCAAGATCACCAGTGCTGAGCGGATCATCGGGAAAAACAACATACCCTCCACAGTTGTCGTCGTAACATCGGAGGGCCGACTGATCCCTCAATACATTACATGGGACAAGAAAGACCAAGTACCAGAGCCCTACATACCGAGAGTGCTGCAGTGTTCCAAGTGCCAGATTTTTTGGCACACCCGTGCCACCTGCAAGAGTGATGTGGAGGTATGTAGGTACTGCTCTGGTCCCCATCAATATAGTCAGTGCCAGTATGCCAAGAACGACTCGGACTTCAGGAGGCCTAACACCAACAGAAAGTGCGCCAACTGCCTCGGCAACCACGGCGCCAGGTACCTCGGCTGCCCCTGCCACCAAGACAGCAAAGAAGCTATGAAAATCGCCATCAAGTCTAACTTGCCATATAAGGAGGCCAGGAGGCAGTACGAGGCGACCAACCGACTATCCAAAAGCGACAAAGCACAACTGGAAGGCCAACTGAAGGACCTGAGAACACAGTTCAAAAGCATGGAGGAAGATAAAACGCAAGAAACCCAGATAACGGCCGTTCAGCGCATACTGGACGAACTGAAGCAAGTCCAGCAGAAGATAGAGCAGGATGTCGCTCGAATGGTCGCCATAAAAGCTGAAACTGACGAAACTCTATCGAGAATTCAAGAAGAAAGAGCAAAAACAGAAGAAACGCTGAAACAAATCCAGGAAGAAAGAGACCAGATAGAACTACTCAAGTCACAGAAAGAACCAGAAGATGCAAAGATCCAAACAGAAGACGAAGCACAAGAAGAAGAAATTGAAATCGAACTGGATGAGAACGGCTACCCAGACCAAGACCAATTCTGTAGGGCACTTGCGAATCGCTCCACACCAAGATCGAACCATCGAGACGACAGACGAACGGGAAGGTTCGAAGACAACCCAAGACGGGGAAGGAGGAGGAACCACAGGTGGAACGACGATTGATAGCCTCCCTGAAGGAAACAGCACCATATGACGGGGTGGGTACACAATAACTCCAGGCCTCAACAAGTGCGCGACTCTGCCCAGACATGTAACACTTTATCAAGACAGGAACGAACAAAATCAGCCAACCAGAAACCAGGAAGCTGAAAACAAGCAGCCCGATCTACGAACGAATCAAAACAAGCCACACAATAAAGGACCCAACTACAACCAAGCCGATATAGGCGGTTGAACGGGACCATTTGTAACCAGGAACGGAAACGGAAACGGCAGCACTCAAAAACTTCAAAAAGGGCACGGAGAAGAAGTAGACAACTAAATGAAGACAGCGAAATTTATACAAGAGACAACATTGCGGGCATACACGCATTTCATGTGAATGAAAGAAGAACAGGAAGAAGTAGGAAAACAAAGAATGGATATGTAAGAGAGAAACTAAAAGCTGTAGGCATGCCATGGTGGGAATATTTGGCATTTGGCCTTTAAATATAACGCCAGAGTCTCGCTTCGATGGCCAGCAATTGATGTAATATATTAAATTCTCCATAAGACTGGGGACAACTACAATCAAACTTTTACCCTGCTTGACCAATAATCACCTTCACATGAATACCCTATTTGTGGCTGACTTGGTCACGGGATTATAATTTAAGACTGGCGATGGACCCTAATATAACTTCTTTTCTGATGTTGAACAGTAATAATAGTATAGTAGATTGGAAAACAACTGAATTGGAACAGCTAGAGCTCAATCTCTAGTTGATATTATCATGACACCTTAACAACCCGGTTCAGTAGTGTAGTGGTTATCACGCTCGCCTCACACGCGAGAGGTCCTGGGTTCAATCCCCAGCTGAACCAAATCAACCCTAAGCCCCAAACCCGAACCCCGATCCCAAAACTCCAAGCCCGAGATCCCCGAGTCCCGATCCCTCACCCTCACATCCCAGAAGCTCACAATTCAAATTATAAGTCCAAAACCCTAACCCCCTTTTCCCCCCTACCGAAACCCTAACCCCGCAAAACTTTTTTTTTTTCGCATGCGATGTTTTCCCCCCGTCTGTGTGTACTTTGTCGTATTGGATCCAGCACTTTATTTCTCTTCTTCTTCAGCGTTCCGAACCATTGAGGTTCTTTGGTGCAGATACAATCCGTCTCCATTCGTCTCTCTGGTGGACCTTCTCTTGCCAGTCGTTGATTCCAAGTGCTTGTAGGTCTGTATATATATTATCTCTCCACCGTCTTCTTGGTCTACCTCGGGGTCTACGGTTTAACGTTCCAAGGTCGTTGTCCAGATAAGTCAGTCCGAAATCGAGGCTCATGTATCTGTTTCGTAACAAAAATGGTTTTTACAAATGTGGGGATGTTAACCCCACGCTTCAACCCCCAACCTGGATGGCCAGGGTGTTTCTCTTTGTCTGTTCTCTACCCTTTGACCTGTCCGGCTTGGGAGGCCCTGCTGGTAGCTACGCTACCGCCGGCATAGCTCTCAGGGTCATTGAGAAACTCAAGCTCCCCCACCACGACAAGGTGGAAACACCATCGGGGGAGAGCACTTTATTTAGTGCTAATTAATCCCTTCAGTGACTATTTCATGTAACGCATACGGCTCATTCCATCATTTAGCGGTGTTTCCAGTCAGTGATTACGTCAAGAAGGGAACCGCTTCTAAATGGAGGACGTATTTCAAACATCGACAACTGAGATACACAGTTAGGCGTTCCAGTCAGGGTCTTGGGAACTGTTATGTAAATGTTTCAGCGTCTGTTTATTAATTGTGTGCTGATGAAGGCTCTAGTCGCAACATCCATTTTGTCATTTGTGATTGTGTTCCTGTAAAGCTTCTCTTCTTTTTTTTCTTTTTTTTTTTTTTTTGGGGGGGGGGGGCGCTCGCTCACTTTGAACTCATGCGTAGTTTATACACACTATTTGTAGTAGTAAAAAAAAACAATGTTTGCATATCCTTTACAGGACATCGCTGTCAACATCAGCATCTTTCAGCTGATTGTTGATTTCTTGGCAAGATTACGCTCAGTAGTTTCTGAGCGGCCGGCTCACATACCCCGTAAGTTACCGACGCGATTCGAACCACTGCTAATTCTCACCGTCGTCACGTTACTTACGAGAGTTTACGAGATTACGTAGGAAAGTCGCTAACCTCTAGGCCAGGAAGCCGGTATTAGTGATGGACTGAATTTTCCATGTGGTTTAGCTTTCCCTATTAACAGTGTCCCTCACCATCAGGCGAACCCACTCCGACTTCAGAGGTATAAAGTTTTCCCATTCCACGGCTCGTGTTCGTTATTCACATAGTGGGTCTTGTATACCCCGCTGGTTTCTGACTTTGGAAAGGGAAAGGATGGGTACGCAACACAGCCCACGTGGAATATGATACTTTAGAGGAAAGGCTGTAAACCAACATCTCTCGGGTAGATGCAAGCTCTGTTCCGGGCTCAGGCGACCTGGATGTCAACTGGCACGCTACAAATGAAAACCCCAATAACAAATTACAAAATTCCACTCGCCTCGACGGACATGTAGCATTAAATAATATAATAATAATGTTTTGCATATCCTTTACAGGACATCGCTGTCAACATCAGCATCTTTCAGCTGTATGTTGATTTCTTGGCAAGATTACGCTCAGTAGTTTGCCATTGCTTTCTGAGCGGCCGACACAGTTATCCCGTAAATCACTAGCGGGGGTCGAACCGCTCCCAGCTCTCGCCCTACTACGAGACTCTGCGTGATAAACGGGATTACGGAGAAAGTGTTGTAACTCCTCGGCCAGAGAGACCGGCAGCATTAAATAAGCGATGTTAAGTTAATTTCGCTAAACGAGCTCCATCAACCGGCCATGAAATTCCGAAAGACATTTCCACCATCGGGTTCAGTAGTGTAGTGGTTATCACGCTCGCATCACACGCGAGAGGTACTGGGTTCAATCCCCAGCTGAACCAAAACGCATTTTTTTTCTTCAAAACAACGTTTGCCCCTAGTGAATGTGAATAACGAAAACATTAAAGATTGGATGATTTATTGCCTGGCATATTTCGCTGCATCTCTTCAGGTACATACTGCTGAAACCACACAAAATAAACTAAGGATATCTTCTTCTGCTGCGTTCATCCGGATTTTTTTTTTTCGGATGTGATTGCGTTGTGCCTGTTTACAGCAGAGCTGCGTTCTTGCGCCGTTAGGCCGACACATCCGACTTCTGTGGGCATTTGTTGACCGGGTTAACCTTCCCGGAAACTAAGGATATTAGATACACCCATCAAGCTGAAATATACACATATTTACACAGTTATTTCAATTGTCTACCACGGTGTGTGTACGTCTCTCTCTCTCTCTCTCTCTCTCTCTCTCTCTCTCTCTCTCTCTCTCTCTCTCTCTCTCTCTCTCTCTCTCTCTCTCTCTCTCTCTCTCATATATATATATATATATATATATATATATATATATATATATATATATATATATCTATATATATATATATATATATATATACTAGCTGACCCGGCCCGGCTTCGCCCAGACTCTGGTGGGGAGCATCTCATTTAATTCATATAAGTAGTCATATAAGTTCTCGTTTCCGTTACCGACTATCTGTCTGTCTGTCTGTCTGTCTGTCTGTCTATCTATCTATCTATCTGTCTGTCTGTCTGTCTGACCCGGCCCAGCCCATGGTGGAGAGCATCTCATTTAAATTATATAAGTAGTCATATAAGATCCCGTTAACGACTATCTGTCTGACCGTCTGTCTGTCTTGGGTAAATGTAGGAGGGAGGAGGAAGAGGGAGGTGGAGGAGGGAAGAGGGGGGAGGAGGAGAGGAGACAGGAGGAGTAGGGAGGAATAGGAGGGAGGAGGAGGGATTAGGAGGAGGAGGGAGGAGTAGGGTGGAGGAGGAGGCGAGGAGGAGGGAGGAGGAAGAGGAGAAGGAGGGAGAAGGAGGGAGGAGGAGAACGCAGGAGGAGAAGGGAGCAGGAGGAGGAGAGGGAGGAGGAGGGAGAGGGAGGAGGAGGGAGGAGGAGGAGAGAGTAGGAGGAGGGAGGAGGCGGAGGGAGAAGGAAGAGGGAGGAGGAAGAGGGAGAAGGAGGAGAAGGAGGGGGAGGAGGAGGGAAGAGGAGGAGGGGAGGAGGAGGAGGGAGGAGGAATGTGAAGGGAGGAGGAGGAGGAGGTAGAGGGAGGAGGAGGAGGAGGGAGGCGGAGAGAGGAGGAGGAGGGAGGAGGAGGAAGGAGGAGGAATGTGAAGGGAGGAGGGGGGAGGAGGTAGAGGAGGAGGAGGGAGGAGGAGGAGGTAGAGGGAGGAGGAGGGAGGAGGAGGAGGGAGGAGGCGGAGAGGGAGGAGGAGGAAGGAGGAGGGGGAGGAGTGAGGAGGAGGGAGGAAGAAGGAGGAGGAGGGAGGAGGAGTGGTGAGGAGGAGGGAGGAGGAGGAGGGAGGAGGAGAGAGGAGGAGGAGGAGGAGGAGGGATGAGGAGGAGGGAGGAGGAGGAGGAATGTGAAGGGAGGAGGAGGAGGAGGTAGAGGGAGGAGGAGTGAGGAGGAGGAGAGGGAGGAGGATGAAGGAGGAGGGGGAGGAGGAGGAGGAGGAGGAGGAGGAGGAAGAAGGAGGAGGAGGGAGAAGGAGGGATGAGGAGGAGGAGGGAGGAGGAGGAAGAGGGAGGAGGAGGAATGTGAAGGGAGGAGGAGGTAGAGGGAGGAGGAGGGAGGAGGAGAAGGGAGGAGGAGGGATGAGGAGGAGGGAGGAGGAGGAAGAGGGAAGAGGAGGAATGTGAAGGGAGGAGGAGGGAGGAGGTAGAGGGAGGAGGAGGAGGGAGGAGGAGGAGGAGAGGGAGGAGGAGGAAGGAGGAGGGGAGGAGGGAGGAGGAGGAGGAGGGAGGAAGAAGGAGGAGGAGGGAAAAGGAGGGATGAGGAGGAGGAGGAGGAGGAGGAAGAGGGAGGAGGAGGAATGTGAAGGGAGGAGGAGGGATAGGGAGGAGGGGGAGGGGAAGAGAAAGAGGGTAGGAGGAAGAGTGGAGAGGAGGAGGGAGGAGGTAGAGGGAGGAGGAGGAAGGAGGAAAAGGGAGGAGGGAGGAGGAGAGATGAGGAGGAGGGAGGAGGTAGGAGGAGGAGGATGAGGGAGGAGGAGGGAGGAGAAGGAAGGAGGAGGAAGAAGGAGGAGGAAGAGGGAGGAGGATGGAGGAGGGAGAGGGAGGAAGAGGGAGGAGGAGGAAGGAGGAGGAAGAGGAAGGAGGAGGAAGAGGGAGGAGGAGGAAGAGGGAGGAGGAGGATGGAGGAGGGAGAGGGAGGAGGGGAAGAGGAAGAGGGTAGGAGGAGGAGGGGAGAGGAGGAGAAGAAGGGAGAAGGAGGGAGGAGGAGAAGGAGGAGGAGGGAGGAGGAGGGGAGAGGAGGAGGGAGGAGGCAGAGGAGAAGAAGGAAGGAGGAGGAGGAAGGAGGGAGAGGAAGGAGGGAGAATGAGGAGGGGAGGAAGGAAAGGGAGGTGGAAGAGGAGGAGGAGGGAGGAGGAAAGAGGTAGGGGGAGGAGGAGGTAGAGGGAGGAGGAGGAAGGAAAGGGAGGAGGAAGAGGAGGAGAAGGGAGGAGGAGGGTGGAGGGAGGAGGAGGAGGTAGAGGGAGGAGGAGGGAGGAGGTAGGAGGAGGAAGATGGAAGAGGGAGAAGAAGGGAGAGAGGAGGGAGGATGATGAGGGAGAAGGAGGCAGGAGGAGGAGGAGGGAGGCAGGAGGAGGGATGAGGAGGGAGAGGGAGGAGGAGGGAAGATGAGGGAGTAGGCGGAGGGAGTAGGAGGGAGGAGGATGGAGGAGGAGGGGAGAGGAAGAGGGAGAAGGAAGAGGGAGAAGGAGGAGGGAGGAGGGAGAGGGATGAGAGGGAGGAGGAAGAGGAGAAGGGTGGAGGGAGGAGGTAGAGGGAGGAGAAGAGAGGAGGAGAGAGTTCGCCATTCCGAATTCATACTCGTCTAGTTCTTCCCTTCTACACGACTGTAGATAACTTCCTTACACATAAAAAGATGAATTGTTATTGATATTGCCGTGGCATGGAGGAATATCAGCAGCAGAGTTGATCCAAAAAACCAAAGACTGAGATCTACGGAGAGCCATGAACGCCTACGCCAGCCGGCACGGCACTTGATGATGATGATTGCCGTGTGACGATTCTGTGTAGTCACGTCATTTTCTTCCCTTTCCCTAGCGTTTTGGTTCGGGGATTCTTTCATCATCATCATCATATATTTACGTACGTATTTTGGGAGGGGGAGGAGGGAGGAGGAGGAAGAAGAAAAAAAAACTATGACAGTTGACAGCTCTGGAATGAAAGGAAGGCGTGTAGAAAATTTCATCTCAATCGGATGGGCCGTTCGCGAACAAATAAAGGACATACATATTTACATACATACATATATACATATATACATACACTTTGTTTTATAGATATAGATAGGTTAAATATTAAATAATTATCCATAAGACTGGGAACAATTACAGTCAAACGATTGCCCTGCTTGGACAATAATCACCTTCAAATTAATACCCTACCTATTTGTGGCTGGCTCGGTCACTGGATTATAATCTAAGTCTGGCGACGGACCCTAATATAACCTCTCTTCTGATATTGAACAGTAATGGAATGGTAGATTAGAAAACAACAGAATTGGTACAGCTAAAGATCATTCTCTGATAGATATTATCACACTTTAGTAGCCCGGTTCAGTAGTGTAGTGGTTATCACGCTCGCCTCACACGCGAGAGGTCCTGAGGTGACCTCCTTGGCCAGATTTCGGCCTCCCATGTCTGTCTGGTTGCTCTGCTCAAGGTAGCGTTCAAAGAGGGCTTTGCCCTTGTCCTCGTCAGTCCTCTGCCAGCTGAACCAATATTTTTTTTTTATTCAATAAAGGTTTTCATGTCATTCTCCCGGAAGGGCACAACATCAGTTTGATTTCTTTGTTAATGTTTTTTTTTTTTTTAAATCATTCCAACGCCAAACCAAGTATCTTCACATCATGATGTGCCGTGTCGATAAGTGTGGGCGGTATGTGTTCGCCACACGATCACTAGTCTGCGATCTTGTGCCGATCATGCCATGTTACATTTCACCAAGATGTGGTGAGTAAAATAAGACTAGACAAGCGCAGAACGTTTCAGGGCAGGAAAAAAAGCTGGGAGCAGCCACCGTGGTGGAGTTTCGAGGTGGAGAAGGCTTGGGTGGATAAGCGTAGTGCTGTAAGGAGATGGCAAAATGCCAAGAAGAACAGAGCTGGTCATCCTAGTCCCTGCTTGCACTTAGAAAGAGATATGCACACAAAAGTAAGCTATTTCAAAAGACTGGTCAAGGTTGTTAAAAGCGAAAAATTGGCAGAGGTGTGTCAAAGAGTAAGCACAGACAAGTCACTGAAATTGTTCTGGCGACTACATAAAAGCATGAGTGGTGTAGTCAAGAATAAGAGCATTTCTGACTTCCAAGGTGCTGACCTCATCTGGCAGAGGACTGACGAGGACAAGGGCAAAGCCCTCTTTGAACGCTACCTTGAGCAGAGCAACCAGACAGACATGGGAGGCCGAAATCTGGCCAAGGAGGTCACCTCAGACAGATGCAAGGCCCAGAACACTTCGGATGAAGACACAGTGACAGTGAAAGAAATCAAGGCTGTGCTTCGACGATCAAAAAACAGTGCTCCAGGTCCTGATGGCATAAGATACGACGACATAAATAGGTGTACCGACAATGAGCTAGAGAAACTAGCAGACATGTACAACAACAGTATAGGGAGTGCTAGCATCAAGGAGGAATGGTTACACAGCTACCTGATTCCCTTGCCGAAGCCTGACAAAGACCACAAAAAATTCAGGGATATCGAATTATAACCATGCAGAATACAATAGGCAAGCTGCTGGAGAAGGTAATTGCCAGGAAAATATCAAGCCAACTAGAGAGGCAAGGTGTTTTCCCACCTACCCTGGGTGGTTACCGTCCAAAAAGAGAAACCTGGACCAATGCAGCAGTCTTTGCCCAGGATGTCTATGAAGGTTTCCACGCAGGCACTGAAACCGTTGCTGCAGCGATTGATCTTGAGGACGCATACAACAGAGTACCACTGGATTTTTTAATGTTTCAGCTTCTCGAACTAAACGTAAGTCCATTCCTCCTTAGTTGGATCGCTGCAGCCCTCTTCCAACGGAAAGTAGTTTTTAGATGTGGCAGTTGGACTTCGGAACCAACAACAATATATCCTGGCCTACCACAGGGATCACCATTATCTCCGGTACTGTTCAACGCCTACACAGTGAGAATCACCAGTGAGCAGATCACTGGACCTGGCAGGACATTGTCATATGCCGATGATGTTTTAGTGTATCGTCAGGGTAAGGATAGAGAGGAGGTTGCTGTGGAACTACAAACCGAACTCAATCGCATAAGTACTTGGTGTGATGAAGCTGGGGCAATGGTCAACCCAACAAAGGCAACAGTGACTTGGTTCTCGTTGAATAATCATATTGTCAACACTCCAACACCAACTGTAATGCTGTGTTCAGAGGCGGTGGAAAGAACGCAGGCAATGAATTACCTGGGGATACGGTTTGATCGAAGCCTTGCTTATAATGTGCACATAGACCAGGTGATAACAAAGGCCAAGCGGGGTTTGGCAGCGATGCGGGTGATGGTGGCAGCAAACTGTGAGCAGCGCCATCTATGTCTTCTGTACGAGGGGCTGGTCATGTCTGTGTTGGAGTATGCAATGGCAATCCTGACTCTCAGCCATAAGCAGATAGAAAGGATGGAAAGGATACAGAATGAAGCTATGCGCATTATTCTTGGATGTACAAGAGATACAGCATGCAGGGCGATGCGCTACCTTCTTGATTTTCCAACCATTGAGGAGAGAATACAAGGTTGCAGGGCACGCGCCTACCTCAGAATTAACGCAAACACACAACATCCACTGCATAGTGAAATTAGGAAGGTGAAGGGCAGCAGGTTAAAAAGAGGACGGTCGTGGATGGGTCAAGCCGAAGACATTCTTCAACAGGTGTATTCACTTGAGGACTTAGAACCTGGCGAGGAGTGGGTGCAAGTGCCAACAGACTTCTGCACATCCTTTTCAGTTTGCATCCAACTAGATAGAAAATGCAGACAAGAAAATCCGGCTGCTGTTGAGGCTGAAGTACAAGCGTTGATATTCGAGAATTCGCTAGACGGTGACGCGGTCATCTACACAGATGGGTCGGTCGTCCGACATGTGAGAAGCTCATGGGCCTTTACAGCTCGGGCCGGAGGGAGAATTGTGAAGGAGGACTCTGGTGCTTTCACTGAAACCACAAGTAGCCTGACCATGGAAGTCATGGCAGTAAGTAAAGCAATAACATGGCTCGAGACACAGACATTCACTAGGGCTTGTTTCCTTAGCGACTCAATGAACATGATCAAGAGGATAGAGGAGGGGTCGATCCGAAGAGAATGGTTGCTGCCTCTGGAGCGGTCTCGACTGGCAAAGATTAGTTTCATCTTCGTGCCAGGGCATGCGGGAGTACAAGGAAATGAGCGGGCTGACAAGCTCGCAGGTGAGGCTACTGTGGAGGGCGGACGCGCCATGGACCAGGCCGACATTCTGAATGCTCTACGAGAAGTAAGACTTTTGCGAGAACCAAGTGATGACTGTGAATCTACAACAATGGCCAGACTGCGAGAGCAGCAAATTAAAAGAGGGGTGGCCAAACAAGAACACTACGCAGGAAGCCAAAGAAGATTGATAAACCAACACAGAACTGGCGTCGTTAGCCGCTACACGTTGCGGGATTTGCTGAGGAGGGGATCCGAGCACTTATGGACTGAATGGTTCGATGTGCAATGAGGATGATCTGTCGACTAACTAACTAACTAACTAACTAACTTTGTCACCAAATTTGATATTTCATTTTTCATATTTCATATTAATGTCATTTCCGTCGCTGTCTGCCGTTTTTGTTTGCTGATGGAGGCTTATCACCACAACACACTCCGTTAAGTGCGATTGTCTTCACGTAAAGTTTTCTAAACTTATTCGTTTCTGATAGAGGAGGGCAGAAAGAAAGACAGAAACACAGACAGAAGAAGAAGCAACAGAGGAAGGACGATATCGCTCACCACCAAGAGCCGACTGGCGAACGCCGAGAAGATTCGATGGCAACTCACGACGAGGAAACAGGAGGAACACCAGAAGAGACGACAACTGGTAAAACTCCTGAAGGAAACAGCACCATATGACGGGGTGGGTACCCAATTACTCCAGACCTCAACAAGTGCTCGACTCTGCCCAGACATGAAAAACCTCAAGAAGAAAGGAATGAACACAATCAACAAATCGGAAGCAGGGAAGCTGACAACAAGCAGACCAAAGTACGAAAGACAATCTACAAGTCACACCATAAACACCCCAATTACAGCCAAGTCGATAAATCTCAGGCTGAACGGGGGTATTCGTACCAAGAATTCGACTGGATTGGATTGGGCTCAGTGTTCATTATTCACACAGTGGGTCTTGTATACTCCGCTGGTTTCTGACTTTGGAAAGGGAAAGGATGGGTACGCAACTCAATCCAAGTGGGATATAGTACTTTAGAGGAAAGGCTGTAAACCAACATTTCTCGGGTAGATGCAAGCTCTGTTCCGGGCTTAGGCGACCTGGATGTCAACTGGCACGCTAGAATGTAAACTGAAAACCTCAACCAATAACAAATTACAAAATTCTGCTTGTCTCGACGGACATGTAGCATTCAAATAAGCGATGATAATTTCGCCAAAAGAGCTCCACCAACCGGCCATGTATTTTCGAATGACATTTCAACCATCGGGTTCAGTAGTGTAGTGGTTATCACGCTGGCCTCACACGCGAGAGGTCCTGGGTTCAATCCCCAGCTGAACCAAAAGCATTTATTTTATTCAAAACAACGTTTTCCCCTAGTGAATTTGAATAACGAAGACACAAACAATAGATTGCACCATTTGTTGCCAGACATATTTCGCGGCATCTCTTCAGGTACATACTGCAGAAATCACACAACATAAACTAAAATTATAAGAAAAATCCTTCAAGCTTAAAAACACGCATATTCACACAGTTATTTCAGTTGTCTACCACGGCACACACACGCACACACACACAATTTAATTTGTATTTTCTTTTCTTTACTGTGCAATTTGTCTCGTTATTTACAGTTATTCTTCGAATGTTGTATCTGATTACCTAGACGCAGGCGTACCGTACCGTTTGATCTTCGAGGAGTGTATAATGTGATTTATGAAGAGAAAAGTTCCCCCCCCCCCCCACTTTCCAAGAGATATGTGTTGTCCATACTTAAATTGGTTGGTTGGTCGGGTGATGATGATGATGATGATTATTATTTATTATTATTATTACTATTATTATTATTATTATTATTATTATTATTTCCGCTCGCTCGCTTTGAACTCAAGCGTAGTCCTGACACATTATCATTTCCAGTAGTGCTGACCTCAATTTTGCGTGTGGATTAGCTTTCCTCATTGACATTGTCCCTCGTCATCAGGCGAACCCACTCCAACTTCAGGGGTACTTGTAATTTACGTCCCAAAGTCAAGGACCACATGTCAACATTTTAGTTCAACCTGTCCGGTGTAGGAGTTGAACCCCTTACCTTGGAATCAGCACACCGGATGTTTCAGAACACACGTTCTTATCCATTCGACCATGCTGACAAGGGTTGATTATTTGACCGGTTGGTTGGCTGGTCGGTCGGTCGGTCGGTTGGATGTTGCTTGGCTGGTCGGTTATTTGGTCGCTTGGATGGTTAGTTGGCTGGTTAGTTGGTCGGCCAGTCGGTTGGCTAGCTGGTTAGTTGGTTAGTCGGTTGATTATTTGGTTAATTGATTGGTTGGTTGGTCGGTTGACTGAGTGGTGTTTGGTTGACTGCTTGGTTGATTGATTGGCTTTATAGGTTCTATTGGATGGTTGGCTGCTTTGTTGATCGATTGATTGGTTAGTTAACTGTTTGGTCGGTTGGTCCGTGGGACGGTTGGTTAGTTGATTGGTTGGTCATCCCACAGAAGGCTGTAAATTAAACTGCCAGTCTGCTGGTTTGTCACTCGTTCCTCTGATTCCGGTAAAAATCCTAGCATCCATCGGGGTGAGGTTGTGTGCAAGACTCTCGCTTTCCTCTCTCCAAGCTCACAGACCAGCGAGCCGTGCAAGACCTATAATGGATTTTCACGTCCGAGGACAGGTATGATATTCCCCGCGGAAAGTCACTCAGTTAGTCAATCTCGGGATCTTTGGAGCCGTTGAAGTGACACGTGAAATATAGTACATAAATACACAGCACTGATGAGCACCTCAACAAGGACAAGGAGAAGAAGTAGACAACTAAAAAAGACAGCGAAATTCAAACAAGAGACAACATTGCGGTATACACACATTTCATGTGAACGAAAGAAGAGTAGGAAGAAGTAGGGAAAAAAATGAATGGATATGTAAGAGAGAAACTAAAAGCTGTAGGTAGGTATGTCGTGGTGGGAATATTTGGCCTTCAAATAGTATACTCGTATAACGCCAGTATACTCGCTTCGATCGCCGGCTTAAATATTAAATTTAAAAATTAAATATTAATATAATAATAATATAGGTTAAATATTAAATAATTATCCATAAGACTGGGAACAATTACAGTCAAACGATTGCCCTGCTAGGACAATAATCACCTTCAAATTAATACCCCATTTGTGGCTGGCTCGGTCACTGGATTATAATCTAAGTCTGGCGACGGACCCTAATATAACCCCTCTTCTGATATTGAACAGTAATGGAATGGTAGATTGGAAAACAACAGAATTCGTACAGCTAAAGATCAATCTCTGGTAGATATTATCACGACACTTTAATAACCAGGTTCAGTAGTGTAGTGGTTATCACGCTCGCCTCACACGCGAGAGGTCCTGGCTTCAATCCCCAGCTGAACCAATATTTATTTTTTATTCAATAAAGGTTTTTATGTCATTCTCCCGGAAGGGCACAACATCAGTTTGATTTCTTTGTTACTTTTTTTTTTTTTATAAATCTTTCCGACGCTAAACCAAGTATCTTCACATAATGATGTGCCGTGCCGATAAGTGGGCGGTATTTGTTCGCCACACGATCACCAGTCTGCGATCTTGTGCCTATCATGCCATGTTACATTTCACCAAATTTGATCTTTCATTTTTAGTGCACATATTAATTTAAATATTGAGCACAACCCACTACTGGCAACGTCGATCGCATTCTGGTATGAACCTAAGGCCTATCCACGTCAATATGGAAGCACTATACTCGAGTTTCGCTCTCGTTTGAGCTCGTCAGTAGTGCATATCCCTGACCGGATCCGGAAACAGTCCCGGATCACGCGTGTGAAGCGGGTGTGTAACCACGCGGCACACACTGGACACACCAAATTATCACAACAGAATATCACAACGCTACCCATCGTAGGCTATGCTCAAGATTGCCCAATCGCCGCGACCGACGTCCGTCAATCGATGGGACCCGAACGATCAGGACTTCTCACTGGCAAAGAACACCAGGCCTCCTAACTCCAGTGAGCAATAATCAATTGATTATGTGGTTGTTTCGGGATTTTGAAATTTAAATATTGAGCACAACCCACTACTGGCAACGTCGATCGCATTCTGGTATGAACCTAAGGCCTATCCACGTCAATATGGAAGCACTATACTCGAGTTTCGCTCTCGTTTGAGCTCGTCAGTAGTGCATATCCCTGACCGGATCCGGAAATAGTTAATGCCATTTCCGTCGCTGTCTGCCGTTTTTGTTTGCTGATGGAGGCTTATCAACACAACACACTCCTTTATGTGCGATTGTCTTCACGCAAACATTTCTCAACTTATTCGTTTCTGATAGAGGAGGGCAGAAAGAAAGACAGACAGCAAGAAAGAAAGAAAGAAAGAAAGAAAGAAACGGTAAGAAGCTCAAGAAAGAAAGAAAGAAAGAAAGAAAGAAAGAAAGAAAGAAAGAAAGAAAAGAAAGAAAGAAAGAAAGCGCAACAAAGGAGAAAGAAAGGCAGAAAGAAGGAAGAATGAAGACAGAAAGAAAGAAAGAAAGAAAGAAAGAAAGAAAGAAAGAAAGAAAGCGCAATGAACGAGAAGGAAAGAAAGAAAGAAAGAAAGAAAGAAAGAAAGAAAGAAAGAAAGAAAGAAAGAAAGAAAGAAAGAAATGTAAGAAGCACAAGAAAGAAAGAAAGACAGACAGACAGACAGACAGAAAGAAAGAAAAAGAAAGAAAGAAAGAAAGAAAGAAAGAAAGAAAGCGCAACAAAGGAGAAAGAAAGGCAGAAAGAAGGAAGAATGAAGAAAGAAAGAAAGAAAGAAAGAAAGAAAGAAAGAAAGAAAGAAAGAAAGAAAGAAAGAAAGAAAGAAAGAAAGAAAGAAAGAAAGACAGACAGACAGACAGACAGACAGACAGACAGACAGACAGACAGAAACGGTAAGAAACACAAGAAAGAAAGAAAGAAAGAAAGCACAACAAAGGAGAAAGAAAGGCAGAAAGAAGGAAGGAAGAAAGAAAGAAAGAAAGAAAGAAAGAAAGAAAGAAAGAAAGAAAGAAAGAAAGAAAGAAAGAAAGAAAGAAAGAAAGAAAGAAAGAAAGAAAGAAAGAAAAATCCAACTATGTCTACGGGGGAGGCAGCAATGTGAATGAAAGCGAGACAGACGAGTCGAGAGAGCACCCAAACATTGATTTCCACCCACTCCCCCCCCCCCCCACCCCCACACACACACACATACACACACACATCGACAGTAACGTCTGACCTCTCCCCCAGAGGACCCACACCGCCAGGCAAGAACTGGCTGAACCAGGAGAAGTTCCAGTGGCCCGGCCAACAACTGGATGGAGAATATCGATCCTGATAGTAGCTTGTTTAACACGCACGGGCAAATATCCAAACCGCGCTCAGAGCATTTCCAGAATGTTCAATGGGATGCTTAAAATAGACCTGACGTCAGCGAAAATATTGTGATGGGGGAAGGTGACCTCGAACTTGACACATCGAAAATTCCAGAGACCTCTAAAGGGACAGTTAGTTAGTTAGTTAGTTAGTTAGTCGACAGATCATCCTCGTTGCACATCGAACCATTCAGTCCATAAGTGCTCGGATCCCCTCCTCAGCAAATCCCGCAACGTGTAGCGGCTAACGACGCCAGTTCTGTGTTGGTTTATCAATCTTCTTTGGCTTCCTGCGTAGTGTTCTTGTTTGGCCACCCCTCTTTTAATTTGCTGCTCTCGCAGTCTGGCCATTGTTGTAGATTCACAGTCATCACTTGGTTTTCGCAAAAGTCTCACAACTCTCGCAGAATGTCAGCCTGGTCCATGGCGCGTCCGCCCTCCACAGTAGCCTCACCTGTGAGCTTGTCAGCCCGCTCATTCCCTTGTACTCCCGCATGCCCTGGCACGAAGATGAAACTAATCTTTGCCAGCCGAGACCGCTTCAGAGGCAGCAACCATTCTCTTCGGATCGACCCCTCCTCTATCCTCTTGATCATGTTCATTGAGTCGCTAAGAAAACAAGCCCTAGTGAATGTCTGTGTCTCGAGCCATGTTATTGCATTACTTACTACCATGACTTCCATGGTCAGGCTACTTGTGGTTTCAGTGAAAGCACCAGAGTCCTCCTTCACAATTCTCCCTCCGGCCCGAGCTGTAAAGGCCCATGAGCTTCTCACATGTCGGACGACCGACCCATCTGTGTAGATGACCGCGTCACCGTCTAGCGAATTCTCGAAAATCAACGCTTGTACTTCAGCCTCAACAGCAGCCGGATTTTCTTGTCTGCATTTTCTATCTAGTTGGATGCAAACTGAAAAGGATGTGCAGAAGTCTGTTGGCACTTGCACCCACTCCTCGCCAGGTTCTAAGTCCTCAAGTGAACACACCTGTTGAAGAATGTCTTCGGCTTGACCCATCCACGACCGTCCTCTTTTTAACATGCTGCCCTTCACCTTCCTAATTTCACTATGCAGTGGATGTTGTGTGTTTGAGTTAATTCTGAGGTAGGCGCGTGCCCTGCAAACTTGTATTCTCTCTTCAATGGTTGGAAAATCAAGAAGGTAGCGCATCGCCCTCCATGCTGTATCTCTTGTACATCCAAGAATAATGCGCATAGCTTCATTCTGTATCCTTTCCATCCTTTCTATCTGCTTATGGCTGAGAGTCAGGATTGCCATTGCATACTCCAAAACAGACATGACCAGCCCCTCGTACAGAAGACATAGATGGCGCTGCTCACAGTTTGCTGCCGCCATCACCCGCATCGCTGCCAAACCCCGCTTGGCCTTTGTTATCACCTGGTCTATGTGCACATTATAAGCAAGGCTTCGATCAAACCGTATCCCCAGGTAATTCATTGCCTGCGTTCTTTCCACCGTCTCTGAACACAGCATTACAGTTGGTGTTGGATTGTTGACAATATGATTATTCAACGAGAACCAAGTCACTGTTGCCTTTGTTGGGTTGACCATTGCCCCAGCTTCATCACACCAAGTACTTATGCGATTGAGTTCGGTTTGTAGTTCCACAGCAACCTCCTCTCTATCCTTACCCTGACGATACACTAACACATCATCGGCATATGACAATGTCCTGCCAGGTCCAGTGATCTGCTCACTGGTGATTCTCACTGTGTAGGCGTTGAACAGTACCGGAGATAATGGTGATCCCTGTGGTAGGCCAGGATATATTGTTGTTGGTTCCGAAGTCCAACTGCCACATCTAAAAACTACTTTCCGTTGGAAGAGGGCTGCAGCGATCCAACTTAGGAGGAATGGACTTACGTTTAGTTCAAGAAGCTGAAACATTAAAAAATCCAGTGGTACTCTGTTGTATGCGTCCTCAAGATCAATCGCTGCAGCAACGGTTTCAGTGCCTGAGTGGAAACCTTCATAGACATCATGGGCAAAGACTGCTGCATTGGTCCAGGTTTCTCTTTTTGGACGGTACCCACCCAGGGTAGGTGGGAAAACACCTTGCCTCTCTAGTTGGCTTGATATTTTCCTGGCAATTACCTTCTCCAGCAGCTTGCCTATTGTATTCTGCATGGTTATAATTCGATATCCCTGAATTTTTTTGTGGTCTTTGTCAGGCTTCGGCAAGGGAATCAGGTAGCTGTGTAACCATTCCTCCTTGATGCTAGCACTCCCTATACTGTTGTTGTACATGTCTGCTAGTTTCTCTAGCTCATTGTCGGTACACCCATTTATGTCGTCGTATCTTATGCCATCAGGACCTGGAGCACTGTTTTTTGATCGTCGAAGCACAGCCTTGATTTCTTTCACTGTCACTGTGTCTTCATCCGAAGTGTTCTGGGCCTTGCATCTGTCTGAGGTGACCTCCTTGGCCAGATTCCGGCCTCCCATGTCTGTCTGGTTGCTCTGCTCAAGGTAGCGTTCAAAGAGGGCTTTGCCCTTGTCCTCGTCAGTCCTCTGCCAGATGAGGTCAGCACCTTGGAAGTCAGAAATGCTCTTATAAGAAGTTATAGGCGTCTGTGGTGAAGAGGTAGAGAACGCGATTCGTAATCACGCATACTGCATTCGAAATCAGCTGCAACCGGTTTGGAAAGCCTTGCGTTGATTTTTAATAATGATATCAGCGTCAGTCGTTAAGAAAGATATGCATTTTTTTTAAATTTTAACGTTGCTTGTGCTTCGCAGGACGTTGCGATTAAACTTCGGATTTATTTTTTAGACAATTTTACGTTCCGTAGTTTGCCATTGCTTTAGGAATGAGAAATAAGTCCAACTTAACGCCGGAGTAGGGATTGAACCGCCTACCTCGCCACGAGGACACAGGAAGTTTCAGAGCGATCCTTTCGGCAAGGTCAACATTACACTACTGAAAGTAAAACTACGTTATAAATCAGAACCAGCCGACAATGCTGGGGTTGAATGTGAAGTCCTGTAAAAGCCATGCAACTAACTGTTAAGAAGAACCAGGTGGTCGGCGTAGCGCAGTGGGTAGCATGCCGTTCTGGTGATGATGTTTCGAATCCCCATAAACGTGTGCTCCCAGGCCGACCTTGTTTAAAACAGGAACTAGAAAATTTTATGGGAAATAAAAGCAGCCTGTGTTATAGTTAAACCATCACCAATGGAAGTGTAACAAATGTGGCATGTGGTGATAGATGCCAGCGTTCTTCAGCTTTTGTGTTGTTCTATGTAGTGATATATGCAAGTGTTGACCAGCTGTGTTATTGTTCCACACAACGCGTTCCCTCTCTCTAGTTCAGGTACAAGTAACAATTGCTGGACATCTGTAAGAGCCGGAAGTGATGTTCGATATTCTCATAAGTAGATGTGTGAAAGTAGATGTTACTTCACATGTTACTATCTTAGTTTGTCACATTCACATTTTTCGTTATAGACAGTCATAGCTTCACTCTTTTCTCCTACCTAGGGTATCATCATCATCAACATCATCGTCATCATCATCATCATCATCATCATCATCATCATCATCATCATCATCATCATCATCATCATCATCATCATCATCAGATTACAACTGAATGGAACAAACAGGGTTAATGGGATATAAAAGGAACTACTCCTTAATACCGCAATTGAAGAATAATATATCACCAAATGTAACCTCCCAATTGGACAGAAGGATTATACATCGCCATACTACTATCATCGTTATTTCTTCTTCTTCTTCTTCTTCTTCTTCTTCTTCTTCTTCTTCTTCTTCTTCTTCTTCTTCTTCTTCTTCTTCTTCTTCTTCTTCTTCTTCTTCTTCTTCTTCTTCTTCTTCTTCGTCGTCTTCTTCTTCTTCTTCTTCTTCTTCTTCTTCTTCTTCTTCTTCTTCTTCTTCTTCTTCTTCTTCTTCTTCTTCTTCTTCTTCTTCTTCTTCTTCTTCTTCTTCTGCGTTCATCCGGAGTGTTTTTTTTGTCTTCCCCAGATGTAATTGCGTTGTGCTAAGTTTATTTTCGCCTTTAGGCCGACACATCCGACTTCCGTGTGTGTTTGTTGACCGGGTTAACCTTCCAGGGGGATCGTGTTATTTGATTTGTTTCGTACTATCTTCCGCAATTTTAATGCTCAGTGACATGACTTTACATGATTATACTTGTTTATTCGATTGTGTGCCATGTTTCGCCCGAACCTACTTGTTTGTTTAGCCATTGAATCAGTTAAATTCCCAGTTGAGGCCTGGGAGACTGGAAAGTCACACTGTGCAGCTGGAAGGAAAGCAGCCTGGAACAGATGTAGGGAGGGGCAGCTGTCGCGCCAGCATGCCCCACGGGGAATGTACGAGATGTGGTAATGGCAGAGTTTACGATATCAACAATGATGGTCGTTATAATGATGGCAATAATAATGATCGTGATGATGATGATGATGATGATGATGACGACGACGACGACGATGATGATGATGATGATGATGATGATGATGATGATGATGATGATGATGATGATGATGATGATGATGATGATGATGATGGCGCCGACGTGATTAACGATGATGTTTAACTTAAGAAGACAACTACGACGATAACGATCATGTCAACGACGATGAAGTTTATGATGATATTGACGATGCTGATGATAGATGATGATGATGATGATGATGATGATGATGATGATGATGATGATGATGATGATGATGATGATGATGATGATGATGATGATGATGATGATGATGATGATGATGATGATGATGATGATACTAACAATAACGACGATGATGATAGTGACGACGGCGGCAGCGACGATTACAAACGATGATGTCGATGACCACGACGATGACGATAATGAACGATAATGACCACGATGATCACGATATTGAACAACAATGACCACGATGACGACAATAACGACAACGATGAGAATGCTGCTGATGATGATGCCGACGATAATTACGATGACGATTATTATCGTGACGACGTCAACCACCACAACACACAATGCCCTACCTGTCACACGCAGCCCTCCAGCAAACATCCTCAGAAAACCGACAGTTACAGCCTTGCTCGCTCTCTAACAAAACTCCAAATGTTAATACAATATCAGAGAGGTCAACTCTCACCGAGTGGGACTTGCCCGCTTGTACACAAACTGAAAACCCAGACTCCAAACATGGACTGCAAACATTAAGGGGCTAAAGTTCATTATCAGATCCCTCTTGGACAAGAGCAGTTCATGACCCAGACAGGACATCCAGGAAGGTTTTTCTCTTTTGTTTTCTAATGAAAGGATTGCTTTCCAGAGAATATGTAGCTTCTTTGGTCCAGCTAACATAAAGAAAGGATTGCTTTCCTGAGAATATGTAGCGTCTTTAGTGCAGCTAACATAACGAAAGGATTGTTTTCCTGAGAATATGTAGCGTCTTTAGTCCAGCTAACATAACGAAAAGATTGTTTTTTTTTTTTTTTTTGAGAATATGTAGCGTCTTTAGTGCAGCTAACATAAAGAAAGGATTGCTTTCCTGAAAATATGTAGCGTCTTTAGTGCAGCTAACATAAGGAAAAGATTGTTTTCCTGAGAATATGTAGCGTCTTTAGTGCAGCTAACATAATGAAAGGATTGCTTTCCTGCGAATATGTAGCGTCTTTAGTGCAGCTAACATAAGGAAAAGATTGTTTTCCTGAGAATATGTAGCGTCTTTAGTGCAGCTAACATAATGAAAGGATTGCTTTTCCGTGAATATGAAGAGTCTTTATTAGTTAGTTAGTTAGTTATAAAGAAAGGATTGTTCTCCTGAGAATAAGTAGCGTCTTTGATCTTGATAGGTATATGATTAGGTTCCCTGAAGTGGGGTTGTCTACACTGCTATCTAGATAGGTTCATGATTAGCTTCCCTGAAGTGAGCTTTCACAAAAAGAGACTGGGAATTCATTTGCTTAATTTATTCTTTTTTTTTTGTTGTAAACATTCACTGGCTTTGAACTCTATTGTAATCCACACACATGGTACTACTTCTAGTGCACTGGAATGGTTTTTTGTGTGGATTTCCTGTCACTATTACCAGTGTCCCTCGCCACCAGGCACACCCACTCCGACTTCAGAGGTTTATTCTCACTATCTTTGTCTTTCTCCCTACGAATATTTAAACCTAGTTGTTGTGACCTCCCATCTAGAGTTGTTAGTTTATCCTACATCTGATTTTGTGTGTGAGACAGAGGGGAATGTCGACAGCAAAGTCCAGATCATCAAGCTTTGTCGGAGACGTCCAGTGAATTCCATTTCTGGCAGTGCTTAATGCTTTCCTTCACAATCCAGCCTGCGGTCAATAAGAATAACAGAGATGACAAAAGGCATCCTGTTTCACTCCTGTTCTTATTATGAAGGCCTCTGTTAACTTTCCCTCATGTAGGACTCTACATTTCGTGTCTCTACACGTTGCCTTTATTAAATTAATGCTTTTTTGTGGGATCCCATAATGCCTCATAACTTTCCAAAGAGATTCCATATCAATGATATTGTAATCCAGACAGAAATATTGTAAATCAGATATAAAATGGTCACTTCAGTTCGATGCTTTGCTCTATTATTACTGGCCACCTTATCAGTGTGGGATCTATCTGGTTGAAAGCCTGCCTGTTTATTCCTTGGTTTTTTGTTTTTGTTTTTTGTTTTGTTTATGGCCTCTCTTAGTTCCTCCAGAATGATCTTATTTAATATTTCCACATGAAATGGCAATATCATTATACCAGGGGTGGAGTTATACCAGGGGTGGAGTTATACCTCTCAATAGCACAAAGTCTGGGCTAAATTGTAGAAATCATGTGTTGCCCAAGTGATTTTTTGTATCAAGAAAACAAAAGATAGATGAACTTTTATTGCATTAGGACATTTATGAATGTTAAACCCTTAGCACTGAACTTCAAGTATTCATTTAGTGAACTGCTTTACACAGTTTCATCAAGCTTGTGGCTCAGTACGTCCAACTTCGACCAGAATGTTTTCAGGGTTGCTTTCCCTAGCCTGTGACTGTCCCCAGAAGGCAGAGATGTGTGTATTACTTCATCTGGTCCTAACCCAGTGATCTGCCCAATATGGGAGACCCTACCAGTAGTTGAGCTACCGTCGGCATAGCTCTTGTGGTCATTGGAACTCACAGGCCCCTCTACTCCGACAAGATGGATTCAAAGCAAAGAGGAATTCGGAATATTAAATTATAACGTTATTTCAGTGCTACTTTATGTTATATCAGTGCTACTTTGTGGTATATCAGTGCTACTTTGTGGTATATCAGTGATACTTTATGGTATACATCAGTGCTACTTTATGTTATATCAGTGCTACTTTGTGGTATATCAATGCTACTTTATGTTATATCAGTGCTACTTTATGCTATATCAGTGCTACTTTATGTTATAGCAGCGATACATTATGCTTTATCAGTGCTAATTTATGTTATATCAGTGCTACTTTATGTTATATCAGCACTACTTTATGCTATATCAGTGCTACCTTTATGCTACATCAGTGCTACTTTATGTTATATCAGCGCTACTTTATGCTATATCAGTGCTACTTTATGTTATATCAGTGCTACTTTATGCTATATCAGTGCTAATTTATGTTATATCAGTGCTACTTTATGTTATATCAGTGCTACCTTATGCTACATCAGTGCTAATTTATGTTATATCAGTGCTACCTTTATGCTTTATCAGTGCTACATTATGTCATATCAGTGCTACATTATGTTAAAGCAGTGCTACTTTATATTATATCAGTGCTACTTTATGAATCAGAAACACGGAGAACGACTAAAATAATAATAATAAACTACAAACATTCATTTAGGGGTGCCTGGCCAAAATAGAAAACTAAAATGGTATGACAGAAAATCACCAATGAGGAGCTCAAGAACTAAATAAACGTGGGCGCTGATTAGGACATAGAAACAGAGGAAAAGGTGACGAAGAAGGGAAATAGTCACTTCACCTGACTATATAGTGGTCTAGAACAGTGGTTCTCAACCTGTGGGGAATTCCCCCCCCCCTTTCACCCCCAGGGGGTAATTTTAGGGTTTCGGGGGGGGGGGGGGGGGGAATTAAGATTATTTCAAGATCGCATTAATACAAGAACCAGTTACTTGATATTGTTTTTCGATCTAAATTTTACGATTCTGTACGTCTCGCCCTAATGAAATTCGTTTTATAACGTAAGTAGACCCGCAAATCACGTATTATGTAGATGTCTGGACTTGTTCTAGTATGTGTTGTTAAATTTAGCTTCCATTTTTATGTATATTGTGTAAGGATGGGGGAGGGGGGATTCATAAGGAGGAAATTGAAAAGGGGGGGGGGGGTATGACGTTCTGAACATATGGTAAAGGGGGGTATGGGCCAAAACAGGTTTAGAACCACTGATTTATAATATAATAACAACTCCAGCAGTTGAATCCGTATGACCTAACTATGGTAAGCAGGCACATACCGTTGGCATCAATTAGTACTGAAATTAATAAACAGCTTGGTGATTAATTATAAGTTACTAGTGAATTATTTCAAGTGGGACTGGGTTAATTGGGTCTTTGGTCGTTGCAACTTGTAGAATCCAATAGAAAGAATGAATTCACGATCGAGAACCGTCAGTACTGTAAGCATACTTTAACCGGAAGCCATTTTTCCGCGCTTGCGCAGAAGGGTTTCGTCGTGTCGACACATCATGGACTATTAACATACCCTTTGTATATCTCATTGGATATATTTAAATAACTCGTGACAATAACGAATTACCATCTCCGCTTCCGGAAAAATGGCCACTCTATCATTCTGCAAATAGCCAGCGTTTGAGATCAACTGTGTCATTGACATAACAATTGAATTGCTTGTGATAAGGTAGTAATTGTATATTTTAAGCTTGATCGGTTAATATCTTAATGTTTTTATATAGATTTTCGGATTCTGCATGCAATTTTACATTTATTTGGTGAGTTTCATCGCTCGAGTCGCTTCCTAAGTGGTACCAAAAAAATTGTTTTTGCCATTGAAAATCAATGGGCTGAATGGCGGCGACGCACCACTCATATCTATCGGTTATTTTAAGCTTGATCGGTTAATATCTTAATATTTTTATATGGATTTTCGGATTCTGCATGCAATTTTACATTTATTTGGTGAGTTTCATCGCTCGAGTCGCTTCCTAAGTGGTACAAAAAAATTGTTTTTGCCCACAGGTTTTTGCCATTGAAAATCAATGGGCTGAATGGCGGCGACGCACCACTCATATCTATCAGTTATTTTAAGCTTGGTCGGTTAATATCTTAATATTTTTATATGGATTTTCGGATTCTGCATGCAGTTTTGCATGCAAATCTTTTTCATATCGTGGCCAATCTTCTTCTTCTTCAGCGTTCAGAGCCATTGAGGTTCTTTGCTGCAGATACAATCCGTCTCCATTCGTCTCTCTGGTTGACTTCCTCTTGCCAGTCGTTGATTCCAAGTGTTTCTAGGTCTGTACATATATTCTCTCTCCACCGTCTTCTTGGTCTACCTCGGGGTTTACGGCCAATATGCAAAAAGAACAAAAGATTTTATTTGTTAAAAATCTAATTTAGCACGAACCATCAGATTTTCAATGTGAGTATTTACTAATGAGACCACCACCAAAAGATAGGCCTTGAGAAACCGGATCTAATGGTACCAAGATGGTGTATGTATGTCAATTAGAAGCGAAGATATGCATCTTTGAGTGTCGTGATCGTAAACACAGAAATTAATTAATATAATAGCTAATGGCGGCCATTTTTATATGCTAATTAGATAACGTTGCACACTATCTAAACAGGACGTAACCCATTGTGTGCGTAGCATCATTCCGCAGAATACAAGATACAACTTGCCAGCGTTTAAAGCTAATATAAAGAATGCTCGTGGTAATTAATTAATATAACTACTAATTAGCGGCCATTTTTATATGCTAAGTAGGTAACATTGCATACTATCTAAACAGGATATAACACATATCGTGCGTTGTACAATTCCGCAGAATACAAGATACAACTTGCCAGCGTTTAAAGCTAATATAAAGAATGCTCGTGGTAATTAATTAATATAACTACTAATTAGCGGCCATTTTTATATGCTAATTAGGTAACATTGCATACTATCTAAACAGGATATAACACATATCGTGCGTTGCACAATTCCGCAGAATACAAGATACAACTTGCCAGGGTTTAAAGCTAATATAAAGAATGCTCGTGGTAATTAATTAATATAACCACTAATTAGCGGCCATTTTTATATGCTAATTAGATAACGTTGCATCATATGTAAAAATAGATGACATGAGCAGTTAGGCTTCGCTACACCGATCGCAATGATGTATGGTTGCTAGGATGTTCGTTTAAAAATAAACAAGCTACGCTAGTAAGAACATAAATTTTGATAACTTCTGCTATGACCTTGGTTCGGACACGAAAAAAAGATGCCCGGAGGAGATCTTTTGTGTCAATTTCTGCGTTAATGATCTCGACACTCAAAGTTGCATATCTTCGCTTCTAATTAACATACATGCATCATCTTGGTACCATTAGATTCGGTTTCTCAAGGCCTATCTTTTGGTGGTGGTCCCATTAGAAAATACTCAAATTTAAAAGCTGATGGTTCATGCAATTTATTATTGTTTGTACAACAAAGGTCCTCAAACGTTATTGTGGAAGAACTTACCTGTTGTCTCTTTAAGTTCTGAACACTTCTCAAACTTGTTGTTACCAACCGTCAGATGTTATGTTCGTATACGATGAAATTAATATGGGTCCGTTAAGTTAACATGACTTAATTAACTACTCCTAACGATGTTTTGTGTGGATCCTGAATCAAAACATTGTAGTAGATAAGTAGAAGAAATAGAACACTTGACAGGGGCAGTTAGTCTCATAAATAGAGACACATGAGTTGTGATAGTTAGTTCCCTTCTATCTATGTATGTATAGATGTCTGATCCGGCCGGGCTTCGCCCAGTCCCTGGTGGAGAGCATCTCATTTAATTCATATAAGTAGTCATAAAAGCTCCCGTTCCCGTTCCCGACTATCTATCTGTCTGTCTGTCTGTCTGACGCGGCCCGGCTTCGCCCAGCTCCTGATGGGGAGCATCTAATTTAATTCATATAAGTAGTCAAATAAGTTCCCGTTCCCGACTGCCTGTCTATCTGTCTGTCTGTCTGTCTGTCTGTCTGTCTGTCTGTCTGTCTGTCTGTCTGTCTGTCTGTCTGACCCGGCCCGGCTTCGCCCAGCTCATGGTGGGGGAGCATCTCATTTAATTCATATAAGTAGTCATATAAGTTCCCGTTCTCGACTGTCTGTCTGTCTGTCTGTCTGTCTGATCCGGCCCGGCTTCGCCCAGTCCCTGGTGGGGAGCATCTCATTTAATTCATATAAGTAGTCATATAAGCTCCCGTTCTCGTTCTCGGCTATCTATCTGTCTGTCTGTCTGTCAGTCTATTATTAGAAAGAGCACTTGAAAGATCTTTACATCTTCCCCCAACAATTAACTTGGGTAAATGGAGCGGTGGCAGCAGCAGAAGCAGCAGAAGATAAAGGAGGAGGAAAAGGAGGACGAGGAGGGGGAAGGAGGAGGGGAGGAGAGGGAGGAGGGAGAGGAGGAGGGGGAGGAAGAGTGAGAGGAGGGAAACGGGGAGGATGGGGAAGAGGAAGAGCAGGAGGGGGAGGATGACGAGGGGAGGAAGAGGAGGAGGGGGAAGAGGAGGGGAGGAGGAGGGGGAGGAGGAGGGAGGAGAAGGGGAGAGGGGAGGATAAGGGGGAGAAGTGAGGGGGAGGAGGAGGGGAGAAGTAGGAGGAGGAGGGGAGGAGGAGGAGTAGGGGAGGAGGAGGAGAGTGAAGAGGGAGGAGGAGGGAGAGGAGGGAGAGGAGGAGGGGAGCAGGGGGAGGAGGAGGAGGCGGAGGGGAAGAGGAGGGGAAGGAGGAAGAAGGGGAGGAGGAGGGGAGGAGGTTTATAACGCATATGCCTGTAGATAACTGTAGCGAAAAGGTCCACCTATTTGAGAAATATGCATCAATTTTACATATATAGCAATGCTATTAACAGTTATGTCCCCTCGCTATATATAAATTATAATGTAAATTAAAATATTAAATCTTATTAAGTAAATAACTGTTTGACACTAACAAACTATGACAGTTGGCTGCACGGGAATGAGAAGAAGACGTGTAGAAAATGTCATCTCAATCGGATGGACCGTTCACGAACGTATAAATAACATACATACAGACATACATTCTATTTTATATATAAGATATATATTACACAACAGTTTAGAGTCTGAAATTTTAAATAATAATCAAAATTGATACCATCAACACTATGGATGCAAATTTTTTTATTTTTTTTTTTTTTTTAAACTTTTATTGAGTGTTAAAATCGTTGCAAAATGTATTGTTCGTGTTTTTACAGAGCGTTGCATGTGGACGTGTAGGTGACATATGCGCACAATTTCCAACATTTTATACATTTGAACATTTCTTCATTGACATTGTTGTAAGGAAATATTTTAAAGCAACAGCATGATGATAGTGTGCCGTTATTATTTCCCCTGCCGCCCCACTTTCCTGTCAGCTCCAAAACTCTTACCAAGTACCATCACCACCCCTCGGTGATGATGTACATGGCGATGCAAAACTGTTAAGAACCAAACTGGTGAGGGCGGCAGCAGAAACAACAATCACAGTATAAAAAAGGTGGGAAAGGGGATGTGACAGTATTCTGGTTTACAAAGCCATATATATTAATAATGATTACAATGATGATAATAATGCAAATAACAACCAAATACATCAATAATAATAATGACAAAGATTAAAACTGCTAAGCTAAGGGTGATAACAGTGAACAGAAATGACAATAACAGCAATGATAATAATAGTTATGATAAGGATCACATTTTCCAAACATGTGATTCCATTTGCTAAAATGATTATCTTAGGAATGGTGTTTACATGAAATACATCTATAATAATAATAACAAAGAATAAAACTACTAAGGGTAATAACAGCAATGCTAATAGCAGTAATGATAATAATAGTTATGATAATGATCACATTTTCCAAACATGTGATTCCATTTGCTAAAACGATTTTCTTAGGGATGGTGTTAAACATGGAAGGTACATACAATTCCAACCTGCATTGTTCAATATTATAGTAGGTGTAAAAGGAGTTGGTTATCTTTTTTATCCTTGCTTATTATATATTTTTTGTCTTAATTGTAAGGGTTCATTCATCTTTCCCTTTCCTTTATAAAAAAAAAGTAAAACAAGCATTTGTATCAACATAAATATTTACAATCTCATTGGTTTGGTAACCATCTGTGATTTTGTATTGATTCATTCAACATTCACTCACTTTTTCATGTTTCTTTCTCGCACTCCTGTATACTAAATTTGATATATTAAAGAAGAGTACTTGTGTTTACTCTGGAGATATCTGTGATATTTTGTATTTATAGCATAGGAAATATCCATTTGCATGTTTCATTTCTTAAACACATTTACATGTGAAAGGGGGTTATCATGGGAGATGATGGTTATATATTAATAATGATAAACAGTAATAATAATGCAAATAAACACTAAATACATCAATAACAATAATAATAATGACAAAAAGCAAAACCACTAAGGGTGATAATAGAAATGATAATAAACAGCAATGATAATAATAGTTATGGTAATGATCACATTTTCCAAACATGTGATTCCATTCGCTAAATGATTAAACTTTGAGATGGTGTTAACATAGCATAGCAGGTACAAACAATTGCAGCCTGCAATGTTCAATACTAGTATTGGGAGTTTACAAAGAAAGGGTAAATCTTTACATTTTGTTTCCCTTGCCACCTTCTCACCAATTGGTTCCACTCCACCAATGCCATCATCACCACTCACTGGGCAATGATGGTAAAGGCAGGTTAAATATTTGAACCAAACCGGTGTGTGTGTCAGCAAAGGCAACAACAACCATGAGCGAGGGGGCGGGGGCCCACATGGGAAATGTTGTTTTTGTTTTATTTATTACTAATGATAGCAATAATAATAATGACAAGCAAGAAACATACTGAGGTTAATAACAGCAAATATAAAAACCAGCCATGGCAATATTTGCTATGAAAATGATACCATTTTTACAACATATGATTCCATTTGCTAGGATGATTTTCTTTGGAATGGTGTTAACATAGCATAGCAGGTACATACAAATTCAAACTGCAGTTTTTAATAATACTTGGAGTAAAGGAGTGGGTTATATTTTCCTCCTTGTGTTTTTTTCCTAACTGTAGGGGTTCATTCATTTTTTCCTCTTTGCTCTCTCTTTCTTTTGTTTTTTGACAAAAATTAACCAAGCATTTGTATTAACACAAGTTTTTACAGTATCATTGGTTTGGTAACCATTTGTGATTTTGTATTCATTCATTTAACACTCACTCACATGATTCAAAGGGGGTGACAAAGAGAAAGGGAAATCTTTGCATTTTTGTTTCCCTCGCTACACTCCCACTAGATTGGTTCCACTCCACCAATGCCCACATGACCACTTTAATGATGGTACAGGCATGACAAATGTTTGAAACAACCAGTGGGGGTGGTAGCAAAGGCAACAAACCATAAGCAAAAAGGGGGGCACAGAGGAGATGAAGTTGTAAAATAATAATGATGATATCAATAATACTTATAAAATTAATGGTACTAAGAATAATAAGGTAAATACTGAATACAAAGGAAAGAGGAAATCTTTAAATTTGTGTTTCCCTCACTACACTCCCGCCAATTGGTTCCACTTTTCACCAATGCCCTCATGGCCACCCTTAATGATGGAACAGGCAGGACAAATGTTTGAACCAACCAGTGGGGGTAGTAGCAAAAGCAACAAACCATAAGCAAGCGGGGGGGGGGGGCACAGAGGAGATGAAGTTTTAAATTACTAATGATGATATCAGTAATACTCATAAAATTAATGATACTAAGGATAATAAGGTAAGTACTGACTACAAGGAAAAGGGGAAGTCTTTACATTTTGTTTCCCTCGCTACCCTCCCACCGATTGTTTTCACTCCACCAATACCCCTCATGACCACTCTAATGATGGTACAGGCAGGACAAATGTTTGAAACAATTAGTGGGGGTAGTAGCAAAAGCAACAAACCCTAAGCAAAGGGGGGAACATGGGAGATGAAGTTGTAAATTTATAATGATGATATCATTAATACTTATAAAATTAATGATACTAAAGATAATAAGGTTAAGTTAATGATAGTAATAATAATAATGATAATAATAAAAGTGAAAATAATAATAATAATAATAATAATAATAATAATAATAATAATAATAATAATAATAATAATATAATAGATATGTGATTCTATTTACTAAAGTGATAATCTTAGTGGTGGAGGTAGTATAGCACAACAAGTGCATTTAAAGCACAAACATTCCATATATAGTAATTTGGAATGGGAGGAGTTGATTTTTTTTTCTCCTTTTTTCTTTTCCCCATTATCTATAAGGGTTGAAACCATCATTTTGAAACAAAATAAAACAAGCATTTATACTTCCACTATTCTTTACATAAGGGATTTTCCATTGGTCTTTTGACCATATGTGATCTTTTTAATCATTCACTCACCATTCACTCACAGTTTCTACTTTCTTTCTCGCACTCATGTATACCAAATTTGTAATACAATAAGGAAGAATACATATGATTTATTCTGGAAATAGTTGTGATATTTTGTGTGTACATAAAGGAGATTAAGTGTGTGTTATATGTGTGGTGTTTGTATCTGGCAATATTTCTGCAGATCCATATAAGTTGTCTGTAGTAAGAAAGTGCTACAATTAGTTTTGTATGTGTGTCCTTAGCTGTCTTTGGTTGGTATAGTATTGAGAAAAGTTGCTTTATATATGTGCGGTTTGTTTGCCTGTGTGCATTTGTATGAGGTGTTTGAGTGTTGCGCGTGTGGCAGTAATTGTTGGACATGTATAATAAATGTGTTCCTCTGTCTCTTGTGTGTTGTTCCTACATAATTGACATTGTTTGGATATGTATGCTTCTACCTGTGTTGTGGGGGTCATACTGTATAACAGGCTATATGTGATTTCCTTAGCTTTTGGAGTTATGTGTTTGTTGTGTAAGTTTGAAAAGGTGCATGTGAAGTCAGTCATGAAGTATTTATGTCCTCTTTTAATTCTAAGTCTTAGTGATGGTGCTTGTTCTCTAACTAAATGTTTGTATATTGTGTGTGTTGTTTGGTGTATTAACTGTTATGTCCTTTTATTGCCTGTATGCATGTCTGATAGAAAGATGGCAGTCTTCCCTGGTAGTGTGCAGTTGCATTGTTAAGAGGTGTGAGATGTTTGATGTTGTGCCTATGTAGTATAGTGCTAGTCTGTTCTGTTCTGGGTGTCTGATGATTTTACCTATGTGACTGATTCTAAGTGACAGTATTTTTGTCTGGATGTCCTGTAGTGCATTCCCCCTTGTTTCCTGTCTTGTATGAGAGTTTTGTGTTGAATGCTGTGTATTGTGTTGGTGAAGATGAAGCGTCTGATTTGTTTGTTTATGTTTGTGACGGTCTGTTTGGGAGGGTCCAGTACGGTCGCTAAATATATTATTTTGGGTAATATGTATGTGTTGACTATTGTGCTTCTACCAAATATTGTGGATGTCTTGTACCTATACCTGTGTAACATGTCTGTGATCTGTTCAGTCAGTGCGTGCCATGTCTGTCTGTGTGTTTCTGTGTCTGTATGCATGTCTGATAGAATGTTGGCAGTCTTCCCTGGTACCTATACCTGTGTAACATGTATGTGATCTGTACGGTCAGTGCGTGCCATGTCTGTCTGTGTGTTTCTGTGGGATCACATGGAGGGAAATCAGCCTTTTGTTGCCCCTTTCCCAGACCCATTATCTGTGATTTCTGTACATTAATTTTGGCTCCACTGCCTTTTCCAAAATGGGTAAAGGTGTGGAGTATAGTCCTTATTGGTGTGTTGCTGGTGGGAAAGAAGGCAGTGTCATCTGCATAGACAATGCGCTTCTGCTCTCCTATCCCATGCAGGAAGGTTCCTTTAATACTAGTGTCTTGCCTTATCTTCTCTAATAAAGGTTCTAGGATGAGCACATACAGGAGTGGTGATAAGGGATATCCCTGTCTTACAGATCTCGTGAGCCTGAAGCTAGCTGTCAGTGAATGGTTCACCAACACTCTGCTCTCATGATTTTTATACAAGATCTGTATCCACTGCCTGTAGTATTCTCCTATGTTACAAAATTCTAGTGTCCTATGCAGGTATGTGTGGGAAATTCTGTCGAAGGCCTTCTCTTGATCCAAGGACAAGATGGAGGATGGACAGTCTTTCCCATGTGTGTAGTTGATTATGTCTCTAGTGAGGTGTGTGTGGTTGTGTATATTTCTGTCTTTGACACTGCACTGTTGATCTGGGTGTATTAGTGTTGGCATGAAAGGTTTGTTGGTGAGTATTTTGGCGAGTATCTTGTAGTATGTGTTGAGTAAGGAAATTGGTCTGTAGTTCTTCAGTCGTGTTTTGTCAGTTTTATCTTTGCATATGAGTGTAATGTAAGACATGTTGCAGCTGTCCGGAAGATTTTTTTGTTGTCAAAAGCTTCCTGATAGACTTTGAGGAGAAGATTGCCTAGAATAGGAAAGAAATGTTGGTAGAATTCTACTGTCAAACCGTCTGGTCCTGGAGTTTTGTCTTTGTTTAGTGTGCTTAGTGCCTGTGTTATATCTGTCAGTGTCAGTTCTGTGTCCAGTGTGTCTCTGTCTGTGTCAGTTAATTTCTTTGTGTACTGTAAGAAGTTGTCTTGTATCTGTGTGTCGACTGTCTCTGCTGTGAATAGTTGTGTGTAGTGTTGTTGGAAAGCAGTCTCTATGTGTGGTGTTTCTGTCTGCATGTTTCCTTGCATGTCAGATATTTTGCTTATTTGTCTGTTACGTTGTACGTTCTGTTCTATTGCTAAATATTGCCTCGTAGCTGTCTCTTGTGTAATTGTGTTGAGTTTTGTTCTGAGAAGAGCACCCAGATATCTGTGTTGTTGGTGTTCTTCTAGTTTTGCTTCTAGTTGTGTGTAAGTGATGTGCATCTCTGTCTGTTTGTTTTGTTAGTCGTATGGCTGTCTGTATGATGCGCTCCTGTCTTAGTTTGTCTTTGTGGATCATGGTTGCTAGGTGTTGTGTTCTGCTTCGTATGGTGTTTTTCAATAAGTCCCAGTATTGTGTGATGTTCTCAGTTGGTATATTGTCTGTGTACGTGTGTATGAGCTGTGTCATACATTTTACATATTCTGAGTGATCCAATAAAGAATTATTGAACTTCCAGTGAGGTGACCTTTTGTTTGGCTGCGTGTTTGTGCTGTTTGTGCTGATGTGTACTAGTATTGCTTTGTGGTCTGTGTAATCTAATGTTTCCCGTATGTGTTTGGTTTGTATTATGTGATGTGTTGCGGGCGAGTAAATCCGGTCTAATCTAGATGGCCTGTTGTGTGTTTTGTTTGTGTATGTCGTTTCTCTACTGTCGGGGTGTGTATGCCTGAATGCGTCTGTGAGGTTGTGTGTATCGATGATATTTCGTAGTGTGTCAAGTTGATGCAAGCTGTCCCTGCCGGCTCTCCTCAGCTGTGTTCTCACCCCCCCCCCTTCCCCACCCACCACGTCTAAATCTTCAAGAACACAATTGTAATCACCGGCAAGAACAATATTTTGTCCCCTGTATGTCTGTGTTAGTAAGTCGTCTAACTGTTCATAAAATAGAGGTTGATAATTGTAGTTAGGTGGTGCGTGTATGTTCACAATGGCAAATGAGTGTGTGTCGTTTTTAACTGGAACTGTGGAAATTCTACCATGTGGGTCTGTGTGTGTTCTAAAAATAGTCCACGTGTCGGAAATTTGGAGAATGGCTGTCCCTGACCCTACGTTATGTTTCGCCAAACTGAAACACGAATTTCTTAATCCTAGCCGTGTCACTAATTCTGCTGCTTCAAGGTCTGTTTTGATGTTAGTTTCTTGCAATAAAATTAAGTCTGTTTTGGGTTTGTGTATGAGTGTGACTATGTGTTGTAACTTCATTTTCATACCACGGATATTAAGCTAATTATACATAAAACGTCAGATATTTTTAAAAAAAATTTTTAACAACATGGTGGTTAAATTTAAGTGATTACCTTTATCTTTTCTGTGGTACTTTAAATCTGGACTGTAGCCTATCTGCGGTTGTGGTGATATGTTTGTGGTTTTCGTTCCTCTCGTGGTCTTCGTCGGTGTCTTCGTCAGTGTTGATAAAAAGTGGTCCTTCATTGTCGCTGTTTTCATTTTGTTTTGTAGCAGCTTTCTAGCATGGTTTGGAAGGAGAAGGGGAAGATCTTCCCTCCTCTTCTCTTATGTCTTTGTTGCTTGAGGAATTTCTTCTCTCTGCCCACTGTCTTTTTCTGCCGTAGTGGACGGTTTGGAAACCGTCGTAGTTGGCTTCTTGTGAAATTGTTTTTGTTTGAGTTTCTACGGCTGTCTCCGTGGTCACCGGTCTGCCAGCTACCTCGACATCATCTTGGACGGCGTTGTTTTGCTGTGTGTCGGCCTTACCCATGATTGCCGGGAATTCCTCTTGTGCTAGTTCAGAGGTGTTCTTATTATTGTCTTTCTTCTGCCGCATATGTTAGACCAGTGATCTTCTAGATCAAGATCAAGAAGCCCGACTTAGTAATGTTTTTTTGTTTTTTTTTTAAACTTTTATTGAGTGTTAAAATGGTTGCGAATTGTATTGTTCGTGTTTTTACAGAGCGTTGCATGTGGGCATGTAGGTGACATATGCGCAAAAATACAAATATTTTATACATTTTAAACATTTCTACATTGAATTTGTTGTAGGGTAAAACCTTACAGAAACAACAGCATGATGATAGTGCACCGATATTATTTCCCCTGCCGCCTCCCTCTCCTGTCGGCTCTAAGACCTCCAATTCCATCACGACCACTCGGTAATGATGAAACTGGCAGTATAAAAAGTTTGAGACAAATGGAGAGGTTGGCAGCAGCATCAACAAACAAACAGTATCAAGATGGTGGGAATGGGAGGTGTAAACAGTATCGGGGTTTACAAGGCAGAAAGGGTAGTGGTTGCATTTATAATGTTTGTGTTGTTACATGCGTTCTGTGTATTTAGTATTTGTGTAGGTGTGTTTACGGAGCGTTGCATGTGGGCGTGTATGTGACGTGTGCATATTTTATTCATTGGGCATATTTACATGTGAAGGGGAGTAGATAGGGAGAAGGATACAGCTTTCCATTTATGTTTCCATTGTCCCACTCTCACCCATTTGGACTCACTACTCTAATGGCCTCATCACCACTCTCTGGTAATGATGGTAAGGGCATGGTAATTTTTGGAACCAAAAGGTGATTGTATCAGCAGAGGCAAACAAACAATTTTCAAACAAACCATGAGTTAGGGAAAGGGGGGGGGGGGGGGTCACATGGGAGATGAGGTTATATATTCATAAAGGTAACTATAATAATAATGCAAATAAAACCAAATACATCAATAATAATGATGACAAACATTAACATACTAAGGTTGATAACAGTACTGATAGTAACAGCAATGATAATAATAGTTTGGTAATGATCCCACTTTCCAAAACTGTGATTCCATTTGCTAGAATGATTTCCCTAGGAATGGTGTTAGCATAGAATAGCAGGTACATATAAATTGCAACATGCAATGTTCAATAATAGTAGAAGTAAAAGGAGTTGGTTATCTTTTTCTCCTTGTTTATGTTTTTTTTTTTTTTTGTAAGGGTACATTCATTTTTTCCCTTCCTCTTTTTTTTTTTTTTTTTTGTAAAAAGTAAACAAGCATCTGTATTAGCACAAATTGGTTTGGTAAACATATGTGGTTTTGTATTCATTCATTCATTATTACCTCACATCTTCTTGTTTCTTCTCGCACTCATGTGTACTAAATTTTAAAATCAGAAAGAAGAGTACTTGTGTTTACTCTGGAGATATCTGTCATGTTTTGTGTTTACAACATAGGAAATTTAGCCATTAGCATATTCCATTCCTTGAACACATTTACATGTCAATGTAAAAACTTAAAATGAAAAACTTAAACAAGGAAAATGGGAAATCTTTACATTTTTGTTTCCCTTGACATCCTCTCACCAATTTGTTCCACCCCACCAATGCCTTAATCACCACTATCTGGGCAATGATGGTAAAGGCAGGATACTTTTTTGAACCAAACCGGTGTGGGTATCAGCAAAGGCAACAACAACTATGAGCGAGGGGAGGGGGCACATGGGAAAGGGTTTTTGTTTTATTACTAATGATGACAATAATAATGATGACAAGAAGAGACATACTGAGGGTAATAACAGCCAATATAAAAACCAGCAATGGTAATAATAGTTATGAAAATGATAAACTTTTTACAAATTGTGATTCCATTTGCTAGGATGATTTTCTTTGGAATGGTGTTAACAAAGCATAGCAGGTACACACAACTGCAAAACTGCAGTTTTTAATAATAGTTGGAGTAAAAGGAGTTGTTTTTCCCGTCCTCATTTCCCCAGGCATTTGTATTTGTAAAAATCTTTAAAGTATCATTGGTTTGGTAACCATATGTGATTTTCTATTCATTCATTCAACACGCACTCACATGATTCAAAGGGGGTGACAAAGAGAAAGGGAAATCTTTACATTTTTGTTTACTTTGCCACACTCTCATCAATCGGTTCCACTCCACCAATGCCTCATGACCACTCTTAATGATGGTACAGGCAGGATAAATGTTTGAACCGACCAGTGGGGGTGGTAGCAAAGGCAACAAACCATAAGCAAAAGGGGGCACCTGGGGAGATGAAGTTGTGAAATAATAATGATGATATCACTAACTACTTATCACATTAATGATACTAAGGATAGTAAGGGTAAGATAAAGGATAGTAATAATAATAATGATAATAATAGTAGTAAAAATAAATATTAATAAATAATAAAAATAATAATAATAATAATAATAATAATAATAGTATAATAGATATGTGATTTTATTTACTATAGTGATAATCTTAGTAGTGGTGGTGGTATAGCATGACAAGTGCATTTACCGCAAACATTCCATAAATAGTAATTTGGAATGGAAGGAATTGATTTCCTTTTCTCCTTTTTTTCTTTTTTCCCCTTATCTATAAGGGTTGAAACCATCATTTTGAAGCAAATAAAACAAGCATTTATACTTCCACTATTCTTTACATAAGGGATTTTCCATTGGTTTTTTGACCATATGTAATCTTTTTTAATCATTCACTCACCATTCACTCACAGTTTCTACTTTCTTTCTCGCACTTATATATACCAAATTTGTAATACAATAAGGAAGAGTACATATGATTTACTCTGGAAATAGTTGTGCTATTTTGTGTGTGTACATAAAGGAAATTAAGTGTGTGTTATATGTGTGGTGTTTGTATCTGGCAAAATTTCTGCAGGTCCATATAAGTTGTCTGTAGTAAGAAAGTGCTACAAGTAGTTTTGTGTGTATGTCCTTAGCTGTCTTTGGTATAGTATTGAGAAAGATTGCTTTATATATGTCGGTTTGTTTGCCTGTGTGCGTTTGTATGAGGTGTTTGAGTGTTGCGCGTGTGACAGTAATTGTTGGACATGTATAATAAATGTGTTCCTCTGTCTCTTGTGTGTTGTTTCTACATAATTGACATTGTTTGGATATGTATGCTTCTACCTGTGTTGTGGGGGTCATATTGTATAGCAGTCTATATGTGATCTCCCTAGCTTTTGGTGTTATGTGTTTGTTGTGTAGGTTTGAAAAGGTGCATGTGAAGTCTGTCATGAAGTATTTGTGTCCTCTTTTAATCCTAAGTCTTAGTGATGGTGCTTGTTCTCTAACTAAATGTTTGTATATTGTGTGTGTTGTTTGCTGTATTAACTGTTCATGTCCCTTATTGCCTGTATGCATGTCTGATAGAATGATGGCAGTCTTCCCTGCTAGTGTGCAGTTGCATTGTTAAGAGATGTTTGATGTTGTGGCCTATGTAGTATAGTGCTAGTCTGTTCTGTTCTGGGTGTCTGATGATTTTACCTATGTGACTGATTCTAAGTGACAGTATTTTTGTCTGGATGTCCTGTAGTGCAATCCCCCTTGTTTCCTGTTGTCGTGTCCTCCTTTAAAGTGTCGTCCCTGGAGTGAAGAGAGTCAACACCCACATTATAATAATTTTTTTTCTATCAATATCCTGGAGAATCCACCAGCTTCCGTCCAACAAACTCCATCAGCCCGTGGACACCTTTTCCTATCACTCTCTCACTGTCGTACTATGCCCCCTCTCATACTTCCCCAACGCAACATACTCAACAACTCTTGCTTCTAACAATTAATAAAGATTAATTTATTAAAAGAAAAGTGTAACGTATATGAGACGTGTATGCGAAGAAAATGTGTGTCGTGTATTATAACATAAATGTATATGTCAGCCTTCAAAGTTCAGGATCATAGTGCACACATCATGGCAAGGATTACACGAGTCAGTACAAAAGACCTCACCGAAGTCGTATCCTTCTCTCCAGACATGCCCTCCTCCAGGAACTCTGATGACCATGAGATCTGAATCCCATGTAAATATATAATCCGTGGAAAATACTATTATTGTTCCTAACACAACTGTTCCTAATAGTTTATAGAAACTCTGGCTTCATAATTCCGGCGCAGTGAAACAAACATGGAACACTGTCCTATGAACAGGACTTTTTGTCTCTTGCTAAATGTTCTCTAGTTCTCACTATTGTTGTTGTTGTTTGTCCATCAAGAATGATGATGACCATTCATTTCATCCAGTGGGGTTGTAGGTGTCGAGCCGTGGGTTCTAAGATGGCTAGCTCACTATTACTCTCACTATTAAACAGTTATTGTCTATCCTCCAATAGAGTTATTTATTTTTGTTCTAGTCATAAATAAACTGAATATCCATCACGACTGGTGTGTTAAAACTGGTATGACCTAAACTCATTCGGTATTTATCTTGTAGGATACATATACCATTCATCTCCACTGAGCAATGTTGATCATCTTCCTCTAGCATAAGCTCTTTTATAAGTTGCTGGCCAATCTTCCTGCGCCAAACTTTATCCGGGATCGGATTTTTCCTTGGTTCCGTGTTCTTCATTCCAACCAGAGGAAACCTGTAAATAAATCATACAATTGGTGATAGCGTCCCCGTCACTGATCTATATTAGATGATCGTGGCCATAGGCCTCACTCAGAAAATACAGTGAACCTGTCAGGGACAGATGAACTGACCACATAGGTTATCATCAGGCCAAGACAAGAAAAAAAAATCAGCAAACAGAATGCGGAACCCCCCCCCCCCCCCAACCAGGGATCACCCACTGGAATATCCCAATTATTCCTCATTACTCAATTCTCAACTAGTAAAGCTTATCGACACTTCACTAATCTATTTTCAACTAACAGAGCCAAGTATCACTTCCCTACTCTAGCTAGTTTTCCACTACCAGTGCTAATCATCACGCTCTAGTTTTAACAAGGCTACAGCCTATATTAATTAGAACTAATTATAATAGGTTCTACCTTAGGCAACACTGCAGTTAGATCCAATTACATCCACTCTTGCCATGACAGGCACGTGCAAAATTAAATTAACTCAATTCGCACACGGTAGACATTTTCCAAATCAGAACTGCAGTGCCGAAGCACGCCCACTAAAATCCAAGGTTTGAGTTCAACTGTCCTCTCCAATCATGGTTTTTGGCAAAACCTAAAATTGGTCACGTGACGGTATTCTTCCTGTCCACACAGGTGTTATTTGGACATATCATCCATTGTCAAGAATCCATTTTCCCTGGCTTAGTCACTGTCATAGTTGTCATCAGTTGTGTTGACATCCCCAACAAGCTATCGAGTTACTGTATGATCCCAACAACAGTTTTTCATAACAAGCTGCCAATCTTCTTTATGTCCGGAAACTATGAATTGACAGACGGACTGTTTTCTTCCGAGCTGAGTACTTCCGCTTCCAATCCGACCTGTTTATAATCTGTCAAAGCGGTGTATGATTCAGCTCACTCACTTCCAAATGTTCCCCTGTTGTCGACCCAATGTAACCCCGTGCAGCTGCAACTATTTACCGTCCTGGGGTTTAACATCCGATTTGTTTTTTCTGTTAGTAAAATAGTTGTCGCTGGCAGATAGTCAGTTTAATCAGAACGCCTCTATAATAATCAACTGGTTAAACGCAAGGTTTTATTTTGTGACACCTGTCTTGTATGAGAGTTTTGTGTTTAATGCTGTGTATCGTGTTGGTGAAGATGAAGCGTCTGATTTGTTTCTTTATGTTTGTGACGGTCTGTTTATGAGGGTCCAGTACTGTCGCTAAATATATTATTTTGGGTAATATGTATGTGTTGACTATTGTGCTTCTACCAAATATTGTGGATGTCTTGTACCTATACCTGTGTAACATGTCTGTGATCTGTTCGGTCAGTGCGTGCCATGTCTGTCTGTGTGTTTCTGTGGGATCACATTTCCATGTGATCCCATACAGCTTCATGGTGTCTATGTGTTTCAGATCTGGAGGGAAATCAGTCTTTTGTTTCCACTTTCCCAGGCCCATTATCTGTGATTTCTGTACATTAATTTTGGCTCCACTGCCTTTTCCAAAATGGGTAAAGGTGTGGAGTATATTCCTTATTGATGTGTTGCTGGTGGGAAAGAAGGCAGTGTCATCTGCATAGGCGATGAGCTTCTGCTCTCCTATCCCATGCAGGAAGGTTCCTTTAATACTAGTGTCTTGCCTTATCTTGTCTAATAAAGGTTCTAGAGTGAGCACATACAGGAGTGGTGATAAGGGACATCCTTGTCTTACAGATCTCGTGAGCCTGAAGCTAGCTGTCAGTGAATGGTTCACCAACACTCTGCTCTCAGGATTTTTGTACAAGATCTGTATCCACTGCCTGTAGTACTCTCCTATGTTACAGTGTTCTAGTGTCCTATGTAGGTAAGTGTGGGAAATTCTGTCGAAGGCCTTCTCTTGATAAAAGGATAAGATGGAGGATGGACAGTCTTTTCCATGTGTATAGTTAATAATGTCTCTAATGAGGTTTGTGTGATTGTGTATATTTCTGTCTTTGACACTGCACTGTTGGTCTGGGTGTATTAGTGTTGGCATGAAAGGTTTAAGTTTGTTGGTGAGTGATTTGGCGAGTATCTTGTAGTTTGTGTTGAGTAAGGAAATTGGTCTGTAGTTCTTCAGTTGTGTTTTGTCAGTTTTATCCTTGCATATGAGTGTAATGTAAGACATGTTGCAGCTGTCCGGAAGATTTTTTTTGTCAAAGGCTTCCTGATAGACTTTGAGGAGAAGATTGCCTAGAATAGGAAAGAAGTGTTGGTAGAATTCTACTGTCAAACCGTCTGGTCCTGGAGTTTTATCTTTGTTTAGTGTGCTTAGTGCCTGGGTTATGTCTGTCAGTGTCAGTTCTGTGTCCAGTGTGTCTTTGTCTGTGTCAGATAATTTCTTTGTGTACTGTAAGAAGTTGTCTTGTATCTGTGTGTCGACTGTCTCTGCTGTGAATAGTTGTGTGTAGTGTTGTTGGAAAGCAGTCTCTATGTGTGGTGTTTCTGTCTGCATGTTTCCTTGCATGTCTGATATTTTGCTTATTTGTCTGTTACGTTGTACATTCTGTTCTATTGCTAAATATTGCCTCGTAGCTGACTCTTGTGTAATTGTGTTGAGTTTTGTTCTTAGAAGAGCACCCAGATATCTGTGTTGTTGGTGTTCTTCTAGTTGTGCTTCTAATGTGTGTAAGTGATGTGCATCTCTGTCTGTTTGTTTTGTTAGTCGTATGGCTGTCTGTATGATGCGCTCCTGTCTTAGTTTGTCTTTGTGGATCATGGTTGCTAGATGTTGTGTTCTGCTTCGTATGGTGTTTTTCAATAAGTCCCAGTATTGTGTGATGTTCTCAGTCGGTATATTGTCTGTGTACGTGTGTATGAGCTGTTTCATATATTTTGCATATTCTGAGTGTTCCAATAATAAATTATTGAACTTCCAGTGAGGTGACCTTTTGTTTGGCTGCGTGTTTGTGCTGTTTGTGCTGATGTGTACTAGTATTGCTTTGTGGTCTGTGTAATCTAATGTTTCCCGTAGGTGTTTGGTTTGTATGATGTGATGTGTTGCGGGCGTGTAAATCCGGTCTAATCTAGATGATCTGTTGTGTGTTTTGTTTGTGTATGTCGTTTCTCTACTGTCGGGGTGTGTATGCCTGAATGCGTCTGTGAGGTTGTGTGTATCGATTATATTTCGTAGTGTGTCAAGTTGATGTAAACTGTCCCTGCCGGCTCTCCTCAGCTGTTTTCTCACCTCCCCACCTACCACGTCTAAATCTTCAAGAACACAATTGTAATCGCCGGCAAGAACAATATTTTGTCCCCTGTATGTCTGTGTTAGTAAGTCGTCTAAATTTTCATAAAATAGAGGTTGATAATTGTAGTTAGGTGGTGCGTGTATGTTCACAATGACAAATGAGTGTGTGTCGTTTTTAACTTGAACTGTGGAAATTCTACCTTGTGCGTCTGCGTGTGTTCTAAAAATAGTCCACGTGTCGGAAATTTGGAGAATGGCTGTCCCTGACCCTACGTTATGTTTCGCCAAACTGAAACACGAGTTTCTTAATCCTAGCCGTGTCACTAATTCTGCTGCTTCAAAATCTGTTTTAATGTTAGTTTCTTGTAATAAAAGAAAATCTGGCTTGTGTTTGTGTATGAGTGTGACTATATGTTGTAATTTCATTTTCATCCCACGGATATTTAAACTAACTAAACATAAATTGTCAGCCATTTATAAATAATTTTAAAAAAACAACTAATTAATGTGTAGTTTAAGAGTTAGTACCTTTGTCTGTCTTGTCTTTAGTTTTGGGTTTTATCTCCCTCTGTGGTGTTTCCTTTGTTGTTGTCGTCCTCCTCTTGGTCTCCGTCGTCGGTGTCAGTATCCGTGTTGATGAAAAGTGGCCCTTCCTCATCGCTGTTTTCGTTCTGTTTTTCTTGTGTTTTTGAGGATTTCTTGTTTGGTTGGAAGAGGACGTTCCCTTCCTCCTCTTCTTTCACGTCTTTGCTGGGTGACGAGTTCCTTCTGTCTCTCCATTGTCTTTTTCGGCCGTGGCCGACGACTTGAAAGCCGTCGTTTTCGTCTTCTTGTGTTGTTTTTGTCACTGTTTCTGAGGCCTCGTCTGGCCTCGTGGCTTCTTTTTGGCCGGCTGTCTCGGCGACATCTTGTTTTTTGTTGTTCGAAATTGTTTGAGGTTTTCCCCCGAGTGAGGGGAAATCTTCTTGTGATCTTTCATTTGGTTGTGTGATATTTATATTGTCTTTCTTTTGCCTCCGGCTCGGGCATTTGTTAGCCCAGTGTGAGTCCAGGCCACATGTTGGGCATTCGGTGCGACGACCCACTATTGTGAACATAATACGGTGGTCTCCTGTGATTTTCCCAGGAGCTGTAATCTTGGCATAATGAGGTATCGGTTTTTTTGGGGGTGCACAGGACTCCCCATTTTCCGCCACCGTACTTAATGCGGAATACTTCCGCATTTTCGTCCCCAATTGTCTGTTTTACGATGAACTTGACTCCCTCTGGGGGAATCGTGTTGGGGAGCCAATGAATCGTCACACGTTCTCGTTCCTTTTCAAAGTGTTCGATCGATACCTCGAGTCCCTCCGTCGGCAGTTTTATCGTCTTGCCATGCAGGCCTTTGTACACTGCCACATGGGCAGCTTGGGTCAGATTTACAAACCTTCCCTTCCCTTCCACTTCCAATTTTCAAAAAAAAAATTTCAAATTCGGCCTCGTCTAACCTGCTTCATCAGCTGTGGTTATTGTTGAGATCCGTAGTTGTGTGGATTGTTAGTCCTACTTCCTACTAGTTTTATTGGTTCCGCTCTGTTAGAGCTATCCGTCGGATAGGTTTGTTTTGTGCTGGTCCTGGTAAAGACCGGTCCTCGGTTGGGCCTATTGGGCCCGCATTTTCTCGTTTTTGGCTTCTTTTCTCTGCTAGCACTGCTAACTGTTTGTCGTTTCTTGTGTTATTCTATGTATAGTCCTCATAAGGACTTGATATAGGCAAGGGCAGAGCATTTAATTGCAAGTCTCAAGTTGTCCCCCCGGTAAGCGTTACAGACTCCTTTACGCTTGTGAGTTTTGGCGGTTTTCTTCATCGCGTGTGGGTGTGGCGTGGCAACAAGATGACCAGGTCTCTCTGTCTTGCTAGTTCAGGTGCTCTACCGGAAGAGCCGACCCACCATCCTGCCATTTTTCCCGCCAGGTTTTTTTTTTTTTTTTTTAAATACACCATATATAGACATGCACAAATACAAACAATCACACATATACATGTATACACAGTGTAGGGAAGTTATACGGTCTTCCCTGTTCTGCATAGGAACTGTCTGACCAGTCGCTGTGTTTCCGGGTTGCTGTTTATGTGCAGGCACTCCGTCATTGTCATTGGTTTTCCAGTTTTGACGAAGTGATCTCTCAGGTCCCTTCGCTCTCTATTGTACTTGTCGCATACTAGTAAGTAGTGTTCGATGGTGTTGTTTTCTCGGCATACTCTGCAGTTTGGGTTCTCTCTTGTGTCTTTCCAATTGCCTAGTCGCATTCTCCACAACTGCCTGTTTGCCGGTGCTTTCATGTTGGTTTTGAATTGTGGCTTGAATCTGGGTTCACCCAAACCACCGCGTGGGTGTCTCATATCTGTAGATGTCTGCTACTCCGCCAGCGGGCACCCCGCATGGGCCGAGCAACGTGCTGGCAATTAAATGGGGCGTGCCTTTGGCCGCCGCGCCAGGTCCGGTAATAGTGAAAACCAACGTACCTTTTTTATGAAGCGGTGTCCCCTCGAGAAAACGGTCGATGTCCACAGATTCCATGTTGTTAACTGAAGCCATGTCTGCTGTTGATGAAGTTCCGGAAATATCACCACAATGAAAAATCTAAACCACGAAAAGGCGAAAGATTTGTTCGTTTGTGAAGAGAAACCAGAGTTTAATAATAAGATACGACGCGACTGACCCGCACGGTGTAAACGCGAATGATGAAAAGATAGCAATGTATTTTTTTTTTTTTTTAAACTTTTATTGAGTGTTAAGAAACATTTGCATTTGTATTGTTCGTGTTGTTACAGAGCGTTGCATGTGGAAGTGTAGGTGACATATGCGCAAATTTTTACAACATTTATTTCAACATTTTTACATTTGAAATGAAGGGTAGCGGAAAACGAGTACAAACAACAACAAGACGGTAGTATACCATTATTTTCTTTCTGCCACCCTTTCACCTGTCAGCTCCAACCCCACCAATACCATCATCACCACTTGGTAATGAGGAAAATGGCAGTAAAACTTGTTAAAACCGACCGGTGAAGACAGCAGCAGCATCAAAACGAACAGTATCGAAAAGGTGGGGGGGGGGGGGAAGGGTTGTCAAGGAGTATCCTAGTTTACAATGCAGGAGGGGTAGTTGTTGCATTTGTATTGTTTGTGTTGTTACATGCGTACTGTGTGTTCAGTATTTGTGTGCGTGTTTTTACAGAGCGTTGCATGTGGGCGTGTAGGTGACATATGCGCAAAAATTACAAATATTTTATACATTTAAACATTTCTCCATTGACATTGTTGTAAGGAAATATTTTAAATCAAAAGCGTGATGGTAGCGGGCTGTTAATTTTTCCCCTGCCGCCCCGCTCTCCTGTCAGCTCCATAACCTCCTACCAAGTACCATCACCCTCGGTGATGATAAACATGGCGGTGAAGAACTGAAACAAAACGGTGAGGGTGGCAGCAGAGACAACAATCACAGTATCAAAAGGGTGGGAGAGGGGGATGTGTTTGTATACGCGTTTACAAAGCCATATATATTAATAGTGATTACAATGATAATAATGCAAAGTAACAACCAAATACATAAATAAATATCATAGTGACAAGGAATAAACAACAGTGCTGAGACTAGTGATAGACTCAATGATAATAAATAATAGTTTTAACATGTGATTTTATGTGCTAAATTGATTACCTTAGGAATGGTGTTTACATGAAATACATCTTATAATAATAATGACAAGGAATAAAAACTACTAAGGGTGATGACAGCAATGCTAATATTAATAAACACAATGGTAGGATTTGTTTTGATAATGATCATCACATTTTCCAAAACTGTGATTCCATTTGCTAAAATGGTTTTCTTAGAAATGGTGTTAAATTATGGCTGGTACATACAATAACAATTGCATCCTGCACTGTTTAATAATATAGTAGGTGTAAAAAGGAGTTGATAATCTTTTTTGTTTCTCCTTGCTTATATTTTTTTTTTTTTTTTAATATACTTGCAACATGCATGTTCAATAATAGTAGAATTAAAAGGAGTTGGTTATCTTTTTCTCCTTGTTTCTTTTTTTTCCTTTTGGTCTTATTTGTAAGGGTTCATTCATTTTTTCCCTTCCTCTTTTTTTTTTTTTTTTTTTAAAACTTATTGTAGAAAGTAAACAAGCATCAGTATTAGCACAAATTTTTTCAATCTTTACATCTTTGTTTCCCTTGCCACCCTCTCACCAATTTGGTTCCACTCCACCAATGCCATTTCCCCCTCTCTGGGCGATGATGGTAAAGGCAGGATAAATATTTGAACCAAACCGGTGTGGGTACCAGCAAAGGCAACAACAACCATGAGCGAGGGGAGGGGGGTACATGGGAAAGGGGTTTTTGTTTTATTACTAATGATGGCAATAGTAGTAATGACAAGAAGAGACATACTGGGGGTAATGACAGCAATTATTAAAAAAAACAGCAATGGTGATAATAGTTATGAAAATGATAAACATTTTTACAATATGTGATTCCATTTGCTAGGATGATTTTCTTTGTAATGGTGTTAAACATAGCCTAGCAGGTACATACACATGCAAACTGCAGTTTTTAATAATACTTGGAGTAAAGGAGTGGGTTATATTTTCCTCCTTGTTTTTTTTTTTTCCCTAAATGTAGGGGTTCATTCATATTTCCCTCTTTGCTCTCTCTTTCTTTTTTTTAAAATGACAATTAACCAAATATTTGTATTTGCATGAGTTTTTACAGTATTATTGGTTGGATAACCATATGTGTTTTTATATTTATTCATTCATTTAACACTCACTCACATGATTCAAAGGGGGTGACTAAGCGAAAGGGAAATCCTTACATTTTTGTTTCCCGCGCTACCCTCCCACTAATTGTTCAATTCCATCAATGCTCTCCTGACCACTCTAGTAATGATGGCACAGGCAGGACAAAAGTTTGAACCAACCAGTGGGGTTAGTAGCAAAGGCAAACAAACTGTAAGCACAGGGGGGGGGGGGGGGGGGGGGGCGGGGGAGATGAAATTGTAAAATGATAATGATGATATCAATGATACTTATAACATTAAAATTACTAAGGATAGTAAAGGTAGAATAAAGATAGTCATAATAATAATAATGATGATAATCATTTTAATAAACAATAATAATAAAATAATAATGATAATAATAATGATAATAGTATAACAAATATGTGAGTTTATTTACTAAAGTGATAATCTTAGTAGTAGTGGTAGTATAGCACAACAAGTGTATTCAAAGCCAAACATTCCATAAATAGTACATTGGAATGGGAGGAGTTTAATTTTCTTTTCTCCTTTTTTCTTTTCTCTCTTGTCTATAAGGGTGAAACCATCATTTTGTAACAAGTAAAACAAGCATTTATCCTTCCACTATTCTTTACATAAGGGATTTTCCATTGGTCTTTTGACATATGTGATCTATTTAATCATCCACTCACCATTCATTCACAGTTTCTCCTTTTTTTCTCTCACTCATGTATACCAAAATTTCCAAAAAAAATCCCAAAATTGCCAGAGTTGGTATACCATTTATACCAACTCTGGAAAGAGTTGTGATATTTTGTGCGTGTACATGAAGGAAACTAGATGTGTGTTATATGTGTGGTGTTTGTATCTGGCAAAGTTTCTGCAGGTCCATATAAGTTGTCTGTAGTAAGAAAGTGCTACAAGTAGTTTTGTATGTATGTCCTTAGATGTCATTGGTATAGTATTGAGAAAAATTGCTTTATATATGTCGGTTTGTTTGCCTGTGTGTGTTTGTATGAGGTGTTTGAGTGTTGCGCGTGTGGCAGTAATTGTTGGACACGTATAATAAATGTGTTCCTCTGTCTCTTGTGTGTTGTTTCTACATAATTGACATTGTTTGGATATGTATGCTTCTACCTGTGTTGTGGGGGTCATACTGTATAACAGTCTATATGTGATCTCTCTAGCTTTTGGTGTTATGTGTTTGTTGTGTAGGTTTGAAAAGGTGCATGTGAAGTCAGTCATGAAGTATTTGTGTCCTCTTTTAATCCTAAGTCTTAGTGATGGTGCTTGTTCTCTAACTAAATGTTTGTATATTGTGTGTGTTGTTTGCTGTATTAACTGTTCATGTCCTTTTATTGCCTGTATGCATGTATGATAGAATGTTGGCAGTCTTCCCTGGTAGTGTGCAGTTGCATTGTTAAGAGGTGTGAGATGTTTGATGTTGTGGCCTATGTAGTATAGTGCTAGTCTGTTCTGTTCTGGGTGTCTGATGATTTTACCTATGTAACTAATCCTAAGTGACAGTATTTTTGTCTGGATGTCTTGTAATCCAATGCCGCCTTGTTTCCTGTCTTGTATGAGAGTTTTGTGTTTAATGCTGTGTATCGTGTTGGTGAAGATGAAGCGTCTGATTTGTTTGTTTATGTTTGTGACGGTCTGTTTAGGAGGGTCCAGTACTGTCGCTAAATATATTATTTTGGGTAATATGTATGTGTTGACTATTGTGCTTCTACCAAATATTGTGGATGTCTTGTACCTATACCTGTGTAACATGTCTGTGATCTGTTCGGTCAGTGCGTGCCATGTCTGTCTGTGTGTTTCTGTGGGATCGCATGGAAATGTGATCCCATACAGCTTCATGGTGTCTATGTGTTTCAGATCTGGAGGGAAATCAGCCTTTTGTTTCCACTTTCCCAGGCCCATTATCTGTGATTTCTGTACATTAATTTTGGCTCCACTGCCTTTTCCAAAATGGGTAAAGGTGTGGAGTAAAGATAGCAATGTAGGCGAAAGATTTATACGTTGTGAAGAGAAACCGGAGTAAACCTAACATCTGTTTGGACAGACGCGGCCTAGCAGATAAAGAAATAAATAATGTACTAAACAATATATATTACACAACAATTTAGTGTCTGAAATTTCAAATAATAATCAAAAGTGTGTAAAGCTTTTATAATGGTAACATTCAATTGACATCATCCAAGATATGAATAAAATGCTTACAGGAATAAACATACACTTCTCTTGCAAAATAGCTATCAGTACAAGTATAGTCAAATTAATCATTGTTCCCCTTGATTGCTAAAATCGAAATATGACTTCACCAGATGAAATTATTTCCCTTGTAATAAAAGAATAAAAACATAGTTACATATTCTTTATGAGGAGTCGCATCAACACCATTTTTTGCTGTTGTGATCTCTTGGCAAGTTTACGTTCAGTAGTTTTCCATTGCTTTCTGAACGACCGGTGTTCATAACATTTCGTAAAAAACCAACGCAAGACGGTTTGATGCCAAATCGTCTGCAGCTGCGTTTCGAAAGCCCTTCTTCTTCTTCTTCTTCTTCTTCTTCTTCTTCTTCTTCTTCTTCTTCTTCTTCTTCTTCTTCTTCTTCTTCTTCTTCTTCTTCTTCTTCTTCTGTCGTTTGCTTGAAATTTATTGTCTACATCTGCAATGGTGTCTCTTATCTATATTTTACTGTCTAGTCTAATTCTCAGTACTCAAATATCTTCTTCTTCTTCTTCTGCGTTCATCCGGAGTTTTTTTTCTTTCCAGATGTGATTGCGTTGTTCCTGTTTACAGCAGAGCTGCGTTCTTGCGCCGTTAAGCCGACACATCCGACTTCTGCGGGCATTTGTTGACCGGGTTAACCTTCCCGGGGGTTTCTTAGGACGTTTGACTCTCACTGTTGTGGTGTTATCTCCCATCCTAGCTGGCCCATATAGAACAGCCAAAGACATCCTGGTCAGCGCTCAAGGGAAGGCAGGGGCAGACCATGGGCATTCCCCGCCATCCAAGGAGGCTTCCATAATTGCAGAGCCAACACACAGCGCTCTGGTACTGGGCTCACCCAAGGAATCGTCACGTCCTGCACATGGCTGCTTAGCCTCACTTCCGTATATTGGGCCTTCCGTTCACCATAGGCTGTTCTTCCGGAAACCAGAAGAATGCAGTGTGCAGATGACATCCACACAGTGAGCTTTCGATTCGGACTTTCCACGTAATGGATTTGCTATCCAAGCAATATTCCATTTCGTGCCACTAGGACACTTTTTCCACCTTTTATGAAGCTCACACAGTGAGCTTTTGATTCGGACTTTCCACGTAATGGATTTGCTATCCAAGCAATATTCCATTTCATGCCTCTGGGAGGCTTTTGTAACCGACATACCTGTGGTATGAAGTGTGGCAGTCTGAATACTTCTTCATGCACCTTTAAATGTCAACCTGTATGTAGTTAAAGTAAGCTGCGGTCAACTTGAGCTTGTTGATATCTCCATAGAGCTTGTCCTCAAATGAAGCAGGTGTGGGCCAAAATATCTTTCTCTGTTCTGCATATATTGGGCAATCCTGCAGCAAATATTTTGCTGTCATTTTTCCAGTTCGACAACTACATTCATCGGTATCTCATATCTTTAGTTTATTCAACAAGTGTTATGTCCTGTGCGGAGTCTGAAGATTGCTACTTGTTCTCTTCGGTCGAGTTTGTAATATGCATCATCCTTCTGGTGGCCTGGATGCTCTGATTCCCATTTGGTTCTATAGGTGCTTTTTATCAACCTTTTTGCCTCATTATAGGTTATGTCTATGTCAGTTTGTTGAATATTACAGAATTTCATGTACTAATGCTAAACTATTATCATTGTTTGGATCAACATACATTTGCGAACAAGCATTTTCTTGCTTGAAGATCAACAAATCTAAAAATAGGTCTTTATTGTCGGACTGCACCTTGCATGCTGTCATGGGAATTTCAACAAGTAAACTTGCTCCAGATTTCAAGAATATTGTCAAAAAGTGCAAGCAGTTACATACATCTCATTAGAAATCAACAATTATAGTGACAATGTAGTCGGTCTGTGACTAAATTAAAGCCATTGATAGATAATTTTTTTTTTAAATTATTATAATTAAAAAAAATTGTAATCTTGTTAACAAATTAGTAAACGTTTTTGTCCATATTGTAAAATATAATGTAAAAGTGTTTAAGTAAAATAAAATTGCAATAATTATTTATTTATACTGTTTAATAACCTATAAATTATTCATAACTACTTATTGTGGAAGGTTGCTGTAAACAAAGTGGATATAATATATAAGTGCCCCCCCCCCCCCCCCCCCCCCCAATAGCTTTACATTTGTCAATGTAGCCCTACGCACAAAAAGTTTGCCCACCCCTAATTTAGTGTGTTTCCTTACTGTGATGACGTCAAGAAGACCAACCCTTGATAATGGAGGACATGTGTATTTCACGCATCCTCATCCGAGACGCTAGCTTTCCTAAGGGCATGAGGCAGAGTGACTTTGGTGTGGTTTCCGTGTGTGATGATGATTTTGAGGAGTGTGTGTTGTTAGTTCGTCTACTCTAGTACTACTAGTAGTAGTCATTGTATGGTTATAACCTCATGACAATGGTCGCTCTATAATTTCTCTCTCTACTCTAGTACTACTAGTAGTAGTCATTGTATGGTTATAACCTCATGACAATGGTCGCTCTATAATTTCTCTCTTCTTGTGCCAGCGAAAACCGCACAAAATGTCCTTCACTTCTTCTTCTTCTTCTTTCGTTCGCTTGAAATATGTCTATTTTACTTGGGTGAGCCCAGTACCAGAGCGCTATGTATCGGCTCTGCAAGTATGGAAGCCTCCTTGGATGGCGGGGAATGCCCATGGTCTGCCCCTGCCTTCCCTTGAGGGCTGACCAGGATCTTTGGCTGTTCTATATGGACCAGCTGGGATGGGGGATAACACCACGACAGTGAGAGTCAAACGTCCTAAGAAACCCCCGGGAAGGTTAACCCGGTCAACAACTGCCCGCAGAAGTCGGATATGTCGGCCTAACGGCGCAAGAACGCAGCTCTGCTGTAAACAGGCACAACGCAATCACATCCGGAAAAAAAAACTCCGGATGAACGAAGAAGAAGAAGAAATATGTCTATATCTGCAATGTTGTCTCTTGTATGAATTGAACTGTCTTTTTCAGTTCACACAGCGGTCCATAAAGTTTATCTTCCACTGTCGTCTCTCTAGGCCAGAAGGTTTGCCTAGATATGTTGTATTTTGGGCAGTCTTGGAGTATGTGCTCTGCTGTCTGTGACGCCAATCCACATGTGCACATGGCTGTTTCACCAATCTTGAATTTTGTATACATGTGGTTGCGTAATCTATTGTGCCCTGTTCTGAGGCGCAGAATAATGACTTGTTCTGGTCTGTTCATAACGTGGTAGTCATCTTGAGCAGGTTTTGGTGGCTTTCTGACTGATTTGATCATTCTTTTCTTTTGGTGGTATGTTACAGGCACATCAGGCTGTTCTTCTTTGGCTCCTTCCTTAGCCAATTGATCAGCTCTGTCGTTCCCGGTTACTCCACAGTGGGATGGTATCCACTGTATGGTGACCTTATGCTCACTGCTAAGTTCAGATAGTAGTGTCCTTAGTACTGGCAATTTCCCAGACAGGAGCGCCTCGAGTACTGATTTTGCATCTGTCAATGGCACCACAGGTTGTGTACCATTGCTGGTATTTAGTAATTTCTCTGTTGCTATCTTGATTGCCTCAATTTCAGCATCGTAGTTATGGCAGTACTTTCCTGTCGGTACTCTAGCTGTGTCCCTGGTATTATTTGGGTATTCTATGTACACTCCCGCTCCTCCATTTCGAACAGCATTTTGTGCTGACCCATCTGTGTAGACTCGGATCCAGAGGTCCTGTGGGTATTCTTCATCAAGGAAGCTGAGAGTGGCTGTTCTGCGCTGCACACTGTTCTGATCTTCCTTGTCAAATATTCCTCTCACTTTTGTCTGGATTTGTAATGATAGTCTATGCTCATCTTTCCATGGAGTTCGCTCTGGAATAGTTGTTAGGGGGAAACCAACTGTGGGCAGATCGGTGGTTTCTCTGCAGAGTCGTTTGGCCTGGTGGATAAAACTACTTCTTTTCAACCGCCCCAAAGCTATGTTTTCAAATCTGTTCTTCATAGGGTGGCCTGGCAAGCTGAGGAACTTTTCTGCTTGTATTAGCGTTTTCGTATCTCTGCGCTCACTCAGTGCTTGTGTCCTCCCCATCTTCTCCATTTCCACTATAGGGGTTGATCTCATCCCTCCTGTGGTGACTCTGAGTGCTTGATTTTGCACTTTGTCCAGCTCTTGTAGTGTGGTTTTTGCTGCCGAACACCATGCAGTTGACCCGTATTCCAGGTGTGGTCGTATGCTCTGTTGATAAACTTTGCTAAGTATTTTCCCACTGGCTCCCCATGTGGTTCCACTTAGCTTTCTCAGGACGGCTATTTTCCTTCTGGCTTTTCCTAATGCTTTGTTGGTGTGCTTTCTCCATGTCAGCCTGCCATCAAATGTTACTATAAGGTATGTTGGTTTTTTATCTTCTCGTATGGGTGTTCCATTTATCTGGATGGTCCATGCCTTTTGTTTTGGAGAGAGGGTAAATAGGGTGGTGCTGCACTTGTCAGTGTTTATGCTGACACACCATCTATTTGCCCATGCAACAAATGTATCTACAGCTCTTTGTAGTAATCTGGTGGCCACTGATGCATGTTCATTTGTGCTCCATAGAACCAGGTCATCGCCATACATTGCGGCTTTAATTCCATGCGGTAGATTAGCAACGAGATCATTGATGAAGATTAGAAAGAGTGTGGGGGACAATACTCCGCCCTGGGGAACTCCGTGACGCAGTAGTACTTTCTTGCTCTTTAGTCCGTCTATCTGTACTCGGGCTCTTCTGTTGTGCAAGTATGCTTTCACCCATTTGTACATTCTTCCATTGACTTTGCAGTTTCTCAGTTTATTCATCAGACCTTCTTTCCAGACTTTGTCAAAGGCTTTCTTCAAATCAATCCATGCCGCAAGCACCAGTTTCTTCTCTTGGAATGCATCCTCAATTTCTTGAGAGAGGTAGGTTGTCTGATCTTCCGTAGAGTAGCACTGCCTAAAGCCAGCCTGCTGTGGCACAAGGATGTTTTTACTTTCAATGTACCACTGCAGTCTGTGATTGATGATGCGCTCCAGTGTTTTGCAGAGACAGCTGGTGAGGCTAATAGGTCTGAAGCTAGAGGCAATGGAACTATCTTTCCCTGATTTTAGGAGGGGTATCATGATTGCTTCTCTCCAGGCTTGTGGAACACTGCCTAAGGTCCAACTGCTATTGAAGATCTGCAACAGCTTTGCTTTGGCCTCTGTTCCTAGGTTCCTGATCATTTCATTGGAGATACCATCAGCTCCTGGTGACTTTCTCATTTTCAGTTTTGATATGGCTAGCTCCAGTTCGCTGATTGTGATGGGTGCCTCCAGAACCTCATGTACTATTTCCTTCTGTCCTGTATGTTGCCGTTTCTCTTGAATCTCTTGTTGTTTCTCTGGACTGATTTTGATACTGTTATCTTGTGCGAATGAGTCCGCAAAATGGTCAGCTGGTTGCTTTCTTGTTAAGATGTTTCCATCTTTATGTAGTGCAATTTTTGAGTTTCTCCCTGTGCCCTCATCATTAAGTTGTTTTATTAGCTTCCACAATTTCCTTGTGTCTCTTTCAAAGTTCAGAGACTCTGTTTTTTCCTGCCAGCTTTTCCGTCTAGCCTGCAACTTGGCCCTTTGAAATTTGGCTTTTGCATGCTGGAATTTATTGTGGTGCTCTTGGCTGGGTGTAGCCTCTGCTTGCTTTCTACATACTTCCACATCATTATGCAACTGTTCCAGTTCACTTCTCCAGTAGGGTTTATATTGTTTACGGGCTCCTCTTGGTACTGTTTCTCGCGCTGCCTGTAGTATGCATTTCCCAAACTCTTCAACTACTTTATTTATGTCTTTCTCAGTGTTCAGGTTTCTAACCAGTATGCTGGTGCGATGCTTGTCCTTCACTTGAATATGGAGTTCATTGTCAAAGAAGACGGTTCTTTGGCAAACACATGTAGCCCACGCACGCATTATCGCGTGAGGCTTTCGCTCGGATTACTAGATTCTTGGCATTTTCTGAATCTGCATTTCACACGACCGTTGACATAAACAAAACGGAGTGACTATTCGCAATTCCATTGCGAATAGAAAAGAATTATATTCGCAATCGAAGTAGATCACGTGATTATTCCTATGCGTGTGTCCATATTAAAATATTTTGTTGATCTATCGACGTGTCCTCAGTAACATAGTGGTTAGTGTCTCCGCCTGGTACACGGGAAATTCGCAGCTCACAGTGTCGCTCTAAGCAGTAAACTCATTCGCTGGGTGACGAAATCGGTGCCTCCAAGTCAAAAAGTGGGAAAATGCACATAGTAGGCCGTGTCCGAAGACAGTCACTTCTCTGAGGTCTTACATGCCCGCCAGCACCTCCACCAAGGAGAACTTGCATGCTTGTTAGTGTAAGAAGGCAGAGTAACTATAGTCCCAAGATCACAATCAAATCTCACGCTGACTGTTACTTTCGAGCACCTCTTCGTGGAATGACCTATCTTCAGGTTGTATCCTCATCTTGGCTCAAGTTCCAATGACCACGATGCCTCTCTACAGTTGTGAAGTTCCAGTCTGGGTCTTGAGGACTGTTATTAGTATTTAGTGTCTCGGGAGCCTCTGTGGCGAAGTGGTCAAGCCGTCTGATTCAGGCTCCGACGGTTGTGAGTTCTATTCCAGGCCGCATCCTCCGGTTCACAAGTACATTTTTTCTGAGACTCTTGGGGGTCGTCGCTGGAGCTACGGAGTTCGTGCTTTCCGAGCTGTGGAAAGAAATTGATGCATATGGGATAAACACTCGGTGCAATTAAGTCGACCCTGTCGACTTTTAAACGACTTTTTTTTAAATTCAGTGTCTGTGTATTGTTTGTGTGCTGACGAAGGCTCTGCCCGCATCGTCCATTATGTCACATGTGGTTTCTTTCTTGTACAGCTTTCCAATTTGTGGCTCGTGTTAGTTGATTCTCAGTATGGGTCTTGTTAACTCCGCTGATTTCTGACATTGGAAGGGGGAAGGAACAGTCTCAATAACTATGGAGATGGTACGTCACGGTAAGGTCTCTAAACTTACGTCACTCCGATAAACGCAAGTACTTTTCCGGACCCAAACGTTAACAGGTACGCTAGAATGTAAACTGAAAACCCCAACTACAAACGATAACATCCCCTCCTTGGATATGTAACGACAAACACGCGATGTTAGCTTTGTCAGACAGCTCCACAAACCGGGAATTAATCTCCGAAAGACATTATAACATCGGGTTCAGTAGTGTACTGGTTATCACGCTCGCCTCACAAGCGAGAGGTCCTGGGTTCAATCCCCAGCTGAACCAAAAGCATTTATTTTTTTTTTCAAAACGTTTCCCCCTAGTGAATGTGAATAACGAAGACATTAAAGATTGGATTATTTATTGCCTGGCATATTTCGCTGCTTCTCTTCAGGTACATACTGCTGAAACCACACAACATAAACTAAGGATATTAGATAAACCCGTCAAGCTGAAATATACACATATTTACACCGTTATTTCAATTGTCAACCTCGAGTGTGTACGTCTATCTCTATCTCTATCTCTACCTCTACTCCTCTCTCTCTCTCTCCTTCTCTCTCTCTCTCCTTCTCTCTCCCTCCTTCTCTCTCTCCTTCTCTCCTTCTCTCTCTCTCCTTCTCTCTCTCCTTCTCTCTCCTTCTCTCTCTCCTTCTCTCTCTCCTTCTCTCTCTCCTTCTCTCTCTCTCCTTCTCTCTCTCTCTCCTTCTCTCTCTCCTTCTCTCTCTCCTTCTCTCTCTCTCCTTCTCTCTCTCTCCCACTCTCTCTCCTTCTCTCTCTCTCCTTCTCTCCTTCTCTCTCTCTCTCCTTCTCTCTCTCTCCTTCTCTCTCTCCTTCTCTCTCTCTCCTTCTCTCTCTCCTCTCTCTCTCCTTCTCTTTCTCCTTCTCTCTCTCCTTCTCTCCTTCTCTCCTTCTCTCTCCTTCTCTCTCTCTCTCCTTCTCTCTCTCCTTCTCTCTCTCCTTTTCTCTCTCCTTCTCTCTCTCTCCTTCTCTCTCTCCTTCTCTCTCTCCTCTCTCTCCTTCTCTCTCTCCTTCTGTCTCCTCTCTCTCTCTCTCTATATATATATATTTCTTTTAGATTCTTTACTATGTAATTTGTCTCGTTATTTACGGTTATTCTTCGAATTTAGTATCCGATTATCTAGACGCAGGCGTACCGTTTGATCTTTGAAGAGTGTATATTGTGACTTACGAAGAGGAAATCCCCTCGCTCCCTCCCCCCCCCCTCTTCCCAGATATGTCAGTGGTGTCCATACTAGAATGGTTGGGTGGTCAATTGGTTGGTTGGTCAGTTGACTTATTGATCAGTCGATTGGTTGGCCGGTTGATTGGTTGGTTAGTCGATCGATTGGTTGATTTATTTGTTGGTTGGTTGGTCCTTTGGTTGACTGATTGACTGGTTGGTTGGTCGGTTGATTATTTGATCGGTTGATTGGCTGGTCGGTCGGATGTTGCTTGGCTGGTCGGTTGTTTGATCGCTTGGATGGTTAGTTGGCTGGGTAGTTGATCGGCCAGTCGGTTGGCAAGCTGGTTAGTTGGTTGATCGGTTAACTGGTTGATTAATTGGTTGGTTGGTTGGTTGGTTGGTGGTTGGCTTATTGGTTGGCTACTAGGTTGGTTGATTGGTTTATAGGTCTACTGGTTTATTGGCTGGTTTGTTGGTTAGTTAGTTGACTGGTTGATCGGTTGGTACATAGGACGGTTGGTTAGTTAATTGGTTGGTTAGTTGGTTGATTGGTTGGTTTGTTAGTTGATTGGTTGGTCGTTTGCTCTGGAGCCGTAGAAGTGACACGAGAAATATAAATAAAACACAGCCCTGATGAGCACTCAAAACCTTCAAAAAGGGCAAGGAGAAGAAGTAGACAACTAAAAAAGACAGCGAAATTCAAACAAGAGACAACATTGAGGGCATACACGCATTTCATGTAAACGAAAGAAGAACAGGAAGAAGTAGGAAAAAAAAGAAATGGATATGAAAGAGAGAAACTAAAAGTAAAAGCTGTAGGCATGTGTGTCATGGTGGGAATATTTGGCATTTGGCCTTTAAATATAACGCCAGAGCCTCGCTTCGATGGCCAGCAATTGATGTAATATATTAAATTCTCCATAAGACTGGCAACAACTACAGTCAAACTGTTACCCTGCTTGGACAATAATTACCTTCAAAATGATTGACGATGGACCCTAATCTAACTTCTTTTCTGATGTTGAACAGTAACAATAGTAGATTGGAAAACTGAATTGGAACAGCTAGAGATCAATCTCCAGTTGATATTATCATGACACCTTAACGTCCCGGTTCAGTAGTGTAGTGGTTATCACGCTCGCCTCACACGCGAGAGGTCCTGGGTTCAATCCCCAGCTGAACCAAAATGTTTTTTTTTTTCGCATGCGATGTTTTCCCCCCGTCTGTGTGTACTTTGTCGTATTGGATCCAGCACTTTATTTAGTGCTAATTAATCCCTCCAGTTACTATTTCATGTAACGCATACGGCTCATTCCTTCATTTACCGGTGTTTCCAGTCTGTGATTACGTCTAAATGGAGGACGTATTTCAAACATCGACAACTGAGATACACAGTTAGGTGTTCCATTCAGGGTCTTGGGAACTGTTATGTGAATGTTTCAGCGTCTGTTCATTATTTGTGTGCTGATGAAGGCTATAGCCGCAACATCCATTTTGTCATTTGTGATTGTGTTCCTTTTTTTCTTTTTCTTTTTTTTTTTTTTGAGGGCGGGGGGGGGGGTGGGGGGGGGGGGGGGCGCTCGCTCGCTTTGAACTCATGCGTAGTCTATACACACTATTTGTAGTAGTAAAAAAAAACAATGTTTGCATATCCTTTACAGGACATCGCTGTCAACATCAGCATCTTTCAGCTGTATGTCGATTTCTTGGCAAGATTACGCTCAGTAGTTTGCCATTGCTTTCTGAGCCGCCGGCTCACATACCCCGTAAGTTACCGATGCGATTCGAACCACTGCTAATTCTCACCGTCGTCACGTTACTTACGAGAGTTTACGAGATTACGGAGAAAAGTCGCTAACCTCTAGGCCAGGAAGCCGGCATTTGCAGTAGTGATGGACTGCATTTTCCGTGTGGTTTAGCTTTCCCTATTAACAGTGTCCCTCACCATCAGGCGAACCCACTCCGACTTCAGAGGTATAAAGTTTTCCAATTCCACGGCTCGTGTTCATTATTCACACAGTGGGTCTTGTATACCCCGCTGGTTTCTGACTTTGGAAAGGGAAAGGATGGGTACGCAACACAGTCCACGTGGAATACGGTACTTTAGAGGAAAGGCTGTAAACCAACATCTCTCGGGTAGATGCAAGCTCTGTTCCGCGCTCAGGCGACCTGGATGTCAACTGGCACGCTACAAATGAAAACCCCAATAACAAATTACAAAATTCCACTCGCCTCGACGGACATGTAGCATTAAATAATATAATAATAATGTTTTGCATATCCTTTACAGGACATCGCTGTCAACATCAGCATCTTTCAGCTGTATGTTGATTTCTTGGCAAGATTACGCTCAAGTAGTTTGCCATTGCTTTCTGAGCGGCCGACACAGTTATCCCGTAAATCACCAGCGGGGGTCGAACCGCTCCCAGCTCTCGCCCTACTACGAGACTCTGCGTGATAAACGGGATTACGGAGAAAGTGTTGTAACTCCTCGGCCAGAGAGACCGGCAGCATTAAATAAGCGATGTTAATTTCGCTAAACGAGCTCCATCAACCGGCCATGAAATTCCGAAAGACATTTCCACCATCGGGTTCAGTAGTGTAGTGGTTATCACGCTCGCCTCACACGCGAGAGGTCCTGGGTTCAATCCCCAGCTGAACCAAAACGCATTTTTTTTCTTCAAAACAACGTTTGCCGCTAGTGAATGTGAATAACGAAATCATTAAAGATTGGATGATATTGGATGATTGGATGATTTATTGCCTGGCAAATTTCGCTGCATCTCTTCAGGTACATACTGCTGAAACCACACAACATAAACTAAGGATATCTTCTTCTGCTGCGTTCATCCGGATTTTTTTTTTTCGGATGTGACTGCGTTGTGCCTGTTTACAGCAGAGCTGCGTTCTTGCGCCGTTAGGCCAACACATCCGACTTCTGTGGGCATTTGTTGACCGGGTTAACCTTCCCGGAAACTAAGGATATTAGATACACCCATCAAGCTGAAATATACACATATTTACACAGTTATTTCAATTGTCTACCACGGTGTGTGTACGTCTCTTCTCTCTCTCTCTCTCTCCTCTCCTCTCTCTCTCTCTCTCTCTCTTCTCTCTCTCTCTACTCTCTCTCTCTCTCTCTCTCTCTCTCTCTCATATATATATATATATATATATATATATATATATATATATATATATATATATATATATATATATATATATATATATATATATATATATATATATATATATATATATATATATATATATATATTGTTTTCCCTGAGTGACCCTTCCTCAGCGAGGCGAGTCTCCTGCAGGCCAGCAATATCAATGTTAAGACGATTGAGTTCAGCATCAATCACAGCCGTTTTTCTCATATCGTCAATATTTGTCAAGTCAGTGGAAAATCCTGGACACATGGTTCTCACGTTCCAGGTTGCAAGCCGTAGCTTGAGGTTTCTATTATTCTTTTTATTAGTACCTGGTGCATTGGTTTTACAGCCTGCGATTCAGATTTTGTCCTAGCCCCAAGCACCCATTGAAGCAGGCAGGCTGTGGCGGATCAGCACCCAATTGGCCGGGGGTTGCCTAGCTTGAGGCGGGCGGTAGCTGATCAGTGACACCTGTAGGTGTCTCCCACCGTCAGAGGCAACGCGTGGCGCCCCATGTCTACGCCAACTGACAAGGACTTATAACCCGTAACAGTTGCCTCTCGCTTTGATTCCGAGACCGGTTAAGACCAGGGATGGAGTTATTGTCTCTCCATAGCACAAAGCCTGGGCTAAAATAAAGAACCCATGTGTTGCCCATGCAGCATGATCCCTCTCTCGGCCTGCCTAGTTCACTCCAGAGGAAAGTTAACACCTATACATCTGGAACAAGACAAGCTGCAGAAGCTGCCGGATCAGCAAAGCAATGCTCTAACTGTCCGCCTGTCGGAGCTTCGATCCTAGACCAGCTGCCAGCCAAGGCTTAGGGCCTGGTCTGCCCTGCCATGAGTATATATATATATATATATATATATATATATATATATATATATATATATATATATATATATATATATATATATATCATGTTCTTTTCAATTCTTTACTATGCAATTTGCAATTTGTCTCGTTATTTACGGTTATTCTTCGAACGTTGTATCCGATTATCTAGACGCGGGTTTCTTGATCTTTGAGGAGTGTATATTGTGATTTACGAAGTGGAACCCCCTCGCTCCCTCTTACCTTCCCCCTCCTCCCCCACCCTCTTCCCAGAGATGTCTGTGGTGTCCATACTAGACTGGTTGTGTGGTCAATTGGTTGGTTGGTCAGTTGATTTATTGATCGATCGATTTATTGGTTGGTCAGTTGATTTATTGATCGGTCGATTGGTTGGTTGGTCAGTTGATTTATTGATCAGTCGATTGGTTGATTGGTCAGTTGATTTATTGATCGGTCGATTGGTTGGTTGGTCAGTTGATTTATTGATAGGTCGATTGGTTGGATCGGTCTATTGGATGGCCGGTTGATTGGTTGGGCAGTCGATCGACTGGTTGATCGATTTGTTGGTTGGTTGGTCTTTTGGTTGACTGATTGATTGGTTGGTTGGTCGGTTAATTATTTGACTGGTTGGGTGGCTGGTCGGTCGGATGGTGCTTGGCTGGTCGGTTGTTTGGTCGCTTGGATGGTTAGTTGGCTGGATAGTTGGTCGGCCAGTCGGTTGGCTAGCTGGTTAGTTGGTTAGTCGGTTGATTATTTGGTTAATTGATTGGTTGGTTGGTCGGTTGACTGAGTGGTGTTTGGTTGACTGCTTGGTTGATTGATTGGTTTATAGGTTCTATTGGATGGTTGGCTGCTTTGTTGATCGATTGATTGGTTAGTTAACTGTTTGGTCGGTTGGTCCGTGGGACGGTTGGTTAGTTGATTGGTTGGTCATCCCACAGAAGGCTGTAAATTAAACTGCCAGTCTGCTGGGTTGACACTCATTGCTCTGATTCCGGTAAAAATCCTAGCATCCATCGGGGTGAGGTTGTGTGCAAGACTCCCCGTCTAACCCGGTAAGACAGTAGTCTTCACGGGGACTGCATAGCACAAGTCTCGTTTCCTCTCTCCAAGCTCAGAGACCAGCGCGACGTGCAAGACCTATAATGGATCTTCACGTCCGAGGAGAGGTATGATATTCCTCGCGGAAAGTCACTCAGTTAGTCAATCTCGGGATCTCTGGAGCCGTTGAAGTGACACGTGAAATATACATAAATACACAGCACTGATGAGCACCTCAACAAGGACAAGGAGAAGAAGTAGACAACTAAAATAAAAAAGACAGCGAAATTCAAACAAGAGACAACATTGCGGGTATACACACATTTCATGTGAACGAAAGAAGAGTGGAAGAAGTAGAAAAAAAAAAAGAATGGATATGTAAGAGAGAAACTAAAATCTGTAGGTAGACATGTGGTGGGAATAATTTGGCCTTCAAATACTCGTATAACGCCGGATTCTCGCTTCGATGGCTAGCTTAAATATTAAATTTAACAATTAAATATTAATATTATAATAATATAGGTTAAATATTAAATAATTATCCATAAGACTGGGAACAACTACAGTCAAACGATTGCCCTGCTTGGACAATAATCACCTTCAAATTAATACCCTACCTATTTGTGGCTGGCTCGGTCACTGGATTATAATCTAAGTCTCGGTCACTGGATTATAATCTAAGTCTGGCGACGGACCCTAATATAACCTCTCTTCTGATATTGAACAGTAATGGAATGGTAGATTAGAAAACAACAGAATTGGTACAGCTAAAGATCATTCTCTGATAGATATTATCACACTTTAATAGCCAGGTTCAGTAGTGTAGTGGTTATCACGCTCGCCTCACACGCGAGAGGTCCTGGGTTCAATCCCCAGCTGAACCAATATTTTTTTTTTATTCAATAAAGGTTTTCATGTCATTCTCCCGGAAAGGCACAACATCAGTTTGATTTCTTTGTTACTTTTTTTTTTTTTTTTTAAATCTTTCCAACGCCAAACCAAGTATCTTCACATCATGATGTGCCGTGTCGATAAGTGTGGGCGGTATGTGTTCGCCACACGATCACTAGTCTGCGATCTTGTGCCGATCATGCCATGTTACATTTCACCAAGATGTGGTGAGTAAAATAAGACTAGACAAGCGCAGAACGTTTCAGGGCAGGAAAAAAAGCTGGGAGCAGCCACCGTGGTGGAGTTTCGAGGTGGAGAAGGCTTGGGTGGATAAGCGTAGTGCTGTAAGGAGATGGCAAAATGCCAAGAAGAACAGAGCTGGTCATCCTAGTCCCTGCTTGCACTTAGAAAGAGATATGCACACAAAAGTAAGCTATTTAAAAAAAACTGGTCAAGGTTGTTAAAAGCGAAAAATTGGCAGAGGTGTGTCAAAGAGTAAGCACAGACAAGTCACTGAAATTGTTCTGGCGACTACATAAAAGCATGAGTGGTGTAGTCAAGAATAAGAGCATTTCTGACTTCCAAGGTGCTGACCTCATCTGGCAGAGGACTGACGAGGACAAGGGCAAAGCCCTCTTTGAACGCTACCTTGAGCAGAGCAACCAGACAGACATGGGATGCCGAAATCTGGCCAAGGAGGTCACCTCAGACAGATGCAAGGCCCAGAATACTTCGGATGAAGACACAGTGACAGTGAAAGAAATCAAGGCTGTGCTTCGACGATCAAAAAACAGTGCTCCAGGTCCTGATGGCATAAGATACGACGACATAAATAGGTGTACCGACAATGAGCTAGAGAAACTAGCAGACATGTACAACAACAGTATAGGGAGTGCTAGCATCAAGGAGGAATGGTTACACAGCTACCTGATTCCCTTGCCGAAGCCTGACAAAGACCACAAAAAAATTCAGGGATATCGAATTATAACCATGCAGAATACAATAGGCAAGCTGCTGGAGAAGGTAATTGCCAGGAAAATATCAAGCCAACTAGAGAGGCAAGGTGTTTTCCCACCTACCCTGGGTGGTTACCGTCCAAAAAGAGAAACCTGGACCAATGCAGCAGTCTTTGCCCAGGATGTCTATGAAGGTTTCCACGCAGGCACTGAAACCGTTGCTGCAGCGATTGATCTTGAGCACGCATACAACAGAGTACCACTGGATTTTTTAATGTTTCAGCTTCTCGAACTAAACGTAAGTCCATTCCTCCTTAGTTAGATCGCTGCAGCCCTCTTCCAACGGAAAGTAGTTTTTAGATGTGGCAGTTGGACTTCGGAACCAACAACAATATATCCTGGCCTACCACACGGTGACGCGGTCATCTACACAGATGGGTCGGTCGTCCGACATGTGAGAAGCTCATGGGCCTTCACAGCTCGGGCCAGAGGGAGAATTGTGAAGGAGGACTCTGGTGCTTTCACTGAAACCACAAGTAGCCTGACTATGGAAGTCATGGCAGTAAGTAAACAATAACATGGCTCGAAACACAGACATTCACTAGGGCTTGTTTCCTTAGCGACTCAATGAACATGATCAAGAGGATAGAGGAGGGGTCGATCCGAAGAGAATGGCTGCTGCCTCTGGAGCGGTCTCGACTGGCAAAGATTAGTTTCATCTTCGTGCCAGGGCATGCGGGAGTACAAGGAAATGAGCGGGCTGACAAGCTCGCAGGTGAGGCTACTGTGGAGGGCGGACGCGCCATGGACCAGGCCGACATTCTGAATGCTCTACGAGAAGTAAGACTTTTGCGAGAACCAAGTGATGACTGTGAATCTACAACAATGGCCAGACTGCGAGAGCAGCAAATTAAAAGAGGGGTGGCCAAACAAGAACACTACGCAGGAAGCCAAAGAAGATTGATAAACCAACACAGAACTGGCGTCGTTAGCCGCTACACGTTGCGGGATTTGCTAAGGAGGGGATCCGAGCACTTATGGACTGAATGGTTCGACGTGCAATGAGGATGATCTGTCGACTAACTAACAAACTAACTAACTAACTATTTCACCAAATTTGATATTTCATTTTTAGTGCACATATTAATGTCATTTCCGTCGCTGTCTGCCGTTTTTGTTTGCTGATGGAGGCTTATCACCACAACACACTCCGTTATGTGCGATTGTCTTCACGTAAAGTTTTCTAAACTTATTCGTTTCTGATAGAGGAGGGCAGAAAGAAAGACAGAAACACAGACAGAAGAAGAAGCAACAGATTGAACAGAGGAAGGACGATATCGCTCACCACCAAGAGCCGACTGGCGAACGCCGAGAAGATTCGAAGGCAACTCACGACGAGGAAACAGGAGGAACACCAGAAGAGACGACAACTGGTAAAAGTCCCTGAAGGAAACAGCACCATATGACGGGGTGGGTACCCAATTACTCCAGACCTCAACAAGTGCGCGACTCTGCCCAGACATGAAAAACCTCAAGAAGAAAGGAATTAACACAATCAACAAATCGGAAGCAGGGAAGCTGACAACAAGCAGACCAAAGTACGAAAGACAATCTACAAGTCACACCATAAACACCCCAATTACAGCCAAGTCGAATAATCTCAGGCTGAACGGGGGTATCTTCTTCTTCGTTCATCCGGAGTTTTTTTTCGGACGTGATTGCGTTGTGCCTGTTTACAGCAGAGCTGCGTTCTTGCGCCATTAGGCCGACACATCCGACTTCTGCGGGCATTTGTTGACCGGGTTAACCTTCCCGGGGGTTTCTTAGGACGTTAGACTCTCACTGTTGTGGTGTTATCTCCCATCCCATCTTGGCCCATATAGAACAGCCAAAGGCATCCTGGTCAGCCCTCAAGGGAAGGCAGGGGCAGACCATGGGCATTCCCCGCCATCCAAGGAGGCTTCCATAATTGCAGAGCCATCACACAGCGCTCTGGTACTGGGCTCACCCAAGGAATCGTCACGTCCTGCACATGGCTGCTTAGCCTCACTTCCGTATATTGGGCCTTCCGTTCACCATAGGCTGTTCTTCTAGAAGCCAGAAGAATGCAGTTTGCAGATGACATCCACACAGTGAGCTTTCGATTCGGACTTTCCACGTAATGGATTTGCTATCCGAGCAATATTCCATTTTGTGCCACTAGGACACTTTTTCCACCTTTTATGAAGCCCACACAGTGAGCTTTCGATTCGGACTTTCCACGTAATGGATTTGCTATCCAAGCAATATTCCATTTCATGCCTCTGGGAGGCTTGTGTAACCGACATGCCTGTGGTATGAAGTGTGGCAGTCTAAATACTTCTTCATGTACATTTAAATGTCAACCTGAATACAGTTAAAGTAAGCTGCAGTCGACTTGAGCTTGTTGATATCTCCATAGAGCTTGTCCTCGAATGAAGCAGGTGTGGGCCAAAATATCTTTCTCTGTTCTGCATATATTGGGCACTCTTGCAGCAAATGTTTAGCTGTCATTTTACCAGTTCCACAATTACATTCATCTGTATCTCCTATCTTTAGTTTGTTGAACAAGTGGTATTTCAGCCTGTTATGTCCTGTGCGGAGTCTGAAGATTGTTACTTGTTCTCTTCGGTCGAGTTTGTAATATGCATCATCCTTCTGGTGGCCTGGATGCTCTGATTCCCATTTGGTTCTATAAGTGCTTTTTATCAACCTCTTTGCCTCATTATAGGTTATGTCTATGTCAGGCTGTGGTAGTCGTCCGCCCTCTTTTGCCAGTCTGTCAGCCTCTTCATTTCCAGGTATACTGCAATGTGATGGGATCCACTGTATTACAACTTTTTGGGATTTCTGGCATAGACCATGGAGTGCTGCTCTTAGGTCAGCTAGTTCTGTGCTGTTTTTGCTCTTCAGTATTGAGACAGCTGACTTTGCATCTGTGAAGATAGCTATTTGCTTCTCTTTATTTTCCTCCATCAAGAGCATTTCTGCTGCAGTTTTCAGAGCCTCTACCTCCGCTTTGAAGTTACTTGAAAACTTTCCAGTTGCCACTGAACTTGTTTTTTTCACTCCATTTTTTAAATTTAGGAGAATTCCTCCTCCTCCATTCTCTACTGAATTTTTGGCTGATCCATCTGTATATGCATGGGTCCAATTGCTGCTTGGGTAATGTTCTTTTATGTAGTTTAGGGTTATTTCTCTTCTTTCGGTTTCATGCTGAGTGTTCTTTTTCTCAATACCAGGAATGTTTTCTATCATCTCAGGCAGTTGCTGCTGTCTCCAAGCTGGGAACTTGTCTGCATTGTAAATGGGTCTGACTGTTGATATGTTAAGTATGGGATCTGCCCTAATCTTTCGTTTTGCAGTTTCTACAAAGTTGCTACGCTTCAGTCTTCCCTTTCCAAAACCACTAAACCTTTTATACATAGGGTGGTCTGTCAATCTTCTAAATTTTTCAGCTTGTTGCTGGGCTCTGCTATCTCTTCTATCCTGCATTGGTTGTAAACAAGTGATCTTTTCTAATTCATTAATAGGCGTTGTCTTCAGGCTTCCAGTTATGATTCGCATTCCTTGATTTTGGACTCTACTTATTTTGTTAAAGTTTGACTTAGCTGCTGTTGCCCAAGCTGCAATGCCATATTCCAGTACTGGCCTCACCCGTCCAGTATATAACTTCTTGAGAACTTTCTCATCTGCTCCCCACGTTGTACCAGCAAGCTTTTTCATGATTGCCATTCTTTGCCTTGCTCTTGTTCGATTTTTCTCAACCTGTGTTTTCCATGTCAGGCGACGATCAAATGTGACTCCTAGATAGTTTGGATTTTCTTCATGGCGCAATATTTTTCCATTCAATACCAGCTTAGGTTGCTGAGTTTTAGTTGAGAGGGAGAACACTGTGCACGTTGTTTTCTCCTCACTTATCTTCACTAGCCATGATTTTGACCAGTCCTCTAGCGCTAATAGGGCTTGCTGTATTCTGCTGTTAGCTGTACTAATATATTCTTCAGATGTCCATATGGCTAGGTCATCTGCAAAGGATGATGTGTGCACTCTGGCTGGAAAATTGTCTGTGATGTCGTTTATATATGCTAGGAATAATGTTGGTGAAAGAACTCCTCCTTGGGGGACACCTTGCTCCAATTGCATCATTTTGCTGGTTTGTCCTTGTACTTTTGTCCTGGCAGTTCTGTTCTCAAGGTAGTGGTTGATCCAATTGTACATTTTCCCACAAACATGCATTTTTTGCAGTTTTACTTTCAGTCCTTCCTTCCATACTTTATCAAATGCTTTTTCTAAATCTACCCAGACCGCTAGTGTGTGCTTTTTCTCTTGGAAGGCATCCTCTATTTCCTGAGCTATATAGGTTATTTGATCTTCAGTGGATCTGTACTTTCTGAATCCTGCTTGGTGTGGTGTTAAGAGTTGGTTTTCTTCCAGATGCCATGTTAGCCTGCCATTGATAATGCGTTCCATTAATTTTCCTACACAGCTAAGTAGACTGATAGGTCGATAGCCATTTGGTTCTTCCAGGTCTTTTCCTTTCTTTGGGACTGGTATTAGTATAGCTTCCTTCCATGCCTGTGGGACTATTCCCCTCTTCCAGCTGTAATTTAGGACTGCTAGTAGTTTCTTTTTTGCCTTAGTGCCTAGTCCTATTAGCATTTCATTTGTGATTCCATCCTTTCCTGGTGATTTCTTCTTTTTTAGGGTATTCATTGCCTGTTCCATTTCTTCCATTGTTAGATTTGCCATCATATATTCTGCTGCTGTCTCTGTATTACTATGATGTATCTTTTTATCTTTGATTGCTTTCTTCTGTTCGGTTGTAATATCAATGTGGTTTGCACTGGCATAGTGTTCCATTAGTGCATTTGCAGCCTTTTTTCCTGTAAGCAAGGCATTTCCTTGTTTAATTGTTATTTGTTTGTTTCTAGGTCCTTCATTGTTCATGGCTTTCACTAGTTTCCATAGTTTATTTCCATCCCTGTCAAAATTCAGGTTTTCTGTTTTTTTCCTCCAACAATCTCTTGTTGTTTGATTTACTGTTCTTTTATATTTTGCTGAGATGGCTTTGAGAGAGATGTTCGCTTCAGTTGTTTGTTCTCTCTCTGCGGTCTTCCTAGCATCTTCAACTTTGTCCTCCAAAATTTGTAGTTCTTCAGTCCAGTATGGTTTGTCATTTTTCCTCGCTCCTCTTAGAATAGACTCAGTGGCCGCCTGTATTATTGCTCTGTTTAGACTTTCCACCATTTGCTTCATGTTGCCATATCGTGTATTTATGTTTTCACAATATTTGTCTGTTAGTATGGCAAATCTGTCCCAATCTGCTCGTTTGTAATTCCAGCGGGGCAAAGGCTTTTGCTCCTGTGGAACATACTCCATATTCATTACAAGCTTGATTGGTCTGTGGTCACTACCTGCTAATTGGTCAAGCACGTGGCGATCGATTTTGTGGAGGATGTCTCCTGTGCAGAAAGCTAAGTCTGGAGTAGAAGTGGTAATCCATCTTCTGGAGTAGAAGCTCGGTGTGTCATCCACTTTGTTGAGTAGATGGAGATTTGAGTCTATTTCCCAGTCCTCCACTTCATCTCCTCTTTTGTCAGTATCTGGGTATCCCCATCTTTCTGAACGGCTATTAAAGTCTCCGACAACAATGCAATTTGTGTCAGTTATTTTCATGTTTGAGAGTGTAAGATCCTTATCTGCCGGGCTATACAGATTGTAAATTCTTATTTTCACGTCCTTTATCATTATATCAACACCTATAATTTCCGTTTGGTTGTTAGAGACCACAGATACTTCGCTGCAAGGTATTGTATTTCGTGTAAGTATTACAACTCCTCCTTTGTGTCCTTCACGGTCGAAACGTGTGGCCTGATATCCCTCAACTGAAAATGTGCGATTGGCGTTGAGGTGTGTCTCTTGAATGCATGCCACATCTATTCTATCTTTATGAAGACGCTGTGTTAGGGAGGCTTTCTTGTTATAAACTCCTTCGGCATTCCACTGTAGTATGTTGAGTGTCCGGGGTGTTTGGTCAATAGCTCTTAACCTACTCCTCTGTGCCTTGACTCCACAGCACAGGGGAAGGTGACCACCAGTAGTCATAGGTGGACCCCCTCGAGGCAGGGGGCCCGGCACTATCACCGCCTGATGGGACTTCACGGGATTAGCACCATAACGATTAAGAACGGGGGTATTAGTACCAAGAATTCGACTGGATTGGATTGGGCTCGTGTTCATTATTCACACAGTGGGTCTTGTATACTCCGCTGGTTTCTGACTTTGGAAAGGGAAAGGATGGGTACGCAACACAGTCCACGTGGGATATAGTACTTTAGAGGAAAGGCTGTAAACCAACATTTCTCGGGTAGATGCATGCTCTGTTCCGGGCTTAGGCGACCTGGACGTCAACTGGCACGCTAGAATGTAAACTGAAAACCTCAACCAATAACAAATTACAAAATTCTGCTGGTCTCGACGGACATGTAGCATTAAATTCCATTGGCACCTTGCCGTCTTGACAGACGATAGTTTGTGCTTTAAAAAGGCATAATAACTTTTAACTATGGCGGTAGCGAGTGTGACTGATAAGGCCAATTTGCGCTGTAAATGTCCGTTCACAGTGGGTGCATGTGAACACGTGGTCATTTCCACCATCATGCACCATCTTACGTCTCAAACGCTTGGTGTGTGACTTTTCTGCAATAATTTTCTCCTTTGACTTTATTCCATTTCTGATATTTTCCCTCCATGCAACACGTTCAGCGGCGACTTGCTCCCAATGTGCATTATCAATGCCTGTATCAATCATGTCCCGCTTACACACATCTTTGTATCGTAGTAGAGGCCGACCCTGAGATCTCTTACCCATCTGTAATTCACCAAAAAAGATATCCTTTGGTACTCTACCATCATCCATCCTCCTAAGATGTCCTATCCATCTAAGTCTACGAAGACTGAGCATGGAATAAACTGTCACACAACCTGATCTTTCCAATACTTCAGTATTTGTGATTTTGTCTTGCCACTTAATACCAAGTATTCTTCGCAGACACCGCATATGAAAGCTATTTAAATTGTTCTCTTGGTGTGAGTAAGTTGTCCAGGTTTCACTGCCATAGAGAAGAGTACTAAGGACACAGGCTTGATAGACAAGGACTTTTGTTTTGGCAGTAAGCTTCCTGTTCTCCCAGACTCTTTTTTCTTAACCTGTTCATTGTTGTTGCTGCCTTACCAATCCGGATGTTGATTTCCTGATCTAGGGATAATTTGCTATTTACCACTGATCCTAGATATGTAAAATGGTCTACTATCTCTAGTTCGGCGTCGTCAATAAAGATTGATGGTACCTCATGTGCACCTTGTGACATAATCTGTGTCTTCTTTTTGCTAATTGTTAAACCAAATTCAGAACAAGCATTGGAGAATGCAGATAGTAGACATTGCAATTCTTCCTCAGAGTGGGTCGTAACTGCAGCATCATCTGCAAAAAGCAACTCTCTGATCAGGACCCTCCTAATTTTGGTCTTAGCCTTCAATCTCTGAGCATTGTAGAGGCCGCCATCTGAGCGTGAGTGAATGTATATACCACCATCCTGATCACGAAATGCATATTTCAGTAGAAGTGAAAAGTATATTCCAAAGAGGGTGGGAGCTAGTACACAACCTTGCTTAACTCCACTCTTGATTTCAAATTCTTCAGAAGTTGCACCATCAGACTTGATTATACCCTTCATGCCTGTGTGGAACGATTCCACAATGGACAGAAGAGTTGGTGGGCAGCCAATCTTCTTTAGTGCCTTGAACAGACCCTCACGACTGACCAAATCAAATGCCTTTGTGAGGTCGATGAAGGCAATAAACAGTGGTTGATTCTGTTCACGGCATTTTTCTTGCATTTGTCGCAATGAGAATATCATATCAGTGGTAGACCGGTTCTGTCGAAAGCCACACTGTGATTCGGGGTAGACTTGATCTCCTAGGACTTGAAGTCTGCGCAGAACAATTCTGGCAAATACTTTTCCAACAATACACAGAAGTGAGATACCCCTATCCCCGGGAAGGTTAACCCGGTCAACAAATGCCCGCAGAAGTCGGATGTGTCGGCCTAATGGCGCAAGAACGCAGCTCTGCTGTAAACAGGCACAACGCAATCACATCCGAAAAAAAACTCCGGATGAACGAAGAAGAAGAAGAAGATACCCCTATAGTTGTTGCAGTCGCTCCGATCGCCCTTGTTCTTGTACAGTGTTATGATGCTTGAATCTTTGAAATCCTGTGGGACTTGTCCTTCACGCCAGCATAGCTCTATTAGCTGGTGGATCTGTATAGTGAGTGTGTCTTGCCCACTCCTGATAACCTCTATTGGAATCCCATCCGTACCTGGAGCCTTGCCAGATGCAAGTTCATTTATAGCACACTTAACTTCTGTTATGGTGGGAAGTGTGTCCAGGTGGTCAAGAGTTGGTAGAGCCTCTATGGCGTTGAGGGCATCATCCGCTAGTTTGGTCTCACTTGAGTAAAGCTCCAAATAGTTCTCTACCCATCTGTCCATCTGCTGTTTCTTATCAGTGATGACTTCTCCAGTCAAGGTTTTCAATGGTGCACTTCTTTTGATCACTGGACCACAAGCTTTCTTTATTCCTTCATACATGCTTCTTATGTCTCCCTTATCACTTGCGATTTGAATGGACTCACATAACTTGATCCAATAATCATTTGCACACTGCCTGGCAGCTTTTTGCACATCCTTCCTAGCTTGCCTTAGCTCACTCAGAGTGTTACGCGTTGGTCTTTCCTTGTTTCTTAAGAGAGCTTTCTTCTTCTTATCAATCAGGGGCTGCAGAGTCTCGCTGTTGGCCGCAAACCAGTCCTGCCTCTTATGATCCACAGTGCCGTAAACCCCTACGGCAGTTTTATAAAGAGTTTCCTTAATTTGACCCCACTTTTCATTTACTGTACAATTTTCTGGTGTATCAGTGAAAGCATCTTCAAGTTGCTGTTGAAACTGAAAGCACTTTTCAGGATCATGAGTGTTAATAATATTAATCCTGTGGCTAGATTTGTGTTTAGCTGTGTAGATTCTCTTTGGTCTCAGTCTAACCCTTGAAACAACCAAAGAATGATCCGTATCACAGTCAGCACTGTGGTAACTACGAGTCAATGATATATGGTTCAGATGTTGTCTCCGTGTGATGATGAAGTCCAGCTGGTGCCAATGGCCGGATCTTGGATGTTTCCATGTGACCTTATGCATCTCTTTTGTTTTAAAAAAAGAGTTTGTAATACATAGGTCATTACTGGTGCAATGCTCCAGCAGCCTTTGCCCATTTTCATTCATGCGACCGATGTTGTATTTTCCAAGGCACACTGGCCATGAACTTGAGTCCTTGCCCACACGAGCATTGAAATCACCGAGCATATAAATGTAGTCAGATTTTGGAACTGCCTTGATCACGGAGTCTAACTCCTCATAGAACAAATCCTTCACATCATCAGAGGAATCGAGTGTCGGTGCATATGCAGTAATAATGGTGGCAAACCCAAAAGAGGTTACCAAGCGCAGGGATAATAGTCTTTCATTTCCTCCTGCTGGAATTTCAATCATTCCCAGTAGCGAATTCTTCACTGCAAAGCCCACACCGTGTTGCCTTTTTTCTGCCTGCCCTCTACCCTTCCAGAAAAAGGTGTAGTTGTTTTCCCTGAGTGACCCTTCCTCAGCGAGGCGAGTCTCCTGCAGGCCAGCAATATCAATGTTAAGACGATTGAGTTCGGCATCAATCACAGCCGTTTTTCTCACATCGTCAATATTGGTCAAGTCAGTGGAAAATCCTGGACACATGGTTCTCACGTTCCAGGTTGCAAGCCGTAGCTTGAGGTTTCTATTTTTATTTTTGTTTGTACCTGGTGCATTGGTTTTACAGCCTGCGATTCAGATTTTGTCCTAGCCCCAAGCACCCATTGAAGCAGGCAGGCTGTGGCGGATCAGCACCCAATTGGCTGGGGGCTGCCCAGCTTGAGGCGGGCGGTAGCTGATCAGTGACACCTATAGGTGTCTCCCACCGTCAGAGGCAACGCGTGGCGCCCCATGTCTACGCCAACTGACAAGGACTTATAACTCGTAACAGTTGCCTCTCGCTTTGATTCCGAGACCAGTTAAGACCAGGGATGGAGTTATTGCCTCTCCATAGCACAAAGCCTGGGCTAAAATATAGAGATCATGTGTTGCCCATGCAGCATGATCCCTCTCTCGGCCCGCCTAGTTCACTCCAGAGGAAAGGTAACACCCCTACATCTGGAACAAGACAAGCTGCAGAAGCTGCCGGATCAGCAAAGCAATGCTCTAACTGTCCGCCTGTCGGAGCTTCGATCCTAGACCAGTCGCCAACCAAGGCTTAGGGCCTGGTCTGCCCTGCCATGACAATTTTGTCTTTAGCTTGCATTTCCTCGCACCAGGGTAAGGCTTGTACCCTCCCAATTGCGCTCTTCCGCCCGAAGCCGTTGGCACAATGTGGGGTGTCGGGTTTGGTAAGCGCCGCCCAGCGTTCGGCGCTAACAGAGACCAGGTAGTACCGTCTACTGTTATACGGTAGCTCAGTCATATCTGACTAAGACCTGACTGACATAGCATTAAATGACATAGCACGTAGCATTAAATAAGCGATGATAATTTCGCCAAAAGAGCTCCACCAACCGGCCATGTATTTTCGAATGACATTTCAACCATCGGGTTCAGTAGTTTATTTATTTTATATATTTATTTAGCATTTATTTTGTTCAAAACAACGTTTTCCCCTAGTGAATTTGAATAACGAAGACACAAACAATAGATTGCACCATTTGTTGCCAGACATATTTCGCGGCATCTCTTCAGGTACATACTGCAGAAATCACACAACATAAACTAAAATTATAAGAAAAATCCTTCAAGCTTAAAAACACGCATATTCACACAGTTATTTCAGTTGTCTACCACCTCCAATAGAGGTTATCAGGAGTGGGCAAGACACACTCACTCTACAGATCCACCAGCTAATAGAGCTATGCTGGCGTGAAGGACAAGTCCCACAGGATTTCAAAGATTCAAACATCATAACGCTGTACAAGAACAAGGGTGATCGGAGCGACTGTAACAACTATAGGGGTATCTCACTTCTGTGTATTGTTGGAAAAGTATTTGCCAGAATTGTTCTGCGCAGACTTCAAGTCCTAGGAGATCAAGTCTACCCCGAATCACAGTGTGGCTTTCGACAGAACCGGTCTACCACTGATATGATATTCTCATTGCGACAAATGCAAGAAAAATGCCGTGAACAGAATCAACCACTGTTTATTGCCTTCATCGACCTCACAAAGGCATTTGATTTGGTCAGTCGTGAGGGTCTGTTCAAGGCACTAAAGAAGATTGGCTGCCCACCAACTCTTCTGTCCATTGTGGAATCGTTCCACACAGGCATGAAGGGTATAATCAAGTTTGATGGTGCAACTTCTGAAGAATTTGAAATCAAGAGTGGAGTTAAGCAAGGTTGTGTACTAGCTCCCACCCTCTTTGGAATATACTTTTCACTTCTACTGAAATATGCATTTCGTGATCAGGATGGTGGTATATACATTCACTCACGCTCAGATGGCGGCCTCTACAATGCTCAGAGATTGAAGGCTAAGACCAAAATTAGGAGGGTACTGATCAGAGAGTTGCTTTTTGCAGATGATGCTGCAGTTACGACCCACTCTGAGGAAGAATTGCAATGTCTACTATCTGCATTCTCCAATGCTTGTTCTGAATTTGGTTTAACAATTAGCAAAAAGAAGACACAGATTATGTCACAAGGTGCACATGGGGTACCATCAATCTTTATTGACGACGCCGAACTAGAGATAGTAGACCATTTTACATATCTAGGATCAGTGGTAAATAGCAAATTATCCCTAGATCAGGAAATCAACATCCGGATTGGTAAGGCAGCAACAACAATGAACAGGATAAGAAAAAGAGTCTGGGAGAACAGGAAGCTTACTGCCAAAACAAAAGTCCTTGTCTATCAAGCCTGTGTCCTTAGTACTCTTCTCTATGGCAGTGAAACCTGGACAACTTACTCACACCAAGAGAACAATTTAAACAGCTTTCATATGCGGTGTCTGCGAAGAATTCTTGGTATTAAGTGGCAAGACAAAATCACAAATACTGAAGTATTGGAAAGATCAGGTTGTGTGACAGTTTATTCCATGCTCAGTCTTCGTAGACTTAGATGGATAGGACATCTTAGGAGGATGGATGATGGTAGAATACCAAAGGATATCTTTTTTGGTGAATTACAGATGGGTAAGAGATCTCAGGGTCGGCCTCTACTACGATACAAAGATGTGTGTAAGCGGGACATGATTGATACAGGCATTGATAATGCACATTGGGAGCAAGTCGCCGCTGAACGTGTTGCATGGAGGGCAAATATCAGAAATGGAATAAAGTCAAAGGAGAAAATTATTGCAGAAAAGTCACACACCAAGCGTTTGAGACGTAAGATGGTGCATGATGGTGGAAATGACCACGTGTTCACATGCACCCACTGTGAACGGACATTTACAGCGCAAATTGGCCTTATCAGTCACACTCGCTACCGCCATAGTTAAAAGTTATTATGCCTTTTTAGAGCACAAACTATCGTCTGTCAAGACGGCAAGGTGCCAATGGTCCTACCACGGCACACACACGCACACACACACAATTTAATTTGTATTTTCTTTTCTTTACTGTGCAATTTGTCTCTTTATTTACAGTTATTCTTCGTATGTTGTATCTGATTACCTAGACGCAGGCGTACCGTACCGTTTGATCTTCGAGGAGTGTATAATGTGATTTATGAAGAGAAAAGTTCCCCCCCCCCCCCCCACTTTCCAAGAGATATGTGTTGTCCATACTTAAATTGGTTGGTTGGTCGGGTGATGATGATGATGATTATTATTATTTATTATTATTATTATTATTATTATTATTATTATTATTATTATTATTTCCGCTCGCTCGCTTTGAACTCAAGCGTAGTCCTGACACATTATCATTTCCAGTAGTGCTGACCTCAATTTTGCGTGTGGATTAGCTTTCCTCATTGACATTGTCCCTCGTCATCAGGCGAACCCACTCCGACTTCAGGGGTACTTGTAATTTACGTCCCAAAGTCAAGGACCACATGTCAACATTTTAGTTCAACTGTCCGGTGTAGGAGTTGAACCCCTTACCTTGGAATCAGCACACCGGATGTTTCAGAACACACGTTCTTATCCATTCGACCATGCTGACAAGGGTTGATTATTTGACCGGTTGGTTGGCTGGTCGGTCGGTCGGTCGGTTGGATGTTGCTTGGCTGGTCGGTTATTTGGTCGCTTGGATGGTTAGTTGGCTGGTTAGTTGGTCGGCCAGTCGGTTGGCTAGCTGGTTAGTTGGTTAGTCGGTTGATTATTTGGTTAATTGATTGGTTGGTTGGTCGGTTGACTGAGTGGTGTTTGGTTGACTGCTTGGTTGATTGATTGGCTTATAGGCTCTATTGGATGGTTGGCTGCTTTGTTGATCGATTGATTGGTTAGTTAACTGTTTGGTCGGTTGGTCCGTGGGACGGTTGGTTAGTTGATTGGTTGGTCATCCCACAGAAGGCTGTAAATTAAACTGCCAGTCTGCTGGGTTGACACTCATTGCTCTGATTCTGGTAAAAATCTTAGCATCCATCGGGGTGAGGTTGTGTGCAAGACTCCCCGTCTAACCCGGTACCACAGTAGTCTCCACGGGGACTGCATAGCACAAGTCTCGTTTCCTCTCTCCAAGCTCACAGACCAGCGAGCCGTGCAAGACCTATAATGGATCTTCACGTCCGAGGAGAGGTATGATATTCCCCGCGGAAAGTCACTCAGTTAGTCAATCTCGGGATCTCTGGAGCCGTTGAAGTGACACGTGAAATATACATAAATACACAGCACTGATGAGCACCTCAACAAGGATAAGGAGAAGAAGTAGACAACTAAAAAATACAGCGAAATTCAAACAAGAGACCCCCGGGAAGGTTAACCCGGTCAACAAATGCCCGCAGAAGTCGGATGTGTCGGCCTAACGGCGCAAGAACGCAGCTCTGCTGTAAACAGGCACAACGCAATCACATCCGAAAAAAAAGCTCCGGATGAACGAAGAAGAAGAAACAAGAGACAACATTGCGGGTATACACACATTTCATGTGAACGAAAGAAGAGTAAGAAGGAGTAGAAAACAAAAAGAATGGACATGTAAGAGAGAAACTAAAAGCTGTAGGTAGGTATGTCGTGGTGGGAATATTTGGCCTTCAAATACTATACTCGTGTAACGCCATATACTCGCTTCGATCGCCGGCTTAAATATTAAATTTAAAAATTAAATATTAATAATATAGGTTAAATATTAAATAATTATCCATAAGACTGGGAACAATTACAGTCAAACGATTGCCCTGCTTGGACAATAATCATTCATTCATTCATTGGCACCTTGCCGTCTTGACAGACGATAGTTTGTGCTTTAAAAAGGCATAATAACTTTTAACTATGGCGGTAGCGAGTGTGACTGATAAGGCCAATTTGTGCTGTAAATGTCCGTTCACAGTGGGTGCATGTGAACACGTGGTCACCAGATCGTGGACAATAATCACCTTCAAATTAATACCCTACCTATTTGTGGCTGGCTCGGTCACTGGATGATAATCTAAGTCTGGCGACGGACTCTAATATAACCTCTCTTCTGAGATTGAACGGTATTAGTAGATTGCAAAACAACAGAATTGGATCATTCTCTGGTAGATATTATCACGACAATTCCTGGGTTCAATCCCCAGCTGAACCAATAATTTTTTTTTATTCAATAAAGGTTTTCATGTCATTCTCCCGGAAAGGAACATCAGTTTGATTTCTTTATTATTATTTTTGTTTTGTTTTTTAATCTTTCCGACGCTAAACCAAGTATTTTCACATCATGATGTGCCGTGCCGATAAGTGTGGGTGGTATTTGTTCGCCACACGATCACCAGTCTGCGATCTTGTGCCAGTTATGCCATGTTACATTTCACCAAATTTGATCTTTCATTTTTAGTGCACATATTAATGTCTTTTCCGTCGCTGTCTGCCGTTTTTGTTTGCTGATGGAAGCTTATCACCACAACACACTCCGTTATGTGCGATTGTCTTCACGCAAAGTTTTCTCAACTTATTCGTTTCTGATAGAGGAGGGCAGAATGAAAGACAGAAAGACAGACAGCAAGAAAGAAAGAAAGAAAGAAAGAAAGAAAGAAATGGTAAGAAGCACAAGAAAGAAAGAAAGAAAGAAAGAAAGAAAGAAAGTACAACAAAGGAGAAAGAAAGAAAGAAAGAAAGAAAGAAACGGTAAGAAGCACAAAAAGAAAGAAAGAAAGAAAGAAAGAAGAAAGAAAGAAAGAAAGAAAGAAAGAAAGCGCAACAAAGAGAAAGAACGGCAGAAAGAAAAAAGAAAGAAAAAAAAGAAAGAAAGAAAGCGCAACAAAGGAGAAAGAAAGGCAGAAAGAAAGAAAGAAAGAAAGAAAGAAAGAAAGAAAGAAAGAAAGAAAGAAAGAAAGAAAGAAGAAAGCGCAACAAAGGAGAAAGAACGGCAGAAAGAAAAAAGAAAGAAAGAAAGAAAGAAAGAAAGAAAGAAAGAAAGAAAGCGCAACAAAGGAGAAAGAAAGGCAGAAAGAAAGGCAGAAAGAAAGAAAGAAAGAAAGAAAGAAAGAAAGAAAGAAAGAAAGAAAGAAAGAAAGAAAGAAAGAAAGAAAGAAAGAAAGAAAGAAAGAAAGAAAGAAAGAAAGAAAGAAAGAAAGATCCAACTATGTCTACGGGGGAGGCAGCAATGTGAATGAAAACGAGACAGACGAGTCGAGAGAGAACCCAAACATCGATTTCTCCCACACGTCAACAGTAACGTCTGACCTCTCCCCCAGAGGACCCACACCGCCAGGCAAGAACTGGCTGAACCAGGAGAAGTTCCAGTGGCCCGGCCAACAACTGGATGGAGAATATCGATCCTGATAGTAGCTTGTTTAACATGCACGGGCAAATATCCAAACCGCGCTCAGAGCATTTCCAGAATGTTCAATGGGATGCTTAAAATAGACCTGACGTCAGCGAAAATATTGTGATGGGGGAAGGTGACCTCGAACTTGACACATCGAAAATTCCAGAGACCTCTAAAAGGGATAGATTCAGCTTTAGAAGAAGTTATAGGCGTCTGTGGTGAAGAGGTAGAAAACGCGATTCGTAATCACGCATACTGCATTCGAAATCAACTGCAACTGGTTTGGAAACAGACAGCCTTGCGTTGATTTTTAATAATGGTATGAGCGTCAGTCGTTAAGAAAGATATGCAATTTTTTTTTAAATTTTAACGTTGCTTGTGCTTCGCAGGACGTTGCGATTAAACTTCGGATTTATTTTTTAGATAATTTTACGTTCCGTAGTTTGCCATTGCTTTAGGAACGAGAAATAAGTCCAACTTAACGCCGGAGTAGGGATTGAACCGCCTACCTCGCCATGAGGACACCGGAAGTTCCAGAGCGATCCTTTCGGCAAGGTCAACATTACACTACTGAACGTAACACTACGTTATAAATCAGAACCAGCCGACAATGCTGGGGCTGAATGTGAAGTCCTGTAAAGGCCATGCAACTGACTGTTAAGAACCAGGTGGTCGGGGTAGCGCAGTGGGTAGCATGCCGATCTGGTGATAATGTGTTCGAATCCCCATAAACGTGTGCTCCCAGACCGACCTTGTTTAAAACAGGAACTAGAAAATTTCATGGCAAATAAAAGCAGCCTGTGTTATAGTTAGCCCATCACCAATGGAAGTGTAACAAATGTGGCATGTGGTGATACATGGAAGGTTCAACAACGTCTGTGTTGTTCTATGTAGTGATACATGCTAGTGTTAATCAGCTTATGTGTTGTTCTATAGAGTGATACATGCTAGTGTTCATCAGCTTCTGTGTTGTTCTATGTAGCGATACATAGGGGGGCTGAGTGGTCTCGAGGTATGGTGTCCACCTCGAGTGCTGGAGGTCCCAGGTTCAAGCCCCGGTGAGGACCGGGATATTTTCACGTGGACATCTAGTAATAAAATTTCCCCTGGTCTCTGGGTAGTGAGATCGGACGCCTGTGTGTATTAACATTAACCCTGTTTGTTCCATTCAGTTGTAATCTGATGATGATGGTGGTGGTGGTGGTGATGATGATGATGATGATGATGATGATGATGATGATGGAGACGGGGATAATACTAACAATAACGACGATGATGATAGTGACGACGGCGGCAGCGACGATTACAAACGATGATGACGATGACCACGATGATGACGATAATGAACGATAATGACCACGATGGTCACGATATTGAACGACAATGACCACGATGACGACAATAGCGACAACGATGAGAATGCAGATGATGATGATGCCGACGATAATTACGATGACGATTATTATCGTGACGACGTCGACGACCACAACAACACACAATGCCCTACCTGTCACACGCAGCCCTCCAGCAAACATCATCAGAAAACCGACAGTTACAGCCTTGCTCGCTCTCTAACAAAACTTCAAACGTTAATACAATATCAGAGAGGTAACTGTCATCGAGTGGGACTTGTCCACTTGTACACAAACTGAAAACCCAGACTCCAAACAAAGACTGCAAACATAAGGGGCTAAAGTTCATTATCAGATCCCGCTCGGACAAGAGCAGTTCATTACCCAGACAGGACATCCAGGAAGGTTTTTCTCTTTTGTTTTCTAATGAAAGGATTGCTTTCCTGAGAATATGTAGCTTCTTTGGTCCAGCTAACATAACTAAAGGATTGCTTTCCTGAGAATATGTAGCGTCTTAAGTCCAGCTAACATAAAGAAATGATTGTTTTCCTGAGAATTTGTAGCGTCTTTAGACCAGCTAACATAACGAAAGGATTGTTTTCCTGAGAATATGTAGCGTCTTTAGTCCAGCTAACATAACGAAAGGATTGTTTTCCTGAGAATATGTAGGGTCTTTAGTCCAGCTAACATAACGAAAAGATTGTTTTCCTGAGAATATGTAGCGTCTTTAGCCCAGCTAATATAAAGAAAGGATTGTTCTCCTGAGAATATTTAGCGTCTTTAGACCAGCTAACATAATTAAAGGACTTTTTTCATGAGAATATGTAGCGTCTTAAGTCCAGCTGACATAACGAAAGGATTGTTTTCCTGAGAATGTGTAGCGTCTTTGATCTTGATATGTGTATGATTAGGTTCCTTGAAGTGGAGTTGTCTACATTGCTATCTATCATATGTGTATGATTAGGTTCCCTGAATTGGGGTTGTCTACATTGCTATCTAGATATGTGTATGATTAGGTTCCCTGAAGTGGGGTTGTCTACATTGCTATCTAGATATGTGTATGATTAGGTTCCCTGAAGTGGGGTTGTCTACACTGCTATCTTTATAGATATGTGATTAGGTTCCCCGAAGTGGGGTTGTCTACACTGTTACCTAGATATGTAAATAATTAGGTTCCCTGAAGTGGGGTTGTCTGCACTGCTATATTGGCACTTGCACTTGAGGTAGCAAGTGCCTACCTCAGAGTTAACGCAAACACACAACATCCACTGCATAGTGAAATTATGAAGGTGAAGGGCAGCAAGTTCAAAAGAGGGAAGTCGTGGATGGGTCAAACTGAAGACATTCTTCAACAGGTGTGTTCACTTGAGGACTTAGAACCTGGCGAGGAGTGGGTACAAGTACCAACATATTTCTGTACGTCCTTTTCTGTTTGCATACAACTAGACAGAGAATGCAGACAAGAAAATCCGGCTGCTGTGGAGGCGGAAATACAAGCGTTGATTTTCGTGAATTCGTTAGACGGTGATGTTGTCATTTACACAGATGGGTCAGTCGTCTGACATGTGAGAAGCTCATGGGCCTTTACGGCCCAGGCCAGAGGGAGAATTGTGAAGGAGGACTCTAATGCTTTTGTTGAGACCACAAGTAGCCTTACTATGGAAATCATGGCAGTAAGTAAAGCAATAACATGGCTCGAGACACAGACATTCACTAGGGCTTGTTTCCTTACCGACTCAATGAGCATGCTCAAGAGGATAGAGATGGGGTAGATCCGAAGAGAGTGGTTGCTGTCTCTGGAGCGGTCTCGGCTGGCACAGATTAGTTTCATCTTCGTGTCAGGGCATGCAGGAGTACAAGGAAATGAGCGGCCTGACAAGCTCGCAGGAAAGGCTACTGTGGAGGGTGGACGCGCCATGGACAAGGCCGACATTCTGAACACGCTACAAGAAGTAAGACTTTTGCGAGAACCAAGTAATGCATATATTTTATATTGTTTCTGTTCTAAGTTGGCCTTGAATGATATGTGAATGAAATAATGTATGAGAGAGAGAGATAGAAAGGCAGAATGTTAGACGGGCCTGCGTGCCCAATTCCTAACCTTTGAAAATAAAGTATGTTCGTTCGTTTGTTCGTTCGTTATGATTACGTTTGTTCCCTGAAGTGGGGTTGTCTACATTGCTGTCTAGATATGTGTATCTTCTTCTTTTTTGCGTTCATCCGAAGTGCTTTTTTTCAGATGTGATTGCGGTGTGTCTCGTTAGGCACCCTTGGGTCGAAACCCTTAAGCCAACACATCCGACTTTAGCGTGCTTTTTTGACCAGGTAGCATTCATGGGAGACTCTAACTTTTGCGGTACCGTCCACATCCCAGCTGGCCAAATTAGAACGGTCGAAGACTTAACGGTCATCACGTCCTGCTCATGGCTGCTTTAATTCCTCACTTCAATATATTGGGCATTTCGTTCGCCCCGGGCTGTTCCCGCACAAACCGGACAGGTCTGCAGTCGGTATTCACTCAGCGAGTTTTCGATTCGGACCTGAGCTTGTCGTTGTGTCCGCCAGAACTGTTTCAGACACGTCGAACATTCGGAAAACTACCTAGTCAGAACTGTTCCGAACAAGAGCGGCATTCGGAAACTAGGTAGCTGTTCCTAGCACGAGGGAAGACTAGTTAGAGCTTTTCCGGCCACGAAAGACATTTCACTCGGACGTAATTGCGTGGTGCCAATTTTTATTTTGCCGCCCGTAGGCTGGCACTTCCGTCTTCGGCGGGCATTTTTAATGAGGTTAGGCCTTCCTCAGGTTTCGAGGCAAGTTAGACTCTTATTTCGACTTCCACTCAGCAGGCTTTTGCTTCGGGCTGCCACGTGAAGGATTCACTAGCCAAGCGTTCCATTTCCTGTCAACGAGACAATCTTCCACCTTTGACTTCAATCACTCCATGAGTACGGTTTCAGACTTTCATCGGAACGTGCGACCGAGGTGTTTTTCCACCTTCTAGTATAGTACTCGCCGGTCTCTCTGGCCGAGGGGTTACAACCCTTTCTCCGTAATCCCGTTTATCACGCAGAGTCTCGTAGCGGACGAGAACTGGGAGCGGTTCGTCCCCCGCTGGTGACTTGCAGGATAACTGAGCCGGCCGCTCAGAAAGCAATGGCAAACTACTGAGCGTAATCTTGCCAAGAGATCAACAGACAGCCGAAAGATGCTGCTGTTGACAGCTAAGTCCTGTAAAAAGGATATGCGAAAAAAAAACAATGTATAGTACTCGCTCACGAGGTAGCCTACATGTGCTGCCGGCTCAGCACCTTACCTCCGTGCGTCTGTGGGCGAGAAACGGCCAGGCCCTATCATCCGGGGATCCCGCAAATCCCCCAGCTAAGAGCCTTTGATCGAGTATCTGCATCAAGCATGTAGAGTGCTCAGCACCTCACCTCAATTTTGATGTAGGTATGTGTCGGCCAGACTCTCACATCCGAGGGTTTATGGCTTAGAGACGTTCAGCCATACCACTGAGCTGAGAGTCTTAGAGGTTGTGTCCGGACTGAGATTATTGGCATCGTTCGCCTGATTTAGACTGCTATCCTCAGTCTATCTGCAGAGCAGCAGGTTGTATTTCTCTTAGTCTGGTCCCTATCCCAAGAACTGTCCAATATGTAGTTAATATCCATCGGCATAGCGCTTGGGGTCAGTGGGACACTCAAGCTCCCCCACCACGGCAAGGTGGAGACACATCGGGGGAGTATATGTGTATGATTAGGTTCCCTGAAGTGGGGTTGTCTACATTGCTATCTAGATATGTGCATGATTAGGTTCCCTGAAGTGAGGTTGTCTACATTGCTATCTAGATATGTGTATGATCAGATTCCCCGAAGTGAGGTTGTCCATATTGCTATCTAGATAGATGTATGATTAGGTTTGTTCCCTGAAGTGGGGTTATCTACATTGCTATCTAGATATGTGCATGATTAGGTTCCCTGAAGTGAGGTTGTCTACATTGCTATCTAGATATGTGTATAGTTAGGTTCCCTGAAATGGGGTTGTCTACATTGCTATCTAGATAGGCGTATAATTAGATTCCCTGAAGTGAGCTTACACAAAGAGAGATTGGGAATTAATTTGCTTAATTTATTCTCTTTTTTTTTTAAACATTCACCCGCTTTGAAATCTAGTGTAGTCCACACACTACTTCTAGTGCACTGGAATGGTTTTTTTTTTGTGTGGATTTCCTGTCACTATTACCAGTGTCCCTCGCCAGCAGGCACACCCACTCCGACTTCAGAGGTTGATTCTCATTATCTTTGTCTTTCTCCCTACGAATATTTAAACCTAATTGTTGTGACCTCCCATCTAGAGTTGTTAGTTTATTCTGCATCTGATTTCGTGTGTGAGACAGAGGGGAATGTCGACAGCAAAGTCCAGATCATCAAGCTTTGTCGGAGAAGTCCAGTGAATTCCATTTCTGGCAGTGCTTAATGCTTTCCTTCACAATCCAGCCTGCGGTCAATAAGAATAACAGAGACGACAATAGGCATCCTGTTTCACTCCTGTTCTTATTATGAAGGCCTCTGTTAGCTTTCCCTCATGTAGGACTATATATCTCGTGTCTCTACATGTTGCCTTTATTAAATTAATGATTTTTTGTGGGATCCCATAATGCTTCCTAACTTTCCAAAGAGATTCCATATCAATGATATTGTAATCCAGATAATCATATTGTAAATCAGATATAAAATGGTGAGTTCAGTTCAATGCTTTGCTCTATTATTACTGGCCACCTGATCAGTGTGGGATCTATCTGGTTGAAAGCCTGCCTGTTTATTCCTTGGTTTTTTTGTTTTTGTTTATGGCCGCTCTTAGTTCCTCCAGAATGATCCTTTTTAATATTTCCACTGAAATGACAATATCATTATACCAGAGGTGGAGTTATACCAGGGGTGGAGTTATATCTCTCAATGGCACAAAGTCTGGGCTAAATTGTAGAGATCATGTGTTGCCCATGCAGCATGAACCCTTTCTCGGCTTGCCCAGGTTACTCCACAGGAAAAGTAACACCGATATATCTGGAACAAGACAAGCTGCAGAAGCTGCAGGATCAGCAAAGTAATGCTCTAACTGTCTGTTGGAGTACCAAAGAAAGACAGTTAGCAATAAAATATGTGTCCTGGAACTAACGTTCTAACAGATATCCTTAATCAGATGCAGAGACATAGTATCTGCTACCCTGAGCCCAAACTGTACAAAGCTGTACCCATATGAGGTATACTCCCTTGGGGGTTACCTTGTAACTAATGCAAGCACAGATCCAGGGAGGGTTCACTAGACTTTAACCCGAACAAGGCTTTGCTTTTAATATGAGTAAGTGATTTTTTTTATTAAGAAAACAAAAGGCAGATTAACCTTTAGAGCACTAGGAAATTTATAAATGTTAAAAGCGATTATACTTAGCACCAAACTTGGAGTATTCCATTCATTTAGTGAACTGCTCTACACGGTTTCATCAAGCATGTAGCTCAGTATGTCCAACTTCGACCAGAATGTTTTCAGGGTTGCTTTCCTTAGCTTTTGACTGTCCCCAGAAGGCAGCAAATGTGTGTATTACATCATCTGGTCCTAACCCAGTGATCTGCCCAATATGGGAGACCCTACCAGTAGTTGGAGCTACTGTCAACATAGCTCTTGTGGTCATTGGAACTCACAGGCCCCTCTACTCCGACAAGATGGATTCAGAGCAAAGAGGAATTCGGAATATTAAATTATAATGTTATATCAGTGTTACTTTGTGGTATATATTAGTGCTACTTTATGTTATATCAGTGCTAATTTTTGTTAAATCAATGCTACTTTATGTTATATCAGTGCTAATTTATGTTAAATCCGTGCTACTATGTGGTATATCAGTGCTAATTTATGTTATATCAGTGCTACTTTGTGGTATATCAGTGATACTTTATGGTATATATTAGTGCTACCTTTATGTTATATCAGTGCTAATTTATGTTAAATCAGTGCTACTTTGTTACATCAGTGCTAATTTATGTTAAATCCGAGCTACTTTGTGGTATATCAATGATACTTTGTGGTATATATCAGTGCTACTTTATGTTATATCAGTGCTATTTTATGTTATATCAGTGCTACTTTATGTTATATCAGTGCTACTTTATGTTATATCAGTGCTATTTTACGGTATATCAGTGCTAGTTTATGTTATATCAGCGCTACTTTATGCTATATCAGTGCTAATTTATGTTATATCAGCACTACTTTATGCTATATCAGTGTTAATTTATGTTATATCAGTGCTACCTTTATGCGATATCAGTGCTACTCTATGTTATATCAGTGCTACTTTGTGGTATATCAGTGCTACTTTATGCTATATCAGTGCTAATTTATGTTATATCAGTGCTACTTTATGCTATATCAGTGCTACTTTGTGGTATATCAGTGCTACTTTATGCTATATCAGTGCTAATTTATGTTATATCAGTGCTACCTTTATGCTTTATCAGTGCTACTTTGTGGTATATCAGTGCTACTTTATGCTATATCAGTGTTAATTTATGTTATATCAGTGCTACTTTATGCTATATCAGTGCTAATTTATGTTATATCAGTGCTACCGTTATGCGATATCAGTGCTACTCTATGTTATATCAGTGCTACTTTGTGGTATATCAGTGCTACTTTATGCTATATCAGTGCTAATTTATGTTATATCAGTGCTACTTTGTGGTATATCAGTGCTAATTTATGTTATATCAGTGCTACCTTTATGCGATATCAGTGCTACTCTATGTTATATCAGTGCTACTTTGTGGTATATCAGTGCTACTTTATGCTATATCAGTGCTAATTTATGTTATATCAGTGCTACCTTTATGCGATATCAGTGCTACTCTATGTTATATCAGTGCTACTTTGTGGTATATCAGTGCTACTTTATGCTATATCAGTGCTAATTTATGTTATATCACTGCTACCTTTATGCGATATCAGTGCTACTCTATGTTATATCAGTGCTACTTTGTGGTATATCAGTGCTACTTTATGTTATATCAGTGCTAATTTATGTTATATCAGTGCTACCTGTATGCTTTATCAGTGCTACATTATGTTATATCAGTACTACATTATGTTATAGCAGTGCTACTTTATATTATATCAGTGCTACATTATGAATCAGAAATACGGAGAACGACTAAAATATTAATAATAAACTACAAACATTCATTTAGGGGTGCCTGGCCAAAATAGAAAACTAAAATGGTATGACAGAAAATCACCAATGAGGAGCTCAAGAACTAAATAAACGTGGGCGCTGAATAGAACATAGAAACGGAGAGAGAAAACCTGAGGATTAGTATAATTTATAACAGTGGTTTTCAACCTGTGGGGAATTCCTCCCCCCCCCCCTTTTCACCCACCGGGGGTAATTTTAGGGTTTCGGGGGGGGGGGGGGGGATTAAGATTATTTCAAGATCGCATTAATACAAGAACTAGTTACTTGATATTGTTTTTCGATCTAAATTTTACGATTCTGTACTTCTCGCCCTAATGAAATTCGTTGTATAACATAAGTAGACCCGCAAATCACGTATTATGTAGATGTCTGGACTTGTTGAGTATGTGTTATTAAATTTAGCTTCCATTTTTATGTATATTGTGTAAGGGTGGGGGAGGGGGGATTCATAGGGAGGAAATTCGAAAGGGGGGGGGGGGTATGACGTTCTGAACATATGGTAAAGGGGGGTATGGGCCAAAACAGGTTGAGAACCACTGATTTATAATATAATAACAACTCCAGCAGTTGAATCCGTATGACCTAACTATGGTAAGCAGGCACATACCGTTGGCATCAATTAGTACTGAAATTAATAAACAGCTTGGTGATTAATTATAAGTTACTAGTGAATTATTTCACGTGGGACTGGGTTAATTAGGTCTTTGGTCGTTGCAACTTGTAGAATCCAATAGAAAGAATGAATTCACGATCGAGAACCGTCAGTACTGTAAGCATACTTTAACCGGAAGCCATTTTTCCGCGCTTGCGCAGAAGGGTTTCGTCGTGTCGACACATCATGGACTATTAACATACCCTTTGTATATCTCATTGGATATATTTAAATAACTCGTGACAATAACGAATTACCATCTCCGCTTCCGGAAAAATGGCCACTCTATCATTCTGCAAATAGCCAGCGTTTGAGATCAACTGTGTCATTGACATAACAATTGAATTGCTTGTGATAAGGTAGTAATTGTATATTTTAAGCTTGATCGGTTAATATCTTAATGTTTTTGTATGGATTTTCGGATTCTGCATGCAATTTTACATTTATTTGGTGAGTTTCATCGCTCGAGTCGCTTCCTAAGTGGAACCCCCCAAAAAAAATTGATTTTGCCCACAGGTTTTTGCCATTGAAAATCAATGGGCTGAATGGCGGCGACGCACCACTCATATCTATCGGTTATTTTAAGCTTGATCGGTTAATATCTTAATATTTTTATATGGATTTTCAGATTTTGCATGCAATTTTACATTTATTTGGTGAGTTTCATCGCTCGAGTCGCTTCCTAAGTGGTACAAAAACAATTATTTTTGCCCACAGGTTTTTGCCATTGAAAATCAATGGGCTGAATGGCGGCGACGCACCACTCATATCTATCAGTTATTTTAAGCTTGGTCGGTTAATATCTTAATATTTTTATATGGATTTTCGGATTCTGCATGCAATTTTACATTTATTTGGTGAGTTTCATCGCTCGAGTCGCTTCCTAAGTGGTACAAAAATATTGTTTTTGCCATTGAAAATAAATGGGCTGAATGGCGGCGACGCACCACTCATATCTATCGGTTATTTTAAGCTTGATCGGTTAATATCTTAATATTTTTATATGGATTTTCGGATTCTGCATGCAATTTTGCATGCAAATCTTTTTCATATCGTGGCCAATCTTCTTCTTCTCTTCTTCTTCTTCAGCGATCCGAGCCATTGAGGTTCTTTGCTGCAGATACAATCCGTCTCCATTCGTCTCTCTGGTTGACTTCCTCTTGCCAGTCGTTGATTCCAAGTGCTTCTAGGTCTGTACATATATTCTCTCTCCACCGTCTTCTTGGTCTACCTCGGGGTTTACGGCCAATCTGCAAAAAGAACAAAAGTTTTTATTTGTTAAAAATCTAATTTAGCACGAACCATCAGATTTTCAATGTGAGTATTTACTAATGAGACACCACCAAAATATAGGCCTTGAGAAACCGGATCTAATGGTACCAAGATGATGCATGTATGTCAATTAGAAGCGAAGATATGCAACTTTGAGTGTCGTGATCGTACACACATAAATTAATTAATATAATAGCTAATGGCGGCCATTTTTATATGCTAATTAGATAACGTTGCACACTATCTAAACAGGACGTAACCCATTGTGTGCGTAGCATCATTCCGCAGAATACAAGATACAACTTGCCAGCGTTTAAAGCTAATATAAAGAATGCTCGTGGTAATTAATTAATATAACTACTAATTAGCGGCCATTTTATATGCTAATTAGGTAACATTGCATACTATCTAAACAGGATATAACACATATCGTGCGTTGCACAATTCCGCAGAATACAAGATACAACTTGCCAGCGTTTAAAGCTAATATAAAGAATGCTCGTGGTAATTAATTAATATAACTACTAATTAGCGGCCATTTTTATATGCTAATTAGGTAACACTGCATACTATCTAAACAGGATATAACACATATCGTGCGTTGCACAATTCCGCAGAATACAAGATACAACTTGCCAGGGTTTAAAGCTAATATAAAGAATGCTCGTGGTAATTAATTAATATAACCACTAATTAGCGGCCATTTTTATATGCTAATTAGATAACGTTGCATCATATGTAATGATGTATGGTTGCTAGGATGTTCGTTTAAAAATAAACAAGCTACGCTAGTAAGAACATAAATTTTCATAACTTCTGCTATGACCTTGGTTCGGACACGAAAAAAAGATGCCCGGAGGAGATCTTTTGTGTCAATTTCTGCGTTAATGATCTCGACACTCAAAGTTGCATATCTTCGCTTCTAATTAACATACATGCATCATCTTGGTACCATTAGATTCGGTTTCTCAAGGCCTATCTTTGGGTGGTGGTCCCATTAGAAAATACTCAAATTTAAAAGCTGATGGTTCATGCAATTTATTATTGTTTATACAACAAAGGGCCTCAAACGTTATTGTGGAAGAACTTACTTGTTGTCTCCTTAAGTTCTGAACACTTCTCAAACTTGTTGTTACCAACCGCCAGATGTTATGTTCGTATACGATGAGATTAATATGGGTCCGTTAAGTTAACATGACTTAATTAACGACTCCTAACGATGTTTTGTGTGGATCCTGAATCAAAACATTGTAGTAGATAAGTAGAAGAAATAGGACAACACTTGACAGGGGCAGTTAGTCTCATAAATAGAGACACATGAGTTGTGATAGTTAGTTCCCTTCTATCTATGTATGTATAGATGTCTGACCCGGCCGGGCTTCGCCCAGTCCCTGGTGGAGAGCATCTCCTTTAATTCATATAAGTAGTCATAAAAGCTCCCGTTCCCGTTCCCGACTATCTATCTGTCTGTCTATCTGTCTGTCTGTCTGTCTGTCTGACGCGGCCCGGCTTCGCCCAGCTCCTGATGGGGAGCATCTAATTTAATTCATATAAGTAGTCATATAAGTTCCAGTTCTCGACTGTCTGTCTGTCTGTCTGTCTGTCTGGCTGTCTGTCTGTCTGATCCGGCCCGGCTTCGCCCAGTCCCTGGTGGGGAGCATCTCATTTAATTCATATAAGTAGTCATATAAGCTCCCGTTCTCGTTCTCGGCTATCTATCTGTCTGTCTGTCTGTCTGTCTATTATTAGAAAGAGCACTTGAAAGATCTTTACATCTTCCCCCAACAATTAACTTGGGTAAATGGAGCGGTGGCAGCAGCAGAAGCAGCAGAAGATAAAGGAGGAGGAAAAGGAGGACGAGGAGGGGGAAGGAGGAGGGGAGGAAAGGGAGGAGGGAGAAGAGGAGGGGGAGGAAGAGTGAGAGGAGGGAAACGGGGAGGAGGGGGAAGAGGAAGAGCAGGATGGGGAGGATGGCGAGGGGAGGAAGAGGAGGAGGGGGAGGAAGAGGGAGGAGAAGGGGAGAGGGGAGGATAAGGGGGGAGAAGGGAGGGGGAGGAGGAGGGGGAGAAGTAGGAGGAGGAGGGGAGGAGGAGAGTGAAGAGGGAGGAGGAGGGAGAGGAGGGGGAGGAAGAGGGGAGGAGGAGGAGGAGGCGGAGGGGGAAGAGGAGGGGAGGGAGGAGGAAGGGGAGGAGGAGGGGAGGAGGATTATAACGCATATGCCTGTAGATAACTGTAGCGAAAAGGTCCACCTATTTGAGAAATATGCATCAATTTTACATAAATAGCAATGCTATTAACAGTTATGTCCCCTCGCTATATATAAATTATAATGTAAATTAAAATATTAAATTTTATTAAGTAAATAACTGTTTGACACTAACAAACTATGACAGTTGGCTGCACGGGAATGAGAAGACGACGTGTAGAAAATGTCATCTCAATCGGATAGACCGTTCACGAACGTATAAATAACATACATACAGACATACATTCTATTTTATATATAAGATATATATATTACACAACAGTTTAGAGTCTGAAATTTTAAATAATAATCAAAATTGATACCATCAACACTATGGATGCAATTTTTTTTTTTTTTTTTTTTTTTTTTAAACTTTTATTGAGTGTTAAAATCGTTGCAAAATGTATTGTTCGTGTTTTTACAGAGCGTTGCATGTGGACGTGTAGGTGACATATGCGCAAAATTTCCAACATTTTATACATTTGAACATTTCTTCATTGACATTGTTGTAAGGAAATATTTTAAAGGAACAGCATGATGATAGTGTGCCGTTATTATTTCCCCTGCCGCCCGCTTTCCTGTCAGCTCCAAAACTCTTACCAAGTACCATCACCACCCCTCGGTGATGATGTACATGGCGGTGCAAAACTGTTAAGAACCAAACTGGTGAGGGCGGCAGCAGAAACAACAATCACAGTATTAAAAAAGGTGGGAAAGGGGGATGTGACAGTATTACTGGTTTACAAAGCCATATATATTAATAATGATTACAATGATAATAATGCAAATAACAACCAAATACATCAATAATAATAATGACAAAGATTAAAACTGCTAAGCTAAGGGTGATAACAGTGAACAGCAATGACAATAACAGCAATGATAATAATAGTTACGATAAGGATCACATTTTCCAAACATGTGATTCCATTTGCTAAAATGATTATCTTAGGAATGGTGTTTACATGAAATACATCTATAATAATAATAACAAAGAATAAAACTACTAAGGGTGATAACAGCAATGCTAATAGCAGTAATGATAATAATAGTTATGATAATGATCACATTTTCCAAACATGTGATTCCATTTGCTAAAACGATTTTCTTAGGGATGGTGTTAAACATGGAAGGTACATACAATTCCAACCTGCATTGTTCAATATTATAGTAGGTGTAAAAGGAGTTGGTTATCTTTTTTCTCCTTGCTTATTATATATTTTTTGTCTTAATTGTAAGGGTTCATTCATCTTTCCCTTTCCTTTAAAAAAAAAAGTAAAACAAGGATTTGTATCAACATAAATATTTACAATCTCATTGGTTTGGTAACCATCTGTGATTTTGTATTGATTCATTCAACATTCACTCACTTTTTCATGTTTCTTTCTCGCACTCCTGTATACTAAATTTGATATCTTAAAGAAGAGTACTTGTGTTTACTCTGGAGATATCTGTGATATTTTGTATTTATAGCATAGGAAATATCCATTTGCATGTTTCATTTCTTAACACATTTACATGTGAAAGGGGGGTTATCATGGGAGATGATGGTTATATATTAATAATGATAACAGTAATAATAATGCAAATAAACACTAAATACATCAATAATAATAATAATGACAAAAAGCAAAACCACTAAGGGTGATAATAGAAATGATAATAAACAGCAATGATAATACTAGTTATGGTAATGATCACATTTTCCAAACATGTGATTCCATTCGCTAAATGATTAAACTTTGGGATGGTGTTAACATAGCATAGCAGGTACAAACAATTGCAGCCTGCAATGTTCAATACTAGTATTGGGATATTACAAAGAAAGGGGAAATCTTTACATTTTGTTTCCCTTGCCACCTTCTCACCAATTGGTTCCACTCCACCAATGCCATCATCACCACTCACTGGGCAATGATGGTAAAGGCAGGTTAAATATTTGAACCAAACCGGTGTGTGTATCAGCAAAGGCAACAACAACCATGAGCGAGGGGGGGGGCCACATGGGAAATGTTGTTTTTGTTTTATTTATTACTAATGATAGCAATAATAATAATGACAAGCAAGAAACATACTGAGGTTAATAACAGCAAATATAAAAACCAGCCATGGTAATATTTGCTATGAAAATGATACCATTTTTACAACAGGTTATTCCATATGCTAGGATGATTTTCTTTGGAATGGTGTTAACATAGCATAGCAGGTACATACAAATGCAAACTGCAGTTTTTAATAATACTTGGAGTAAAGGAGTGGGTTATATTTTCCTCCTTGTGTTTTTTTCCTAACTGTAGGGGTTCATTCATTTTTTCCTCTTTGCTCTCTCTTTCTTTTGTTTTTTTTTTGATACAAATTAACCAAGCATTTGTATTAACACAAGTTTTTACAGTATCATTGGTTTGGTAACCATTTGTGATTTTGTATTCATTCATTTAACACTCACTCACATGATTCAAAGGGGGTGACAAAGAGAAAGGGAAATCTTTGCATTTTTGTTTCCCTCGCTACACTCCCACTAAATTGGTTCCACTCCACCAATGCCCACATGACCACCTTAATGATGGTACAGGCAGGACAAATGTTTGAAACAACCAGTGGGGGTAGTAGCAAAGGCAACAAACCATAAGCAAAAGGGGGGGCACAGAGGAGATGAAGTTGTAAAATAATAATGATGATATCAATAATACTTATAAAATTAATTGTACTAAGAATAATAAGGTAAATACTGAATACAAAGGAAAGAGGAAATCTTTAAATTTTTGTTTCCCTCACTACACTCCCGCCAATTGGTTCCACTTTTCACCAATGCCCTCATGGCCACGCTTAATGATGGAACAGGCAGGACAAATGTTTGAACCAACCAGTTGGGGTAGTAGCAAAAGCAACAAACCATAAGCAAGGGGGGGGGGGGCACAGAGGAGATGAAGTTTTAAATTACTAATGATGATATCAGTAATATTTATAAAATTAATAAAACTAAGGATAATAAGGTAAGTACTGACTACAAGGAAAAGGGGAAGTCTTTACATTTTGTTTCCCTCGCTACCCTCCCACCGATTGTTTTCACTCCACCAATACCCTCATGACCAATCTAATGTTGGTACAGGCAGGACAAATGTTTGAAACAATTAGTGGGGGTAGTAGCAAAAGCAACAAACCTTAAGCAAAGGGGGGAACATGGGAGATGAAGTTGTAAATTTATAATGATTATATCATTAATACTTATAAAATTAATGATACTAAAGATAATAAGGTTAAGTTAATGATAGTAATAATAATAATGATAATAATAAAAGTGAAAATAATAATAATAATAATAATAGTATAATAGATATGTGATTCTATTTACTAAAGTGATAATCTTAGTGGTGGAGGTAGTATAGCACAACAAGTGCATTTAAAGCAAAAACATTCCATAAATAGTAATTTGGAATGGGAGGAGTTGATTTTCTTTTCTCCTTTTTTCTTTTCCCCATTATCTACAAGGGTTGAAACCATCATTTTGAAACAAAATAAAACAAGCATTTATACTTCCACTATTCTTTACATAAGGGATTTTCCATTGGTCTTTTGACCATATGTGATCTTTTTAATCATTCACTCACCATTCACTCACAGTTTCTACTTTCTTTCTCGCACTCATGTATACCAAATTTGTAATACAATAAGGAAGAATACATATGATTTACTCTGGAAATAGTTGTGATATTTTGTGTGTACATAAAGGAGATTAAGTGTGTGTTATATGTGTGGTGTTTGTATCTGGCAAAATTTCTGCAGGTCCATATAAGTTGTCTGTAGCAAGAAAGTGTTACAATTAGTTTTGTATGTATGTCCTTAGCTGTCTTTGGTATAGTATTGAGAAAAGTTGCTTTATATATGTCGGTTTGTTTGCCTGTGTGCGTTTGTATGAGGTGTTTGAGTGTTGCGCGTGTGGCAGTAATTGTTGGGCATGTATAATAAATGTGTTCCTCTGTCTCTTGTGTGTTGTTTCTACATAATTGACATTGTTTGGATATGTATGCTTCTACCTGTGTTGTGGGGGTCATACTGTATAACAGTCTATATGTGATTTCCTTAGCTTTTGGAGTTATGTGTTTGTTGTGTAGAGTTTGAAAAGGTGCATGTGAAGTCAGTCATGAAGTATTTGTGTCCTCTTTTAATTCTAAGTCCTAGTGATGGTGCTTGTTCTCTAACTAAATGTTTGTATATTGTGTGTGTTGTTTGGTGTATTAACTGTTCATGTCCTTTTATTGCCTGTATGCATGTCTGATAGAATGATGGCAGTCTTCCCTGGTAGTGTGCAGTTGCATTGTTAAGAGGTGTGAGATGTTTGATGTTGTGGCCTATGTAGTATAGTGCTAGTCTGTTCTGTTCTGGGTGTCTGATGATTTTACCTATGTGACTGATTCTAAGTGACAGTATTTTTGTCTGGATGTCCTGTAGTGCACAGCCCCCCTTGTTTCTTGTCTTGTATGAGAGTTTTGTGTTGAATGCTGTGTATTGTGTTGGTGAAGATGAAGCGTCTGATTTGTTTGTTTATGTTTGTGACGGTCTGTTTGGGAGGGTCCAGTACTGTCGCTAAATATATTATTTTGGGTAATATGTATGTGTTGACTATTGTGCTTCTACTAAATATTGTGGATGTCTTGTACCTATACTTGTGTAACATGTCTGTGATCTGTTCGGTCAGTGCGTGCCATGTCTGTCTGTGTATTTCTGTGTCTGTATGCATGTCTGATATAATGTTGGCAGTCTTCCCTGGTACCTATACCTGTGTAACATGTCTGTGATCTGTTCGGTCAGTGCGTGCCATGTCTGTCTGTGTATTTCTGTGTCTGTATGCATGTCTGATAGAATGTTGGCAGTCTTCCCTGGTACCTATACCTGTGTAACATGTCTGTGATCTGTTCGGTCAGTGCGTGCCATGTCTGTCTGTGTGTTTCTGTGGGATCACATTTCCATGTGATCCCATACAGCTTCATGGTGTCTATGTGTTTCAGATCTGGAGGGAAATCAGCCTTTTGTTTCCACTTTCCCAGACCCATTATCTGTGATTTCTGTACATTAATTTTGGCTCCACTGCCTTTTCCAAAATGGGTAAAGGTGTGGAGTATATTCCTTATTGATGTGTTGCTGGTGGGAAAGAAGGCAGTGTCATCTGCATAGGCGATGAGCTTCTGCTCTCCTATCCCATGCAGGAAGGGTCCTTTAATACTAGTGTCTTGCCTTATCTTCTCTAATAAAGGTTCTAGGATGAGCACATACAGGAGTGGTGATAAGGGATATCCCTGTCTTACAGATCTCGTGAGCCTGAAGCTAGCTGTCAGTGAATTGTTCACCAACACTCTGCTCTCAGGATTTTTATACAAGATCTGTATCCACTGCCTGTAGTATTATCCTATGTTACAAAATTCTAGTGTCCTATGCAGGTATGTGTGGGAAATTCTGTCGAAGGCCTTCTCTTGATCCAAGGACAAGATGGAGGATGGACAGTCTTTCTCATGTGTGTAGTTGATTATGTCTCTAATGAGGTGTGTGTGGTTGTGTATATTTCTGTCTTTGACACTGCACTGTTGGTCTGGGTGTATTAGTGTTGGCATGAAAAGTTTGTTGGTGAGTATTTTGGCGAGTATCTTGTAGTCTGTGTTGAGTAAGGAAATTGGTCTGTAGTTCTTCAGTCGTGTTTTGTCAGTTTTATCTTTGCATATGAGTGTAATGTAAGACATGTTGCAGCTGTCCGGAAGATTTTTTTTTGTCAAAGGCTTTTGATAGACTTTGAGGAGAAGAATGCCTAGAATAGGAAAGAAATGTTGGTAGAATTCTACTGTCAAACCGTCTGGTCCTGGAGTTTTGTCTTTGTTTAGTGTGCTTAGTGCCTGTGTTATGTCTGTCAGTGTCAGTTCTGTGTCCAGTGTGTCTCTGTCTATGTCAGTAATTTCTTTGTGTACTGTAAGAAGTTGTCTTGTATCTGTGTGTCGACTGTCCTCTGCTGTGAATAGTTGTGTGTAGTGTTGTTGGAAAGCAGTCCTCTATGTGTGGTGTTTCTGTCTGCATGTTTCCTTGCATGTCATGATATTTTGCTTTATTTGTCTGTTACGTTGTACGTTCTGTTCTATTGCTAAATATTGCCTCGTAGCTGTCTCTTGTGTAATTGTGTTGAGCTTTTGTTCTGAGAAGAGCACCCAGATATCTGTGTTGTTGGTGTTCTTCTAGTTGTGCTTCTAGTGTGTGTAAGTGATGTGCATCTCTGTCTGTTTGTTTTGTTAGTCGTATGGCTGTCTGTATGATGCGCTCCTGTCTTAGTCTGTCTTTGTGGATCATGGTTGCTAGATGTTGTGTTCTGCTTCGTATGGTGTTTTTCAATAAGTCCCAGTATTGTGTGATGTTCTCAGTTCAGGTATATTGTCTGTGTACGTGTGTATGAGCTGTGTCATATATTTTACATATTCTGAGTGTTCCAATAGTGAATTATTGAACTTCCAGTGAGGTGACCTTTTGTTTGGCTGCGTGTTTGTGCTGTTTGTGCTGATGTGTACTAGTATACCTTTGTGGTCTGTGTAATCTAATGTTTCCCGTATGTGTTTGGTTTGTATGATGTGATGTGTTGCGGGCGTGTAAATCCGGTCTAATCTAGATGATCTGTTGTGTGTTTTGTTTGTGTATGTCGTTTCTCTACTGTCGGGGTGTGTATGCCTGAATGCGTCTGTGAGGTTGTGTGTATCGATGATATTTCGTAGTGTGTCTAGTTGATGTAAGCTGTCCCTGCCGGCTCTCCTCAGCTGTGTTCTCACCTCCCCACCCACCACGTCTAAATCTTCAAGAACACAATTGTAATCACCGGCAAGAACAATATTTTGTCCCCTGTATGTCTGTTTTAGTAAGTCGTCTAACTGTTCATAAAATAGAGGTTGATCATTGTAGTTAGGTGGTGCGTGTATGTTCACAATGGCAAATGAGTGTGTATCGTTTTTAACTTGAACTATGGAAATTCTACCATGTGGGTCTGTGTGTGTTCTAAAAATAGTCCACGTGTCGGAAATTTGGAGAATGGCTGTCCCTGACCCTACGTTATGTTTCGCCAAACTGAAACACGAATTTCTTAATCCTAGACGTGTCACTAATTCTGCTGCTTCAAGGTCTGTTTTGATGTTAGTTTCTTGCAATAAAATTAAGTCTGTTTTGTGTTTGTGTATGAGTGTGACTATGTGTTGTAACTTCATTTTCATACCACGGATATTAAGCTAATTATACATAAATCGTCAGATATTTTTAAAAAAATTTTAAACAACATGGTGGTTAAATTTAAGTGATTACCTTTATCTTTTCTGTGGTACTTTAAATCTGGGCTGTAGCCTATCTGCGGTTGTGGTGATATGTTTTTGGTTTTCGTTCTCCTCGTGGTCTTCGTCGGTGTCTTCGTCAGTGTTAATAAAAAGTGGTCCTTCATTGTCGCTGTTTTCATTTTGTTTTGTAGCAGCTTTCTAGCATGGTTTGGAAGGAGAAGGGGAAGATCTTCCCTCCTCTTCTCTTATGTCTTTGTTGCTTGAGGAATTTCTTCTCTCTGCCCACTGTCTTTTTCTGCCGTAGTGGACGGTTTGGAAGCCGTCGTCGTTGGCTTCTTGTGGAGTTGTTTTTGTTTGAGTTTCTACGGCTGTCTCCGTGGTTACCGGTCTGCCAGCTACCTCGACGTCATCTTGGACGGCGTTGTTTTGTTGTGTGTCGGCCTTCTCCATTATTTCCGGGAATTCGTCTTGTGCTAGTTCAGAGGTTTTCTTATTATTGTCTTTCTTCTGCCGCCTTGTCGGGCATTTGTTAGACCAGTGATCGTCCAAGATCATACTTTTAGGGATAATTTCTAAAAGTTGGCCTTGCCGACACGTCGACTAAACGTGGGCGGCACAAAAACCACAATGACGACCTTACGTCACTCACTCTGAGCTTGAAACCTTTGAGGATCGTTCCTCTCCTCCATTTATGGGGAAGTAAGAAGAGGGAGTGACAATCTGAGTAACAGTGGATGAAAACCGAAGTAAAGTTTTTTTTTTTTTTTTAAACTTTTATTGAGTGTTAAAGTGGTTGCAAATTGTATTGTTCGTGTTTTTACAGAGCGTTGCATGTGGGCGTGTAGGTGACATATGCGCAAAAATACAAATATTTTATACATTTTAAACATTTCTACATTGAATTTGTTGTAGGGTAAAACCTTACAGAAACAACAGCATGATGATAGTGCACCGATATTATTTCCCCTGCCGCCTCCCTCTCCTGTCGGCTCTAAAACCTCCAATTTCATCACCACCACTCGGTAATGATGAAACTGGCAGTATAAAAAGTTTGAGACAATCGGAGAGGTTGGCAGCAGCATCAACAAACAAACAGTATCAAGATGGTGGGATTGGGAGGTGTAAACAGTATCGGGGTTTACAAGGCAGAAAGGGTAGTGGTTGCATTTATAATGTCTGTGTTGTTACATGCGTTCTGTGTATTTAGTATTTGTGTAGGTGTGTTTACGGAGCGTTGCATGTGGGCGTGTATGTGACGTGTGCATATTTTATTCATTGGGCATATTTACATGTGAAGGGGAGTGGATAGGGAGAAGGATACAGCTTTCCATTTATGTTTCCATTTTTCCACTCTCACCCATTTGGACTCACTACTCTAATGGCCTCATCACCACTCTCTGGTAATGATGGTAAGGGCATGGTAATTTTTGGAACCAAAAGGTGATTGTATCAGCAGAGGCAAACAAACAGTTTTCAAACAAACCATGAGTTAGGGAAGGGGGGGGGGTGGTCACATGGGAGATGAGGTTATATATTCATAAAGGTAACTATAATAATAATGCAAATAAAACCAAATACATCAATAATAATGATGACAACCATTAGCCTACTAAGGGTGATAACAGTACTGATAGTAACAGCAATGATAATAATAGTTTGGTAATGATCCCACTTTCCAAGACTGTGATTCCATTTGCTAGAATGATTTTCCTGGGAATGGTGTTAGCATAGCATAGCAGGTACATATAGTTGCAACATGCAATGTTTAATAAATGGTAGAAGTAAAAGGAGTTGGTTCTCTTTTTCTCCTTGCTTATGTTTTTTTTTTTTTCGTAAGGGTATATTCATTTTTTCCTTTCCTCTGTTTTTTTTTTTTTTTTTTTGTTTTTGTAAAAATTAAACAAACATCTGTATTAGCACACATTTTTACAGTCTCATTGGTTTGGTAAACATATGTGGTTTTGTATTCATTCATTCATTATTCACTCACATCTTCTTGTTTCTTCTCGCACTCATGTGTACTAAGTTTTAAAATCAGAAAGAAGAGTACTTGTGTTTACTCTGGAGATATCTGTGATATTTTGTGTTTACAACATAGGAAATTTAGCCATTAGCATATTCCATTCCTTGAACACATTTACATGTGAATGTAAAAACTTAAAATGTAAAAACTAAACAAGGAAACTGGGAAATCTTTACATTTTTGTTTCCCTTGCCATCCTCTCACCAATTTGTTCCACCCCACCAATGCCTTAATCACCACTATCTGGGCAATGATGGTAAAGGCAAGATACTTTTTTGAACCAAACCGATGTGGGTATCAGTAAAGGCAACAACAACTATGAGCGAGGGGAGGGGGGCACATGGGAAAGGGTTTTTGTTTTATTACTAATGATGACAATAATAATGATGGCAAGAAGAGACATACTGAGGGTAATAGCAGCCAATATAAAAACCAGCAATGGTAATAATAGTTATGAAAATGATAAACTTTTTACAAATTGTGATTCCTATTTGCTAGGATGATTTTCTTTGGAATGGTGTTAACATAGCATAGCAGGTACATACAACTGCAAAACTGCAGTTTTTAATAATAGTTGGAGTAAAAGGAGTTGTTTTTCCCCCCCCCCCCTCATTTCCCCAAGCATTTGTATTTACAAAATCTTTACAGTATCATTGGTTTGGTAACCATATGTGATTTTGTATTCATTCATTCAACACTCACTCACATGATTCAAAGGGGGTGACAAAGAGAAAGGGAAATCTTTACATTTTTGTTTACTTTGCCACACTCTCATCAATCGGTTCCACTCCACTAATGCCTCATGACCACTCTTAATGATGGTACAGGCAGGATAAATGTTTGAACCGACCACTGGGTGGTAGCAAAGGCAACAAACCATAAGCAAAAGGAGGCATCAGGGGAGATGAAGTTGTAAATTAATAATGATGATATCACTAATACTTATAACATTAATGATACTAAGGATAGTAAGGGTAAGATAAAGGATAGTAATAATAATAATAATAATAATAATAGTAGTTAAAATAAATAATAATAATAATAATAATAATAATAATAATAATAATAATAATAATAATAATAATAATAGTATAATAGATATGTGATTTTATTGACTATTGTGATAATCTTAGTGGTGGTGGTCGTATAGCATGACAAGTGCATTTAAAGCAAACATTCCATAAATAGTAATTTGGAATGGAAGAAGTTGATTTCCTTTTCTCCTTTTTCCTTTTTTCCCCTTATCTATAAGGGTTGGAACCATCATTTTGAAGCAAATAAAACAAGCATTTATACTTCCACTATTCTTTACATAAGGGATTTTCCATTGGTCTTTTGACCATATGTGATCTTTTTTAATCATTCACTCACCATTCACTCACAGTTTCTACTTTCTTTCTCGCACTCATGTATACCAAATTTGTAATACAATAAGGAAGAGTACATATGATTTACTCTGGAAATAGTTGTGATATTTTGTGTGTGTACATAAAGGAAATTAAGTGTGTGTTATATGTGGTGTTTGTATCTGGCAAAATTTCTTGCAGGTCCATATAAGTTGTCTGTAGTAAGAAAGTGCTACAAGTAGTTTTGTATGTATGTCCTTAGCTGTCTTTGGTATAGTATTGAGAAAAATTGCTTTATATATGTCGGTTTGTTTGCCTGTGTGCGTTTGTATGAGGTGTTTGAGTGTTGCGCGTGTGGCAGTAATTGTTGGACATGTATAATAAATGTGTTCCTCTGTCTCTTGTGTGTTGTTTCTACATAATTGACATTGTTTGGATATGTATGCTTCTACCTGTGTTGTGGGGGTCATACTGTATAACAGTCTATATGTGATCTCCCTAGCTTTTGGTGTTATGTGTTTGTTGTGTAGGTTTGAAAAGGTGCATGTGAAGTCAGTCATGAAGTATTTGTGTCCTCTTTTAATCCTAAGTCTTAGTGATGGTGCTTGTTCTCTAACTAAATGTTTGTATATTGTGTGTGTTGTTTGCTGTATTAACTGTTCATGTCCCTTATTGCCTGTATGCATGTCTGATAGAATGTTGGCAGTCTTCCCTGCTAGTGTGCAGTTGCATTGTTAAGAGGTGTGAGATGTTTGATGTTGTGGCCTATGTAGTATAGTGCTAGTCTGTTCTGTTCTGGGTGTCATGATGATTTTACCTATGTGACTGATTCTAAGTGACAGTATTTTTGTCTGGATGTCCTGTAGTGCAATCCCCCCTTGTTTCCTGTTGTCGTGTCCTCCTTTAAAGTGTCGTCCCTGGAGTGAAGAGAGTCAACACCCACATTATAATAATTTTTTTTCTATCAATATCCTGGAGAATCCACCAGCTTCCGTCCAACGCACTCCATCAGCCCGTGGACACCTTTTCCTATCACTCTCTCACTGTCGTACTATGCCCCCTCTCATACTTCCCCAACGCAACATACTCAACAACTCTTGCTTCTAACAATTAATAAAGATTAATTTATTAAAAGAAAAGTGTAACGTATATGAGACGTGTATGCGAAGAAAATGTGTGTCGTGTATTATAACATAAATGTATATGTCAGCCTTCAAAGTTCAGGATCATAGTGCACACATCATGGCAAGGATTACACGAGTCAGTACAAAAGACCTCACCGAAGTCGTATCCTTCTCTCCAGACATGCCCTCCTCCAGGAACTCTGATGACCATGAGATCTGAATCCCATGTAAATATATAATCCGTGGAAAATACTATTATTGTTCCTAACACAACTGTTCCTAATAGTTTATAGAAACTCCGGCTTCATAATTCAGGCGCAGTGAAACAAACATGGAACACTGTCCTATGAACAGGACTTTTGTCTCTTGCTAAATGTTCTCTAGTTCTCACTATTAAACAGTTATTGTCTATCCTCCAATAGAGTCATTTATTTTTGTTCTAGTCATAAGTGAACTGAATATCCATCACGACTGGTGTGTTAAAACTGGTATGACCTAAACTCATTCGGTATTTATCTTGTAGGATACATATACCATTCATCTCCACTGAGCAATGTTGATCATCTTCCTCTAGCATAAGCTCTTTTATAAAGTTGCTGGCCAATCTTCCTGCGCCAAACTTTATCCGGGATCGGATTTTTCCTTGGTTCCGTGTTCTTCATTCCAACCAGAGGAAACCTGTAAATAAATCATACAACTGGTGATAGCCTCCCCGTCACTGATCTCTATTAGATGATCGTGGCCATAGGCCTCACTCAGAAAATACAGTGAACCTGTCAGGGACAGATGAACTGACCACATAGGTTATCATCAGGCCAAGACAAGAAAAAAAATCAGCAAACAGAATGCGGAACCCCCCCCCCCCCCCCACCAGGGAGCACCCACTGGAATATCCCAATTATTCCTCATTACTCAATTCTCAACTAGTAAAGCTTGTCAACACTTCACTAATCTATTTTCAACTAACAGAGCCAAGTATCACTTCCCTACTCTAGCTAGTATTCCACTACCAGTGCTAATCATCACACTCTAGTTTTAACAAGGCTACAGCCTATATTAATTAGAACTAATTATAATAGGTTCTACCTTAGGCAACACCGCAGTTAGATCCAATTACATCCACTCTTGCCATGACAGGCACGTGCAAAATTAAATTAACTCAATTCGCACACGGTAGACATTTTCCAAATCAGAACTGCAGTGCCGAAGCACGTCCACTAAAATCCAAGGTTTGAGTTCAACTGTCCTCTCCAATCATGGTTTTTGGCAAAACCTAAAATTGGTCACGTGACGGTATTCTTCCTGTCCACACAGGTGTTATTTGGACATATCATCCATTGTCAAGAATCCATTTTCCCTGGCTTAGTCACTGTCATAGTTGTCATCAGTTGTGTTGACATCCCCAACAAGCTATCGAGTTACTGTATGATCCCAACAACAGTTTTTCATAACAAGCTGCCAATCTTCTTTATGTCCGGAAACTATGAATTGACAGACGGACTGTTTTCTTCCGAGCTGAGTACTTCCGCTTCCAATCCGACCTGTTTAGAATCTGTCAAAGCGATGTATGATTCAGCTCACTCACTTCCAAATGTTACCCTGTTGTCGACCCAATGTAACCCCGTGCAGCTGCAACTATTTACCGTCCTGGGGTTTAACATCCGATTTGTTTTTTCTGTTAGTAAAATAGTTGTCGCTGGCAGATAGTCCGTTTAATCAGAAAGCCTCTATAATAATCAACTGGTTAAACGCAAGGTTTTATTTTGTGACACCTGTCTTGTATGAGAGTTTTGTGTTGAATGCTGTGTATTGTGTTGGTGAAGATAAGCGTCTGATTTGTTTGTTTATGTTTGTGACGGTCTGTTTGGGAGGGTCCAGTACTGTCGCTAAATATATTATTTTGGGTAATATGTATGTGTTGACTATTGTGCTTCTACCAAATATTGTGGATGTCTTGTACCTATACCTGTGTAACATGTCTGTGATCTGTTCGGTCAGTGCGTGCCATGTCTGTCTGTGTGTTTCTGTGGGATCACATGGAAATGTGATCCCATACAGCTTCATGGTGTCTATGTGTTTCAGATCTGGAGGGAAATCAGTCTTTTGTTTCCACTTTCCCAGACCCATTATCTGTGATTTCTGTACATTAATTTTGGCTCCACTGCCTTTTCCAAAATGGGTAAAGGTGTGGAGTATATTCCTTATTGATGTGTTGCTGGTGGGAAAGAAGGCAGTGTCATCTGCATAGGCGATGAGCTTCTGCTCTCCTATCCCATGGAGGAAGGTTCCTTTAATACTAGTGTCTTGCCTTATCTTCTCTAATAAAGGTTCTAGGGTGAGCACATACAGTAGTGGTGATAAGGGACATCCCTGTCTTACAGATCTCGTGAGCCTGAAGCTAGCTGTCAGTGAATGGTTCACCAACACTCTGCTCTCAGGATTTTTATACAAGATCTGTATCCACTGCCTGTAGTATTCTCCTATGTTACAAAGTTCTAGTGTCCTATGCAGGTATGTGTGGGAAATTCTGTCGAAGGCCTTCTCTTGATCCAAGGATAAGATGGAGGATGGACAGTCTTTCCCATGTGTGTAGTTGATTATGTCTCTAATGAGGTGTGTGTGGTTGTGTATATTTCTGTCTTTGACACTGCACTGTTGGTCTGGGTGTATTAGTGTTGGCATGAAAGGTTTAAGTTTGTTGGTGAGTGATTTGGCGAGTATCTTGTAGTCTGTGTTGAGTAAGGAAATTGGTCTGTAGTTCTTCAGTTGTGTTTTGTCAGTTTTATCTTTGCATATGAGTGTAATGTAAGACATGTTGCAGCTGTCCGGAGATTTTTTTTTGTCAAAGGCTTCCTGATAGACTTTGAGGAGAAGATTGCCTAGAATAGGAAAGAGATGTTGGTAGAATTCTACTGTCAAACCGTCTGGTCCTGGAGTTTTGTCTTTGTTTAGTGTGCTTAGTGCCTGTGTTATGTCTGTCAGTGTCAGTTCTGTGTCCAGTGTGTCTCTGTCTGTGTCAGATTAATTTCTTTGTGTACTGTAAGAAGTTGTCTTGTATCTGTGTGTCGACTGTCTCTGCTGTGAATAGTTGTGTGTAGTGTTGTTGGAAAGCAGCCTCTATGTGTGGTGTTTCTGTCTGCATGTTTCCTTGCATGTCAGATATTTTGCTTATTTGTCTGTTACGTTGTACGTTCTGTTCTATTGCTAAATATTGCCTCGTAGCTGTCTCTTGTGTAATTGTGTTGAGTTTTGTTCTGAGAAGAGCACCCAGATATCTGTGTTGTTGGTGTTCTTCTAGTTGTGCTTCTAGTGTGTGTAAGTGATGTGCATCTCTGTCTGTTTGTTTTGTTAGTCGTATGGCTGTCTGTATGATGCGCTCCTGTCTTAGTCTGTCTTTGTGGATCATGGTTGCTAGATGTTGTGTTCTGCTTCGTATGGTGTTTTTCAATAAGTCCCAGTATTGTGTGATGTTCTCAGTCGGTATATTGTCTGTGTACGTGTGTATGAGCTGTGTCATATATTTTACATATTCTGAGTGTTCCAATAAAGAATTATTGAACTTCCAGTGAGGTGACCTTTTGTTTGGCTGCGTGTTTGTGCTGTTTGTGCTGATGTGTACTAGTATTGCTTTGTGGTCTGTGTAATCTAATGTTTCCCGTAGGTGTTTGGTTTGTATGATGTGATGTGTTGCGGGCGTGTAAATCCGGTCTAATCTAGATGATCTGTTGTGTGTTTTGTTTGTGTATGTCGTTTCTCTAATGTCGGGGTGTGTATGCCTGAATGCGTCTGTGAGGTTGTGTGTATCGATGATATTTCGTAGTGTGTCAAGTTGATGTAAGCTGTCCCTGCCGGCTCTCCTCAGCTGTGTTCTCACCTCCCCACCCACCACGTCTAAATCTTCAAGAACACAATTGTAATCACCGGCAAGAACAATATTTTGTCCCCTGTATGTCTGTGTTAGTAAGTCGTCTAAATGTTCATAAAATAAAGGTTGATAATTGTAGTTAGGTGGTGCGTGTATGTTCACAATGACAAATGAGTGTGTATCGTTTTTAACTTGAACTGTGGAAATTCTACCATGTGGGTCTGTGTGTGTTCTAAAAATAGTTCACGTGTGGGAAATTTGGAGAATGGCTGTCCCTGACCCTACGTTATGTTTCGCCAAACTGAAACACGAGTTTCTTAATCCTAGCCGTGTCACTAATTCTGCTGCTTCAAAGTCTGTTTTGATGTTAGTTTCTTGCAATAAAATGAAGTCTGGTTTGTGTTTGTTTATGAGTATGACTATATGTTGTAATTTCATTTTCATACCACGAATATTCAAACTAAACATAAGTTGTCTGCCATTTTAAAAATAAAATTAAAACAACATGGTGGTTAAATTTAAGTGATTACCTTTATCTTTTCTGTGGTAATTCAAATCTGGGTCGTGTCTTCGGTTGTGATAATATTTTTGTGGTCTTCATTCTCCTCGTGGTCTTCGTCAGTGTCTTCGTCGGTGTTGATATAAAGTGGTCCTTCATTGTCGCTGATTTCATTCTGTTTTGTAGCAGCTTTCTTGTATGGTTTGGAAGGAGAAGGGGAAGATCTTCCCTCTTCTTCTCTTATGTCTTTGTTGCTTGAGGAATTCCTTCTCTTTGCCCACTGTCTTTTTCTGCCGTAGTGGACGGTTACTTCTTCTTCTTCTTCGTTCATCCGGAGTTTTTTTTTCGGACGTGATTGCGTTGTGCCTGTTTACAGCAGAGCTGCGTTCTTGCGCCGTTAGGCCGACACATCCGACTTCTGCGGGCATTTGTTGACCGGGTTAACCTTCCCGGGGGTTTCTTAGGACGTTAGACTCTCACTGTTGTGGTGTTATCTCCCATCCCAGCTGGCCCATATACAACAGCCAAAGGCATCCTGGTCGGCCCTCAAGGGAAGGTAGGGGCAGACCATGGGCATTCCCCGCCATCCAAGGAGGCTTCCATAATTGCAGAGCCATCACAACCGCTCTGGTACTGGGCTCACCCAAGGAATCGTCACGTCCTGCACATGGCTGCTTAGCCTCACTTCCGTATATTGGGCCTTCCGTTCACCATAGGCTGTTCTTCCAGAAGCCAGAAGAATGCAGTTTGCAGATGACATCCACACAGTGAGCTTTCGATTCGGACTTTCCACGTAATGGATTTGCTATCCAAGCAATATTCCATTTTGTGCCACTAGGACACTTTTTCCACCTTTTTTGAAGCCCACACAGTGAGCTTTTGATTCGGACTTTCCACGTAATGGATTTGCTATCCAAGCAATATTCCATTTCATGCCTCTGGGAGGCTTGTGTAACCGACATGCCTGTGGTATGAAGTGTGGCAGTCTAAATACTTCGTCATGTACATTTAAATGTCAACCTGAATACAGTTAAAGTAAGCTGCAGTCGACTTGAGCTTGTTGATATTTCCATAGAGCTTGTCCTCGAATGAAGCAGGTGTGGGCCAAAATATCTTTCTCTGTTCTGCATATATTGGGCACTCTTGCAGCAAATGTTTAGCTGTCATTTTACCAGTTCCACAATTACATTCATCTGTATCTCCTATCTTTAGTTTGTTGAACAAGTGGTATTTCAACCTGTTGTGTCCTGTGCGGAGTCTGAAGATTGCTACTTGTTCTCTTCGGTCGAGTTTGTAATATGCATCATCCTTCTGGTGGCCTGGATGCTCTGATTCCCATTTGGTTCTATAAGTGCTTTTTATCAACCTCTTTGCCTCATTATAGGTTATGTCTATGTCAGGCTGTGGTAGTCGTCCGCCCTCTTTTGCCAGTCTGTCAGCCTCTTCATTTCCAGGTATACTGCAATGTGATGGGATCCACTGTATTACAACTTTTTGTGATTTCTGGCATAGACCATGGAGTGCTGCTCTTAGGTCAGCTATTTCTGTGCTGTTATTGCTCTTCAGTATTGAGACAGCTGACTTTGCATCTGTAAAGATAGCTATTTGCGTCTCTTTATTTTCCTCCATCAAGAGCATTTCTGCTGCAGTTTTCAGAGCCTCTACCTCCGCTTTGAAGTTACTTGAAAACTTTCCAGTTGCCACTGAATGTGTTTTTTTCACTCCATTTTTTAAATTTAGGAGAATTCCTCCTCCTCCATTCTCTACTGAATTTTTGGCTGATCCATCTGTATATGCATGGGTCCAATTGCTGCTTGGGTAATGTTCTTTTATGTAGTTTAGGGTTATTTCTCTTCTTTCGGTTTCATGCTGAGTGTTCTTTTTCTCAATACCAGGAATGTTTTCTATCATCTCAGGCAGTTGCTGCTGTCTCCAAGCTGGGAACTTGCCTGCATTGTAAATGGGTTTGACTGTTGATATGTTAAGTATGGGATCTGCCCTAATCTTTCGTTTTGCAGTTTCTACAAAGTTGCTACGCTTCAGTCTTCCCTTTCCAAAACCACTAAACCTTTTATACATAGGGTGGTCTGTCAATCTTCTAAATTTTTCAGCTTGTTGCTGGGCTCTGCTATCTCTTCTATCCTGCATTGGTTGTAAACAAGTGATCTTTTCTAATTCATTAATAGGCGTTGTCTTCAGGCTTCCAGTTATGATTCGCATTCCTTGGTTTTGGACTCTACTTATTTTGTTAAAGTTTGACTTAGCTGCTGTTGCCCAAGCTGCAATGCCATATTCCAGTACTGGCCTCACCCGTCCAGTATATAACTTCTTGAGAACTTTCTCATCTGCTCCCCACGTTGTACCAGCAAGCTTTTTCATGATTGCCATTCTTTGCCTTGCTCTTGTTCGATTTTTCTCAACCTGTGTCTTCCATGTCAGGCGACGATCAAAGGTGACTCCTAGATAGTTTGGATTTTCTTCATGGCGCAACATTTTTCCATTCAATACCAGCTTAGGTTGCTGAGTTTTAGTTGAGAGGGAGAACACTGTGCATGTTGTTTTCTCCTCACTTATCTTCACTAGCCATGATTTTGACCAGTCCTCTAGCGCTAGTAGGGCTTGCTGTATTCTGCTGTTAGCTGTACTAATATATTCTTCAGATGTCCATATGGCTAGGTCATCTGCAAAGGATGATGTGTGTACTCTGGCTGGAAAATTTTCCGTGATGTCGTTTATATATGCTAGGAATAATGTTGGTGAAAGAACTCCTCCTTGGGGGACACCTTGCTCCAACAGCATCATTTTGCTGGTTTGTCCTTGTACTTTTGTCCTGGCAGTTCTGTTCTCAAGGTAGTGGCTGATCCATTTGTACATTTTCCCACAAACATGCATTTTTTGCAGTTTTACTTTCAGTCCTTCCTTCCATACTTTATCAAATGCTTTTTCTAAATCTATCCAGACCGCTAGTGTGTGCTTTTTCTCTTGGAAGGCATCCTCTATTTCCTGAGCTATATAGGTTATTTGATCTTCAGTGGATCTGTACTTTCTGAATCCTGCTTGGTGTGGTGTTAAGAGTTGGTTTTCTTCCAGATGCCATGTTAGCCTGCCATTGATAATGCGTTCCATTAATTTTCCTACACAGCTAAGAAGACTGATAGGTCGATAGCCATTTGGTTCTTCCAGGTCTTTTCCTTTCTTTGGGACTGGTATTAGTATAGCTTCCTTCCATGCCTGTGGGACTATTCCCCTCTTCCAGCTGTAATTTAGGACTGCTAGTAGTTTCTTTTTTGCCTTAGTGCCTAGTCCTATTAGCATTTCATTTGTGATTCCATCCTTTCCTGGTGATGTCTTCTTTTTTAGGGTATTCATTGCCTGTTCCATTTCTTCCATTGTTAGATTTGCCATCATATATTCTGCTGCTGTCTCTGTATATCTATGATGTATCTGTTTATCTTTGATTGCTTTCTTCTGTTCGGCTGTAATATCAATGTGGTTTGCACTGGCATAGTGTTCCATTAGTGCATTTGCAGCCTTTTTTCCTGCAAGCAAGGCATTTCCTTGTTTAATTGTTATTTGTTTGTTTCTAGGTCCTTCATTGTTCATGGCTTTCACTAGTTTCCATAGTTTGTTTCCATCCCTGTCAAAATTCAGGTTTTCTGTTTTTTTCCTCCAACAATCTCTTGTTGTTTGATTTACTGTTCTTTTATATTTTGCTGAGATGGCTTTGAGAGAGATGTTCGCTTCAGTTGTTTGTTCTCTCTCTGCGGTCTTCCTAGCATCTTCAACTTTGTCCTCCAAAATTTGTAGTTCCTCAGTCCAGTATGGTTTGTAATTTTTTCTCGCTCCTCTTGGAATAGACTCAGTGGCCGCCTGTATTATTGCTCTGTTTAGACTTTCCACCATTTGCTTCATGTTGCCATATCGTGTATTTATGTTTTCACAATATTTGTCTGTTAGTATGGCAAATCTGTCCCAATCTGCTCGTTTGTAATTCCAGCGGGGCAATGGCTTTTGCTCCTGTGGAACATACTCCATATTTATTACAAGCTTGATTGGTCTGTGGTCACTACCTGCTAATTGGTCAAGCACATGGCGATCGATTTTGTGGAGGATGTCTCCTGTGCAGAAAGCTAAGTCTGGAGTAGAAGTGGTAATCCATCTTCTGGAGTAGAAGCTCGGTGTGTCATCCGCTTTGTTGAGTAGATGGAGATTTGAGTCTATTTCCCAGTCCTCCACTTCATCTCCTCTTTTGTCAGTATCTGGGTATCCCCATCTTTCTGAACGGCTATTAAAGTCTCCGACAACAATGCAATTTGTGTCAGTTATTTTCATGTTTGAGAGTGTAAGATCCTTATCTGCCGGGCTATACAGATTGTAAATTCTTATTTTCACGTCCTTTATCATTATATCAACACCTATAATTTCCGTTTGGTTGTCAGAGATCACAGATACTTCGCTGCAAGGTATTGTATTTCGTGTAAGTATTACAACTCCTCCTTTGTGTCCTTCGCGGTCGAAACGTGTGGCCTGATATCCCTTGACTGAAAATGTGCGATTGGCGTTGAGGTGTGTCTCTTGAATGCATGCCACATCTATTCCATCTTTATGAAGACGCTGTGTTAGGGAGGCTTTCTTGTTATAAACTCCTTCTGCATTCCATTGTAGTATGTTGAGTGTCCGGGGTGTTTGGTCAATAGCTCTTAACCTACTCCTCTGTGCCTTGACTCCACAGCACAGGGGAAGGTGACCACCAGTAGTCATGGGTGGGCCCGCTCGAGGCAGGGGGCCCGGCACTATCACCGCCTGATGGGACTTCACGGGATTAGCACCATAACGATTAATTTTCATCTGTGGCATCATGAAATGATAAAGTTACGTTGCACTTCTTTGTCAAGCCTATGGCTCAGTACATCCGATTTCGACAAGCATTTGTTCGGGATGCTTTCCCTAGCCTTTGACTGTCCCCAGTCTACCTACAAGGCAGCAGGTTTGTGCGTCACTTCGTCTGGTCCCTCTCCCTTGACCTGTCCGACATGGGTGACCCTACCAGTAGCTGTGCTACCGTCGGCATAGCTCTTGGGGTCATTGGAACGCACAAGCCCCTCTACCTCGTCAAGGTGGACGCACGGCAGAGGGGGTGGACGGTTACGAAACCATCGTCGTTGGTTTCTTATGAAATTGTTTTTGTTTGAGTTTCTACGGCTGTCTCCGTGGTCACCGGTCTGCCAGCTACCTCGACGTCATCTTGAACGGCGTTATTTTGCTGTGTGTCGGCCTTCCCCTTGATTGCCGGGAATTCCTCTTGTGCTAGTTCAGAGGTATTCTTGTTATTGTCTTTCTTCTGCCGCCTTGTCGGGCATTTGTTAGACCAGTGATCGTCTAGACTGCAAAATGGACATTGAGTCCGGCGACCGGGCATAGAGAACATTATGCGGTGGTCGCCTGTTATTTTACCTGGCGCCGTGATCTTAGCAATGTTTTTTTTTTTTTAAAATTCTAAAATGCATTTATTTGTCACTTTACAGTTCAGTACTGAGGCATTAATTAAAATCTATCTTGAATACAACAACAAATCAGCTGGTGATGATGACAGCAACAATGCATACTAAAAGTAACTGTACAGTTTACAACAAAGAAGATGAAACCCCCAATCCTTGCAGAACATTATGAGAACATTGGTCCCCCACCCACCCACCAATTCAGAAAAATATAAACATTCGCATCTCATTCGACAACATATTGAAAACGGCAATGAAGTTTAATCAGAATCGTTAAACGTCGTCTTTCTGCCCTCGGACTGTACTATTCCTCCTCTTGCTTTATCATTATTTACCTTTGTTGAAACCTCCTCCCCTGCTGCCACCACCTCTGGGTCCACCACGTCCACGACCACCTCCACGGCCTCCAAAACCACCACCACCTCTTTCTCTGCTAAAACCGCCACCACCACCTCTGCCGAAACCACTACCGCCGCCTCTGCTGAAACCGCCGCCACCACTGCCCTTGTCTGCGGCAAAGTCTAATGTGACATTTCGGCCATCAATTTGTTGCCCATTCATGGAGTCAAATGCTTCTGCTGCTGCCTCAGCTGAACTGAAGTCAACAAAAGCAAATCCCTTTAGTTTCCCGGAGTCTGGGAAAGTTGGGATTCTGCATGAAACAGCTCCATCAAAAACTGATCTTAGTGAGGATTCATCTGTGTCATAACTGAGGTTCTTTACAAGCAAGACTTTGGACTCGCCTCTCATGCCCGAGTTGCTCTGTCTGTCACCTCCAAACCCTCCTCTACCACCTCTACCTCTGTCATTCCCTCTGCCACCTGGGCCTCCTCTCTGCTTTTTGAATGAACTTTTCGCCCCCAGGTAGTCAAGGTACAATGAACTTCCATTTAATTCAGCGCCCTGTTTTTCTGACATAGCTGCCTCCATGGTTTCTTTGTCAGGAAATTCCACAAAGCCAAAGCCCTTGTGAACACCATCTCTCATTGGAATTCTGACATCTGAAGCTGTATCAAAGAGGGCACCTAAGCTGTCTGTCGTTGCATCTTCTGGAAGATTCTTCACAAACAGGGTACGGGTCTCCTCATCTTCTTTGTTGAACTTTTCACCGGGTGATGCAAAAGACTGATTGTTTTGTTCCTTCTGTCCTCTAGGTTTTGCCTTTTCAACTGTGATGGTGGACTTTTTCAGGGTGCTGCCATTCAGTGCTACGGCATTCTCCAGATCAGCGGCATCTTCCAAGTCTACGAATGCATTGTTCTTGTTTTGTGGCTTTCTCACACCAGCAACAGTGATACTGTTTTCTGTGAAGAAACTAGCTACGTCCTCTTCTGTTGTGTTCTTGCTCAGATTACCAACGTACAAGGTGATTGTTTCTCCATCTCCATTTACAGCTTCACTTTGCTTCTGCTTCTTTGCAGCTGGTCCCTCTTTGCTGTCTTTTTTCCTCTTATTTGAAGGAGTCTCTTCCTCTTCGCTCTCCTCTTCATCACTGGAATCATCCTCCTCTTCCTCCTCATCATCATCATCGCTGTCTTTAGCTGCTGGCTTGGCTGCTGGCTTGGCTGCTGACTTGGCTGGCTGTTTAACCTCCTCTTCACTCTCTTCTTCACTGTCATCCTCCTCTTCTGAACTCTCGGCAGCTTTGGTAGGTGTTTTTACTGGCTGTGCAGCTGGTGCCTCTTCTTCACTGCTGTCTTCCTCTTCACTGCTAGTCTCTGCTTTTTTTACAGGCTTGGCTTTGGCTGCTGTCTGCTTCTGTGGTTTTGCCTGGGCTTGAACCTCCTCTTCTGATGATTCATCTTCACTGTCTTGTGGCACAGGCTGTACTGGCACTGCCTTTTTACCCTTGGCTGGGGATTCAACCTTCTGCTTCTTTGACTTATTCTTGCCCATTTTGAGAGTTTGAAGCTGTAATGATCTCCTCCACGCCTAGACCTGAACTGATCTAGATCTTAGCAATTTTTTTTTTTTTAAATTTCATACAAAGCAATGTGTATTTACAAGTTGTAGTGTGTGTTTCTTTTGTTTGTGTATATTACAGAGCGCTGCCGTTTGTTAGTGTTACGTGTGACATTGTGAATAAAACATATACATACATATATACAGTTATGATAATATGACATTTGTGGCATAGTGCATGTAGATACACATTCCTTGCATATGCTTCACTTCCACTTCCGCAAGCGGAATGCATGAAACACCTGTCCATCTCTCCCTCTCTCTCTCTCTCTCTCTCTCTCTCTCTCTCTCTCTCTCTCTCTCACACACACACACACACACACACACACATACATACACACAAACACACACGCACACACAATCTCGTGCTTTCTGGAGACCGCAGTACATTTAAATACCCCGCGCTTGGACAATAAACTTTAAACTATCATTTCCATTAAAATGTGGCTTCCTTGTAATTTCTGGGTCACTAAGCTCCCGAGGCGAAGGTCGTTGGTGTTGTTGCCTGATGACAAATTTCAGGGTGACGCTCTAGTCCATGATGTCTTTTGTTTGGGGGACAAGAATCAGGGATTTACTACTAGCAATTAGGGTCCATGGTCTGTCCCCAGGGAGATAATTGGTCCAAAATTGTGATAGTGTCTGGGTGTTATATACAATGGGAAGGACTTAAAACCTGGCCACTAAAAGCCACCTTAGCTTACTGGGTACTTAAAGGGCTCATCGAATTTGTTTATACATGGTGGTGCATATTTTTCTTTTGAAACATATCATTACCGTATAACATCATTTTAATACTTAAGATACCGACTTGGTTTAAAGACTGCTACACGCACACATGCACGCGCGCGTGCGTGCACCACACACACTCATACACATGCGCAGTGCAAATTCATGCACCACACACGCACACACACCTGCATCCACACACAGACGCATACATATGTTGCTGCCAACGGCACAGACCCACAATATATTTCATGTTGCACATTCAAATATAATAATGGGAAAATTAATAATAATAGTAGCAGTAATAATAATAGTATTAATAATAATAATAATAATATAATTGTAAGATTATTAATACCATCAATAAATACATTTACAGTTGTAGTATCCTTTGTTTAAAACAAGTTATTTGCTTCTTCTGTAATATGTGCTGTCTTCAGCCAAATATTTTACGAGATTTGCGCTTGTGGGGCTAAGATTAGAATGTTTGCGACTTTTTGTTGATAAAGTTGTTGGACAATTTCTTTGTTGATTGTTCTGTAATTGTATAGTGCTTTGTTTCTTAATGTCCATATAAGATTTCTGTACTCTGCCAATAGAACAAGTAGCTTTGTGTGGGATGTCTTGTGTGGAGTAAGGAATGGAATTTATCATGATTGCTTTGTAAACATCTGTTCTTTGTTTCGTATGAGTGTTTAGGATGTTTTGTAGGAGATTTCTTGTTGGCATGATTGTGTTGCATTCGTAATAGATGTGCTCTTCTGATTCTTGGACGTTCCGTCTACAAAGCTGACACTGTAGTATTTGTTTAGTTATTTTTGCTGTTCTCTCTGTTGTTGGGGTCATGCTGTAAACAAGCCTATATGTAATTTCCCTTGCTTTTGGAGTAATCTGCTTGTTGTGAATATTAGAGAAAATTTCGGTATAATCTTTTATGAAATATCTATGTCCTCTTTTAATTCTGAGATGTACCGGAGTTGCTTGTAATTTAACTAAATGCCTGTAGATTGTATGTGTTTTCTTGTGTAGTAATTTTTCGTGTCCTTTAATGGCTGAAATACATGTTTTGTAGAACGTTGGGAGAGTGCCAAAGTAATGTGAGGATGTATTCCTAATAGGTTTTAAATAAGATAGCCTAATTCCAATGTAATAGTGTGCTAAAGGGTGTTTTTCTGGGTGTTGTAGGATTTCACCTACGTGTTTGATCCTAAGTGCTTGTATTTTGGTTGTTATGTCTTGGAGGGCGATACCTCCATCTTTTTTGTCTTGCATGAGTGTAGTATGTTTGATACTGTAGATGGTGCTGCCAAACACAAAGCGTCTAATCTCTTTGTTTATGTTTGTGACAGTCTGACGTGGGGGATCTAGGACTGTGCACAGATATAGTATTTTTGGAATTATATATGTATTAACAATGGTACTTCTACCAAATATGGTAGTTGTTTTGTATTTGTACCTCTGTAACATATCTGTTATTTTCTTCTCTAGATTTTGCCAAGTGTCTTTGTGTGTCTGATTTGGTTGACATGGGAAGACTATTCCGTACACTTTTATAAGATTGTTTGATGTTAAGTCAAATGGAAAATCCGCCTTATTTTTCCATTTGCCTAAGCCCATTATAGTAGATTTTTGGACGTTTAATTTTGCCCCACTCCCTTTGCCGAAAAACGAGAACGTCTCCAAAATGATCCGTACAGATTTTTCAGTTGTCGGAAAGAAAATGGTATCGTCCGCATAAGCACGCAGCTTTTGTTCACCCTTCCCTGGTATGAACGTACCCCTGACATTGTCGTCCTGTCGTATCTTTTCTAGAAGTGGCTCTAGAGCGACAACGTACAGTAATGGGGACAAGGGACATCCCTGTCTCACTGACCTAGTCAACCTGAAAGAATTGGTTAGGGTATGGTTTAATAGAATCCGACTTTCCGGTTTCAAATATAAAATTTTGACCCATGTCCGAAAATAATTTCCCACGTTGCAGTGTGAGAGAGTTTTGTGGAGGTATGAGTGAGATATTCTGTCGAATGCTTTTTCTTGATCTAAAGAGAGAATTGAGGACTGACAGTTTTTCAGATGTGTGTAGTTGATGATGTCCCTTATGAAGTGTGTGTGTTGCTGGATATTCCGGTGTTGCACACTACATTGCTGGTCTTCATGAATGAGAGATGCCATTACTGGTTTCAATTTATTCGTCAAAGTCTTTGTTAAAATCTTGTAGTCTACATTTAAAAGCGAGATCGGTCTGTAACTCTTTAAAAGTGTCTTGTCAGGTGTTCTCCTTCGGAATAAGAGTGATGTAAGACGTGTTGAAACTGGATGGGAGTTCATGTTTGTGGAAAGATTCAGAGAATACTGCTAGTAAAATGGGACCTAGAAGAGGAAAGAAAAACTGATAGAATTCAGTGGTAATACCGTCAGGGCCAGGCTATTTGCCCTTCTGCATTCCATGAACCGCTTGTGTTATATCTGTTAGTGTTAATTCAGTATCTAGTGTTAGTTTCTGTTCCTCTGTGAGTTCTTTTGTGAATTTCATAAAGTGTTCTTGCACGTGCGCCTGTGTGTTTTCCTCTGTATAAAGGTTCTTGTAATAATCTTCAAAGGCTAAGGCTATTTGTTGTGGCTCGACTTGTATATTTCCTTCCCTGTCAATTATCTGGCCTATCTGTCTGCTGCGCTGTATGTTTTGTTCTAAAGCTAGGTATTGTTTACTCGGTATCTCTTGTGTTATAGTTTGTAACTTTGTTCGCAGTAAAGCCCCCTGAAATCGATGATGTCTGTGGAGATCTAATTCTTCCTGTAATGCTATGATGTGTGGTGAATTTTTGTCTGTCTGTAGTAAGAGCTTAATTGCATTTTTCAATACTTTTTCTTGTTGTAGTTTTTGCTTGTGTATTACTGCTGCTAGTGTTTGTGTTCTCTCTCGTATAGTTTGTTTAAGTGTTTCCCAGAGTTCTCGCGCTTTACCCTCCGGTATATTGCGTGTGTATGTGAGGATCAGTTTTGTTATGCAATCTACATAGTCCTGATTTTGTAAAAGTGTGCAGTTAAGTTTCCAATGGGGAGATCTTCTAAGATGTGGTGTTGCTTGTACTGTGTTTATTGTTGCAACTACAGCCTTATGGTCTGTGAAGTTCAGTGTCTCCTGTAAATGCTTGACTTGTGTTATATGATGTGTTATGGGCGCATACATTCTATCTAATCGCGCTTCTCTGTTATGCGCATTGTTTGTGTGTGTTGTATCTGTTCCATGGGGATGCATCTGCCTGTATGCGTCTGTTAGCCCATGGATATCTAAAATTGTTTGCAATGTGTCTAATTGATGTTCCTCCTCCGCCGTTGTGTTTCTAATTTGCATTCTTACATCTGCATTTATAAGGTCGTGCGCCGAAAGTACGCAATTAAAATCACCCCCTAGAATGATGTTGTGACCCCGATATGAGCGTGATAATAAATTTTCCAGTGTTTGGTAGAAGAGCGGCTGATTTCTGTAGTCAGGCGGTGCGTGTATGTTGACAATTGTGTATTTATTTATGTTATTTCTCACCTGTACTATAGCTATCCTACCCTGGCAGTCCCTGTCCTTCTCTATAATCTGCCACCTGTCCGATGTCTGTATTATTGCTGTACCCAATCCGATATGTTGAGTACTAAGACTAAAACATGAGTGTCTTAGACCTAAGCATGTTGTGATATATGATGCGTGTTCGTCGGTTTTAACGTTAGTTTCCTGAATGAGTATAAAATCAGGTTTATATTTGTGTATGAGTGGTATAAGATGATTAATTTTGGATCTCATACCTCGAATGTTAATACTCATTATTTTAATTTCCGCTGCCATTTTTGTTGTAAAATAAGAAACGGTTGAGCATAATTATGTTTCTTGTTTCAAACTGTCTGTATTCATGTTATCATTTCTGGAGATTGTCAGTAGATTCCTTCGCCGGGCTTGAAATCTCTAAGTCAATACCGAGGCGTGGAGAAGAATTTGACAGGTGTCTTTGTCGTGGTGGTGTGTTAATATTATCACTGTCTATTTCGGTCATGGCGCTGGTCGTTATCTGTTCAGTATAATTACTTACACATTTCTTTTTGTTTGACCTGTGCGCTTCAGGCGGTGTAGGGTAGTCGTGGTTGTTGAGGGGCGGCAGCGTGGTAACATGTGTTTGGCAGGCTGGAGGTGTCGAGCTCTCACCGTCAGACAGGCTCTTGGTTGAGCGTCCCCTTTTCCGACTGACCAGCTGGAAACCGTCTTCATCCTCCTTACTATGTTGATCTGTCTGGGAGTTCGAGGTGACTTTTTGTGCCAGTCTAGGTCCCTTCTGGAGTTTGTACTTTGGCCGGACATTTATTACTCCAGTGGGAGTCTTCCCCACAGACTGTACACGCCGTACGGCGCCCCGGAACTGTGATGAAGAGACGGTGTAGCTTGTCTTTTACCCCGTCCAACTCCATGTCCACGTAATGTGGCAGTGGGTCTTTCGGGTTGCACAGAAGTAACCACTTGTCCGTGCTGTTTTTCAGTTTATGCACTTCCGCGTTTATATCTCCCGAAATATCCGCGGCTATTTGCTTCACTGTCTCAATCTTTGCGGTTGTAGGCATCCAGTGAATCATAGCCTTGGTCTTTTCCTTCTCTATGTTTTCAATTACAATAGTTACTTTAGGATCCTGCAGTTCATGCTTCATCCCGTGAAGCCGTTCATAATGAGCCGCCTTTGCTTCCGGTGTCAGCGTAGCGTACCATCTTTTAGGGTCCTGAAAGCGGTAGATGGATTTTATCCTTTCCCTACCAATCCCGCAAGGCCCCCTCAAGAAGCTCGCCATCAGCGAGTAGTTGAACCGGAATACATGAGGTCCTGATATAGAAAACACAAGTGTGTTCGCTTGATGGAACGCTCCTCCTTCGAAACCTTCACTTGTGTTGACTTTGACACGTTTAACAATTTGGTTTTCCATCTTCGATAATCCGTGACAGAGGAAATCTTCAATACGGAAGCACAGATACAGATACACGTGGTGAAAACAATCGAAAACACTTCCACAAAATTGAAATCACTGATATATTTGAATAATCCGTGACAGAGGAAATTTTAATCCAGATCTACACGTGGTGATACACTATCGAATTCACTTCCACAAATTTAATATCACTGATATGGTTAAATAATCCCGTAAAAGAGAAAATCTTTAATCCAAATTCTACACGTGGTGTTGACGCCGCCTGGCCTGATCAGGAAAACACTATCTATAGGAACCAAAAAAAACTTTTTACTAAAGTAGTACAGTAGGATCGCGGTCGTCAGACCAAGTAAAGTTTTTTTTTTTTTTTTTTTTCATCTTAGCAATGTATTTTTTTTTTCTGTGCCAGCCAAAAATTGTATGGTTACAATTGTCATCACATCTTAGCAATGTATTTTTTAATCTTAGCAATGTATTATTTTTTTTTTTGGGGGGGGGGGGGTTCGGCGGTCACCCCAGACTAGCTGGTAACCCCGCCTCCCATGTTTTTTGGCGTGGACCCTTAGTCCCACTGTGAGCTATTGCCCACAGTGGTCCACCGGGCCCACATTTAAAGTGATGCTTATGTGAGGTGGTTTGGATCCCCGGCCCCCGACCAGACCAGGCGCACTACTTCTGGGGGCAGCAAATGCGTCTGATCTCAGCCGAAGGGCCAAGAAGGATCATCCAGGCCTCCGACCAGACCAAGCGCACTACTGAGGGGGGCAGCACATGCACTTGATCTTAGCCAAAAGGCCGAGAAGCGATCTCAGCAATGTATATTTTTTTTTTTTTTTAGATATTGCTGGTGAAGGCTCGCTCTGGTTCTTAGCAATGTATTTTTTTTTTTTTTTTTTTTTTTTTTTTTTTAAAAACTTTTATTGAGTGTTAAGAAACATTTGCATTTGTATTGTTCGTGTTGTTACAGAGCGTTGCATGTGGAAGTGTAGGTGACATATGCGCAAATTTTTACAACATTTATTTCAACATTTTTACATTTGATATGGGGGGTAACGAAGAACGAATACAAACAACAAGGCGATAGTATACCATTATTTTCCCTCTGCCACCCTTTCACCTGTCAGCTCCAACCCCACCAATACCATCATCGCCACTTGGTAATGAGGAAAATGGCAGTAAAAACTTGTTAGAACCGACCGGTGAAGGCAGCAGCAGCATCAAAACCAAAACATTATCGAAAAGGTGGGGGGGGGGGGGGGGTTGTCAAGGAGTATCCTAGTTTACAATGCAGGAATGGTAGTTGTTGCATTTGTATTGTTTGTGTTGTTACATGCGTACTGTGTGTTCAGTATTTGTGTGCGTGTTTTTACAGAGCGTTGCATGTGGGCGTGTAGGTGACATATGCGCAAATATTACAAATATTTTATACATTTAAACATTTCTCCATTGACATTGTTGTAAGGAAATATTTTAAATCCAAAGCATGATGGTATCGGGCTGTTATTTTTTCCCTGCCGCCCCGCTCTCCTGTCAGCTCCAAAAACTCCTACCAAGTACCATCACCCTTGGTGATGATAAACATGGCGGTGCAGAACTGAAACAAAACGGTGAGGGTGGCAGCAGAGACAACAATCACAGTATCAAAAGGGTGGGAGAGGGGGATGTGTTTGTATACGCGTTTACAAAGCCATATATATTAATAGTGATTACAATGATAATAATGCAAAGTAACAACCAAATACATAAATAAATATCATAGTGACAAGGAATAACAACAGTGCTGAGACTAGTGATAGACTCAATGATAATAAATAATAGTTTTAACATGTGATTTTATGTGCTAAATTGATTACCTTAGGAATGGTGTTTACATGAAATACATCTTATAATAATAATGACAAGGAATAAAAACTACTAAGGGTGATGACAGCAATGCTAATGTTAATAAAACACAATGGTAGGATTTGTTTTGATAATGATCACATTTTCCAAAACTGTGATTCCATTTGCTAAAATGATTTTCTTAGAAATGGTGTTAAATTATGGCTGGTACATACAATAACAATTGCATCCTGCACTGTTTAATAATATAGTAGGTGTAAAAAGGAGTTGATAATCTTTTTTGTTTCTCCTTGCTTATATTTTTTTTTTTTTTTACATATACTTGCAACATGCATGTTCAATAATAGTAGAATTAAAAGGAGTTGGTTATCTTTTTCTCCTTGTTTCTTTTTTTTTTCCTTTTGGTCTTATTTGTAAGGGTTCATTCATTTTTTTCCCTTCCTCTTTTTTTTTTTTTTTTTAAAAACTTATTGTAGAAAGTAAACAAGCATCAGTATTAGCACAAATTTTACAATCTTTACATCTTTGTTTCCCTTGCCACCCTCTCACCAATTTGGTTCCACTCCACCAATGCCATTACCCCCTCTCTGGGCAATGATGGTAAAGGCAGGATAAATATTTGAACCAAACCGGTGTGGGTATCAGCAAAGGCAGCAACAACCATGAGCAAGGGGAGGGGGGGCACATGGGAAAGGGGTTTTGGTTTATTACTAATGATGGATAATAGTAGTAATGACAGGAGGAGACATACTGAGGGTAATGAACAGCAATTATTAAAAAACAGCAATGGTAATAATAGTTATGAAAATGATAACATATTTACAATATGTGATTCCATTTGCTAGGATGATTTTCTTTGTAATGGTGTTAAACATAGCCTAGCAGGTACATACACATGCAAACTGCAGTTTTAATAATACTTGGAGTAAAGGAGTGGGTTATATTTTCCTCCTTGTTTTTTTTTCCCTAAATGTAGGGGTTCATTCATATTTCCCTCTTTGCTCTCTCTTTCTTTTTTTTAAAATGAAAATTAACCAAATATTTGTATTTGCATTAGTTTTTACAGTATTATTGGTTTGATAACCATATGTGTTTTTATATTTATTCATTCATTTAACACTCACTCACATGATTCAAAGGGGGTGACTAAGCGAAAGGGAAATCCTTACATTTTTTTTTCCCCGCGCTACCCTCCCACTAATTGTTCAATTCCATCAATGCTCTCCTGACCACTCTAGTAATGATGGCACAGGCAGGACAAAAGTTTGAACCAACCAGTGGGGTTAGTAGCAAAGGCAAACAAACTGTAAGCACAGGGAAGGGGGGGGGGGCGGGGGAGATGAAATTGTAAAATGATAATGATGATATCAATAATACTTATAACATTAAAATTACTAAGGATAGTAAAGGTGGAATAAAGATAGTCATAATAATAATAATGATGATAATCATTTTAATAAACAATTTAATAAATAATAATAATAATAATGATAATAATAATGATAATAGTATAACAAATATGTGAGTTTATTTACTAAAGTGATAATCTTAGTAGTAGTGGTAGTATAGCACAACAAGTGCATTCAAAGCCAAACATTCCATAAATGGTACATTGGAATGGGAGGAGTTTAATTTTCTTTTCTCCTTTTTTCTTTTCTCTCTTGTCTATAAGGGTGAAACCATCATTTTGTAACAAGTAAAACAAGCATTTATCCTTCCACTATTTTTTACATAAGGGATTTTCCATTGGTCTTTTGACCATATGTGATCTATTTAATCATCCACTCACCATTCATTCACAGTTTCTCCTTTTTTTTCTCTCACTCATGTATACCAAAATTTCCAAAAAATCCCAAAATTGCCAGAGTTGGTATACCATTTATACCAACTCTGGAAAGAGTTGTGATATTTTGTGCGTGTACATGAAGGAAACTAAATGTGTGTTATATGTGTGGTGTTTGTATCTGGCAAAGTTTCTGCAGGTCCATATAAGTTGTCTGTAGTAAGAAAGTGCTACAAGTAGTTTTGTATGTATGTCCTTAGATGTCATTGGTATAGTATTGAGAAAAATTGCTTTATATATGTCGGTTTGTTTGCCTGTGTGTGTTTGTATGAGGTGTTTGAGTGTTGCGCGTGTGGCAGTAATTGTTGGACACGTATAATAAATGTGTTCCTCTGTCTCTTGTGTGTTGTTTCTACATAATTGACATTGTTTGGATATGTATGCTTCTACCTGTGTTGTGGGGGTCATACTGTATAACAGTCTATATGTGATCTCTCTAGCTTTTGGTGTTATGTGTTTGTTGTGTAGGTTTGAAAAGGTGCATGTGAAGTCAGTAATGAAGTATTTGTGCCCTCTTTTAATCCTAAGTCTTAGTGATGGTGCTTGTTCTCTAACTAAATGTTTGTATATTGTGTGTGTTGTTTGCTGTATTAACTGTTCATGTCCTTTTATTGCCTGTATGCATGTCTGATAGAATGTTGGCAGTCTTCCCTGGTAGTGTGCAGTTGCATTGTTAAGAGGTGTGAGATGTTTGATGTTGTGGCCTATGTAGTATAGTGCTAGTCTGTTCTGTTCTGGGTGTCTGATGATTTTACCTATGTAACTGATCCTAAGTGACAGTATTTTTGTCTGGATGTCTTGTAGTGCAATCCCGCCTTGTTTCCTGTCTTGTATGAGAGTTTTGTGTTTAATGCTGTGTATCGTGTTGGTGAAGATGAAGCGTCTGATTTGTTTGTTTATGTTTGTGACGGTCTGTTTAGGAGGGTCCAGTACTGTCGCTAAATATATTATTTTGGGTAATATGTATGTGTTGACTATTGTGCTTCTACCAAATATTGTGGATGTCTTGTACCTATACCTGTGTAACATGTCTGTGATCTGTTCGGTCAGTGCGTGCCATGTCTGTCTGTGTGTTTCTGTGGGATCGCATGGAAATGTGATCCCATACAGCTTCATGGTGTCTATGTGTTTCAGATCTGGAGGGAAATCAGCCTTTTGTTTCCACTTTCCCAGGCCCATTATCTGTGATTTCTGTACATTAATTTTGGCTCCACTGCCTTTTCCAAAATGGGTAAAGATGTGGAGTATATTCCTTATTGATGTGTTGCTGGTGGGAAAGAAGGCAGTGTCATCTGCATAGGCGATGAGCTTCTGCTCTCCTATCCCATGCAGGAAGGTTCCTTTAATACTAGTGTCTTGCCTTATCTTCTCTAATAAAGGTTCTAGAGTGAGCACATACAGGAGTGGTGATAAGGGACATCCTTGTCTTACAGATCTCGTGAGCCTGAAGCTAGCTGTCAGTGAATGGTTCACCAACACTCTGCTCTCAGGATTTTTGTACAAGATCTGTATCCACTGCCTGTAGTACTCTCCTATGTTACAGTGTTCTAGTGTCCTATGTAGGTAAGTGTGGGAAATTCTGTCGAAGGCCTTCTCTTGATCCAAGGATAAGATGGAGGATGGACAGTCTTTTCCATGTGTATAGTTAATAATGTCTCTAATGAGGTGTGTGTGATTGTGTATATTTCTGTCTTTGACACTGCACTGTTGGTCTGGGTGTATTAGTGTTGGCATGAAAGGTTTAAGTTTGTTGGTGAGTGATTTGGCGAGTATCTTGTAGTCTGTGTTGAGTAAGGAAATTGGTCTGTAGTTCTTCAGTTGTGTTTTGTCAGTTTTATCCTTGCATATGAGTGTAATGTAAGACATGTTGCAGCTGTCCGGAAGATTTTTTTTTGTCAAAGGCTTCCTGATAGACTTTGAGGAGAAGATTGCCTAGAATAGGAAAGAAGTGTTGGTAGAATTCTACTGTCAAACCGTCTGGTCCTGGAGTTTTGTCTTTGTTTAGTGTGCTTAGTGCCTGTGCTATGTCTGTCAGTGTCAGTTCTGTGTCCAGTGTGTCTTTGTCTGTGTCAGATAATTTCTTTGTGTACTGTAAGAAGTTGTCTTGTATCTGTGTGTCGACTGTCTCTGCTGTGAATAGTTGTGTGTAGTGTTGTTGGAAAGCAGTCTCTATGTGTGGTGTTTCTGTCTGCATGTTTCCTTGCATGTCTGATATTTTGCTTATTTGTCTGTTACGTTGTACGTTCTGTTCTATTGCTAAATATTGCCTCGTAGCTGACTCTTGTGTAATTGTGTTGAGTTTTGTTCTGAGAAGAGCACCCAGATATCTGTGTTGTTGGTGTTCTTCTAGTTGTGCTTCTAATGTGTGTAAGTGATGTGCGTCTCTGTCTGTTTGTTTTGTTAGTCGTATGGCTGTCTGTATGATGCGCTCCTGTCTTAGTCTGTCTTTGTGGATCATGGTTGCTAGATGTTGTGTTCTGCTTCGTATGGTGTTTTTCAATAAGTCCCAGTATTGTGTGATGTTCTCAGTCGGTATATTGTCTGTGTACGTGTGTATGAGCTGTGTCATATATTTTACATATTCTGAATGTTCCAATAGTGAATTATTGTACTTCCAGTGAGGTGACCTTTTCTTAGCAATGTAGGCGAAAGATTTATACGTTGTGAAGAAAACCGGAGTAAACCTATCATCTGTTTGGACAGACGCGACAGATAAAGAAATAAATAATGTACTAAACAATATATATTACAAAACAATTTAGTGTCTGAAATTTCAAATAATAATCAAAAGTGTGTAAAGCTTTTATAATGGTAACATTCAATTGATATCATCCAAAATATGAATAAAATGCTTACAGGAATAAACATACACTTCTCTTGCAAAATAGCTATCAGTACAAGTATAGTCAAATTAATAATTGTTCCCCTTGATTGCTAAAATCGAAATATGACTTCACCAGATGAAATTATTTCCTTTGTAATAAAAGAATAAAAACATAGTTACATATTCTTTATGAGGAGTCGCATCAACACCATTTTTTGCTGTTGTGATCTCTTGGCAAGTTTACGTTCAGTAGTTTTCCATTGCTTTCTGAACGACCGGTTTGATTCTAAATCGTCTATAGCTGGTTTTGAAAGCCCTCTTCTTCTTCTTCTTCTTCTTCTTCTTCTTCTTCTTCTTCTTCTTCTTCTTCTTCTTCTTCTTCTTCTTCTTCTTCTTCTTCTGTCGTTTGCTTGAAATTTATTGTCTGCATCTGCAATGGTGTCTCTTATCTATATTTTACTGTCTAGTCTAATTCTCAGTACTCAAATATCTTCTTCTTCTTCTTCTGCGTTCATCCGGAGTTTTTTTTCTTTCCAGATGTGATTGCGTTGTTCCTGTTTACAGCAGAGCTGCGTTCTTGCGCCGTTAAGCCGACACATCCGACTTCTGCGGGCATTTGTTGACCGGGTTAACCTTCCCGGGGGTTTCTTAGGACGTTTGACTCTCACTGTTGTGGTGTTATCTCCCATCCTAGCTGGCCCATATAGAACAGCCAAAGACATCCTGGTCAGCCCTCAAGGGAAGGCAGGGGCAGACCATGGGCATTCCCCGCCATCCAAGGAGGCTTCCATAATTGCAGAGCCAACACACAGCGCTCTGGTACTGGGCTCACCCAAGGAATCGTCACGTCCTGCACATGGCTGCTTAGCCTCACTTCCGTATATTGGGCATTCCGTTCACCATAGGCTGTTCTTCCGGAAACCAGAAGAATGCAATGTGCAGATGACATCCACACAGTGAGCTTTCGATTCGGACTTTCCACGTAATGGATTTGCTATCCAAGCAATATTCCATTTCGTGCCACTGGGACACTTTTTCCACCTTTTATGAAGCTCACACAGTGAGCTTTTGATTCGGACTTTCCACGTAATGGATTTGCTATCCAAGCAATATTCCATTTCATGCCTCTGGGAGGCTTTTGTAACCGACATACCTGTGGTATGAAGTGTGGCAGTCTGAATACTTCTTCATACACCTTTAAATGTCACCCTGTATGTAGTTAAAGTAAGCTGCGGTCAACTTGAGCTTGTTGATATCTCCATAGAGCTTGTCCTCAAATGAAGCAGGTGTGGGCCAAAATATCTTTCTCTGTTCTGCATATATTGGGCAATCCTGCAGCAAATATTTTGCTGTCATTTTTCCAGTTCGACAATTACATTCATCGGTATCTCCTATCTTTAGTTTATTCGACAAGTGGTATTTTAGCCAGTTATGTCCTGTGCGGAGTCTGAAGATTGCTACTTGTTCTCTTCGGTCGAGTTTGTAATATGCATCATCCTTCTGGTGGCCTGGATGCTCTGATTCCCATTTGGTTCTATAGGTGCTTTTTATCAACCTTTTTGCCTCATTATAGGTTATGTCTATGTCAGGCTATGGTAGTCGTCCGCCCTCTTTTGCCAGTCTGTCAGCCTCTTCATTTCCAGGTATACTGCAATGTGATGGGATCCACTGTATTACAACTTTTTTGGATTTCTGGCATAGACCATGGAGTGCTGCTCTTAGGTCAGCTATTTCTGTGCTGTCATTGCTCTTCAGTATTGAGACAGCTGACTTTGCATCTGTGAAGATAGTTATTTGCTTCTCTTTATTTTCCTCCATCAAGAGCATTTCTGCTGTAGTTTTCAAAGCCTCTACCTCCGCTCTGAAGTTACTTGAAAACTTTCCAGTTTTTTTTTTTCCACTCCATTTTTTAAATTTAGGAGAATTCCTCCTCCTCCATTCTCTATTGAATTTTTGGCTGATCCATCTGTGTATGCATGGGTCCAATTGCTGCTTGGGTAATGTTCTTTTATGTAGTTGAGGGTTATTTTTCTTCTTTCGGTTTCATGCTGAGTGTTCTTTTTCTCAATAACAGGAATTTTTCTATCATCTCAGGCAGTTGCTGCTGTCTCCAAGCTGGGAATTGTCTGCATTGTAAATGGGTTTGACTGTTGATATGTTAAGTATGGGATCTGCCCTAATCTTTCGTTTTGCAGTTTCTACAAAGTTGCTACGATTCAGTCTTCCCTTTCCAAAACCACTAAACCTTTTATACATAGGGCGGTCTGTCAATCTTCTAAATTTTTCTAGCTTGTTGCTGGGCTCTGCTATCTCTTCTATCCTGCATTGGTTGTAAACAAGTGATCTTTTCTAGTTCATTAATAGGCGTTGTCTTCAGGCTTCCAGTTATGATTCGCATTCCTTGATTTTAGACTCTATTTATTTTGTTAAAGTTTGACTTAGCTGCTGTTGCCCAAGCTGCAATGCCATATTCCAGTACTGGCCTCACCCGTCCAGTATATAACTTCTTGAGAACTTTCTCATCTGCTCCCCACGTTGTACCAGCAAGCTTTTTCATGATTGCCATTCTTTGCTTTGCTCTTGTTCGATTTTTCTCAACCTTTGTTTTCCATGTCAGGCGACGATCAAAGGTGACTCCTAGATAGTTTGGATTTTCTTCATGGCGCAATATTTTTCCATTCAATACCAGCTTAGGTTGCTGAGTTTTATTTGAGAGAGAGAACACTGTGCATGTTGTTTTCTCCTCACTTATCTTCACTAGCCATGATTTTGACCAGTCCTCTAACGCTAATAGGGCTTGCTGTATTCTGCTGTTAGCTGTACTAATATATTCTTCAGATGTCCATATAGCTAGGTCATCTGCAAAGGATGATGTGTGTACTCTGGCTGGAAAATTTTCCGTGATGTCGTTTATATATGCTAGGAATAATGTTGGTGAAAGAACTCCTCCTTGGGGGACACCTTGCTCCAACAGCATCATTTTGCTGGTTTGTCCTTGTACTTTTGTCCTGGCAGTTCTGTTCTCAAGGTAGTGGCTGATCCATTTGTACATTTTCCCACAAACATGCATTTTTTGCAGTTTTACTTTCAGTCCTTCCTTCCATACTTTATCAAATGCTTTTTCTAAATCTATCCAGACTGCTAGTGTGTGCTTTTTCTCTTGGAAGGCATCCTCTATTTCCTGAGCTATATAGGTTATTTGATCTTCAGTGGATCTGTACTTTCTGAATCCTGCTTGGTGTGGTGTTAAGAGTTTGTTTTCTTCCAGATGCCATGTTAGCCTGCCATTGATAATGCGTTCCATTAATTTTCCTACACAGCTAAGTAGACTGATAGGTCAATAGCCATTTGGTTCTTCCAGGTCTTTTCCTTTCTTTGGGACTGGTATTAGTATAGCTTCCTTCCATGCCTGTGGGACTATTCCTCTTTTCCAGCTGTAATTTAGGACTGCTAGTAGTTTCTTTTTTGCCTTAGTGCCTAGTCCTATTAGCATTTCATTTGTAATTCCATCCTTTCCTGGTGATTTCTTCATTTTTTAGGGTATTCATTGCCTGTTCCATTTCTTCCATTGTTAGATTTGCCATCATATATTCTGCTGCTGTCTCTGTATTACTATGATGTATCTGTTTATCTTTGATTGCTTTCTTCTGTTCGGTTGTAATATCAATGTGGTTTGCACTGGCATAGTGTTCCATTAGTGCATTTGCAGCCTTTCTTCATGTAAGCAAGGCATTTCCATGTTTAATTGTTATTTGTTTGTTACTGGGTCCTTCATTGTTCTCGGCTTTCACTAGTTTCCATAGTTTGTTTCCATCCCTGTCAAAGTTCATGTTTTCTGTTTTTTCCCTCCAACAATCTCTTGTTGTTTGATTTACAGTTCTTTTATATTTTGCTGAGATGGCTTTGAGAGAGCTGTTCGCTTCAGTTGTTTGTTCTCTCTCTGCTGTCTTCCTGGCATCTTCAACTTTGTCCTCCAAAATTTGTAGTTCTTCAGTCCAGTAGGTTTGTAATATTTCCTCGCTCCTCTTGGAATAGACTCAGTGGCTGCCTGCATTATTGCTCTGTTTAGACTTTCCACCATTTGCTTCATGTTGCCATATCGTGTATTTATGTTTTCACAATATTTGTCTGTTAGTATGGTGAAATATGTCCCAATCTGCTCGTTTGTAATTCCAGCGGGGCAAAGGCTTTTGCTCCTGTGGAACATACTCAATATTCATTACAAGCTTGATTGGTCTGTGGTCACTACCTGCTAATTGGTCAAGCACATGGCGATCGATTTTGTGGAGGATGTCTCCTGTGCAGAAAGCTAAGTCTGGAGTAGAAGTGGTAATCCATCTTCTGGAGTAGAAGCCCGGTATGTCATCCGCTTTATTGAGTAGATGGAGATTTGAGTCTATTTCCTAGTCCTCCAATTCATCTCCTCTTTTGTCAGTATCTGGGTATCCCCATCTTTCTGAACGGCTATTAAAGTCTCCGACAATAATGCAGTTTGTGTCAGTTATTTTCATGTTTGAGAGTGTAAGATCCTTATCTGCCGGGCTATACAGATTGTAAATTCTTATTTTCACGTCCCTTTATCATTATATCAACACCTATAATTTATGTTTGGTTGTCAGAGATCACAGATACTTCGCTGCAAGGTATTGTATTTCGTGTAAGTATTATAACTCCTCCTTTGTGTCCTTCGCGGTCGAAACGTGTGGCCTGATATCCCCTGACTGAAAATTTGTGATTGACGTTGAGGTGTGTCTCTTTAATGCATGCCACATCTATTCTATCTTTATGAAGACGCTGTGTCAGGGAGACTTTCTTGTTATAAACTCCTTCGGCATTCCACTGTAGTATGTTGAGTGTCCGGGGTGTTTGGTGAGTACTCAAATATCTGTCTGTCTGTCTGTCTGTCTGTCTGTCTGTCTGTCTGTCTGTCTGACCCGGCCCGGCTTCGCCCAGCCCCTGGCGGGGAGCATCTCATTTAATTCATATTCGGCCCCCGGTCCCGTTCCCGTTCCCAAGAAAGACGACCCGCCCCGGCTTCGCCCAGTCCCTGGCGGGGATCTATCTATCTATCTATCTATCTATCTATCTATCTATCTATCTATCTATCTATCTATCTATCTATCTATCTATCTATCTATCTATCTATCTACCTACCTACCTGCTATCTATCTATCTATCTATCTATCTATCTGTCTATCTATCTGTCTATCTATCTATCTCCTCCTCCCCCTCCTCCTCCCCCTCCTCCTCCTTTTCCTCCTCCTTTATCTTCTGCTGCTGCCGCCGCTCCATTTACCCAAGTTAATTGTTGGGGGAAGATGTAAAGATCTTTCAAGTGCTCTTTCTAATAATAGACAGACAGAAAGACAGATAGATAGTCGGGAACGGGAACGGGAGCTTATATGACTACTTATATGAATTAAATGAGATGCTCCCCACCAGGGACTGGGCGAAGCAGGGCCGGGACAGACAGAGCAGTAACAGTCGAGATAGACAGATCAGACAGACGGGAACGGGACATTTATATGGACTACTTCTATAAATTTAAATGAGATGCCTACCTCAATCAGGAGCTGGGCGAAGCCGGGCCGGGTCAGAACAAACAGACGACAGACAGACAGAACAGACAGACAGACAGGACAGACGACGGTAAAGTCGGAACGGGCGAGCTTATATGACTATTTATATGAATTAAATGAGATGCTCCCCACAGGATGGCCGAAGCCGGGCGGTCAGAAACAGAACCAACAGGGAACGGAGCAATGAAATATGAAGTAAAGGATGCTCCCCTCCGCTGGGCAGCCCCGGGTCAGACAGATTAGACAGACAGACAGATTAGATAGTCGGCAACGGGAACGGGAGCTTATATGACTACTTCTATGAATTAATTAGATGTTCCCCATCAGGGGCTGGGCGAAGCATCTAATTTCATTCATATAAGTAGTCATATAAGCTCCCGTTTCCGACTGTCTGTCTGTCTGTCTGTCTGTCCTCCTCCCCCCCCCCCTCCTCCTCCTCCTCCTCTTTTTCCTCTTCCTGTAATTCATATAAGTAGTCAAATAAGCTCCCGTTCCCGACTATATATCTGTCTGTCTGTCTGTCTGTCTGTCTGTCTGACCCGGCCCGGCTTCGCCCAGTCACTGGTGGGGAGCATCTCATTTAATTCATATAAGTAGTCATATAATCTCCCGTTCCCGACTGTCTGTCTGTCTGTATGTCTGTCTGTCTGTCTGTCTGTCTGACCCGGCCCGGCTTCGCCCAGTCCCTGGTGGGGAGCATCTCATTTAATTCATTTAAGTAGTCATATAATCTCCCGTTCCCGTCTGTCTGTCTGTCTGTCTGTCTGAAACAATGCTCAGTCACATTCATCTGAAATCTTTTTTCGATCAGGGTCAAAAACTAAATCAGTTATGCCACCCACACGAAAAGCGATTGGTGGATCTACACCTCAAGCACGAAAGATAAAGGCATTACGAGCTTCAGAAACAGATGAGCCAACGGGAAGCAAGACTGGAAACCAATCGAGTACGCAATGCTCAAGCACGTTCATCTGAAACAGGACGAGCAACGGGAAGCAAGACTGGAAACCAATCGAGTACGCAATGCTCAATCACGTTCATCTGAAACAGGCGAGCAACGGGAAGCTAGACTGGAAACAAATAGAGTACGCACTGCTCGATCCAGACAATCACTGGGCGCTGATTTAAATCTTGGTGCATTTCGTTACGATGCTCATTATGATTACAGTCTTCATCCAAGTGTGGTTATTGGAAAAATTGATAAATTATGCATGTATTGCAGTGCCCTCAAATTTAAGAATGAAACACCAGGAATTTGCTGCATGGGTGGAAAAGTGAAATTGTCAGAATTACATTCACCACCCGAACCATTATCAACGTTGGTATCAGGTGTCACGAGCCAATCGAAACATTTCTTGGCAAACATACGCAAGTACAATTCATGTTTCCAAATGACATCGTTTGGTGCAACAAATATCGTGCGCGAGAATTACATGCCGACATTCAAAGTTCAAGGGCAAATTTATCATCGCGCAGGATCACTACTACCACTGCCGAACGCAGATCCCAAATATCTTCAAATTTATTTCATGGGAAACACTGGTGAACAAATCGATCAACGATGTCGATTCAATACAGGCACTAAACGAGAAATTGTCGCTGCATTACAAAATTTATTCGATCAGCACAACGAATTAATTAGATTGTTCAGAACTGCCCTTGAACAAATGCCATCTAATGACTATAGAGTTGTAGTTAGAGCAGACAAAACACCTGTCGGTCAACACGAAAGACTGTACAATGCGCCAACAATTGATGAGGTGGCGATCGTTTTAGTTGGCGAAGAATCTAACTCACGTGATATAATTCTTCATCGCAGAAATGGTGATGTTCAGCGAGTCTCAGAAACTCATCGCTCATACGACGCATTGCAATATCCGATTATATTTTGGCAAGGGGAAGATGGATATTATATAAATATCAAATTGAGAAATCCACAAACAGATGAGGAAACGAATAAGAAAGTCAGTGCCATGAATTACTATTCATATCGATTGATGATTCGTGAAAACGCTGAAAATCATATCTTGAAATGTCGACAATTGTTCCTTCAATACATTGTCGACATGTATGCGAAAATCGAAAGCGAACGACTCCTCTACATTCGATTAAATCAAACCAAGTTGCGTTCCGAAGATTACATTCATTTACGTGATGCAGTTGTTAATGATAGCAATGTTAATCCAAATGAATTGGGGAAAAAGATCATACTCCCGGCCACATTTACAGGGAGTCCACGGCACATGCATGAATACGCACAAGATGCAAAGACATATGTTCGCGCATATGGCCGCCCAGATTTGTTTATTACCTTCACATGCAATCCTACATGGGATGAAATAAAAGAACTTTTGTTAACTGGACAATCATCATCAGATCGCCCTGATATTTCCGCACGTGTGTTCAAACAAAAATTGAAATCTTTAATGGATTTCATTGTCAAGCATCAAGTTTTTGGAGAGACACGCTGTTGGATGTATTCCATCGAATGGCAAAAAAAGAGGATTGCCACATGCACACATTTTGATTTGGTTGATCGAAAAAGTCACACCAGATCAAATTGATCAAGTCATCTCAGCAGAAATACCAGATGTCGACATTGATCCAGAGTTATTTGAAGTCGTCACCAAAAACATGATTCATGGTCCATGTGGCTTACTCAATAACAATTCACCTTGCATGTCTGATGGGAAATGCACGAAACGATACCCAAGACATTTACATGCCGAGACAATCACTGGCAATGACGGATATCCACTCTATCGTCGACGCTCAACTGAAGATGGCGTCAAATCTATCACTTTAAAAGTACGAAACAATGATGTTCAAGTCGATAATCATTGGGTTGTACCGTATTCACCGTTACTCTCGAAAACGTACAAAGCACACATCAATGTCGAGTATTGCAATTCGGTTAAATCGATCAAGTACATTTGCAAATATGTCAACAAAGGAAGCGATATGGCAGTTTTTGGAGTGGGAAATGCAACTGCATCTATCGATGAAATAGACCAATATCAAGTGGGACGCTACATTAATAGTAATGAAGCAGTATGGCGCATTTTATCATTTCCAATCCATGAACGTCATCCAACAGTTGTTCATTTGGCAGTGCACCTTGAAAATGGACAGCGCGTGTACTTCACAACAGAAAATGCAAGTGAACGAGCATTGTCACCACCACCAACAACGTTAACTGCATTTTTTTTTCATTGTGCGGGAATGATATGTTTGCAAAGACACTACTTTACTCTGAAGTGCCAACATACTACACATGGAATGCATCAGCGAAAAAGTTTTAACGTCGCAAACAAGGTAAAGCAGTTGAAGGACATACCAATTTATATTCGACCAACGCGTTAGGCCGTCTGTACACTGTTCACCCAAACAATACAGAATGCTTTTACTTGCGATTACTGTTAATCAACGTACGTGGGCCGACATCCTTTCAAGAATTAAGAACAGTAAACGGTCAAGTATGTGCCACTTATCGTGAAACTTGCCAAGTAATTACATCCTTCTTGAAAACGATGCACACTGGGACACTTCACTCGCTGATGCATCAAATACTGCTCAACCACAGCAAATACGCACGTTATTTGCCATCATATTGACAACTTGCTTCCCATCCAATCCAAAAGATCTTTGGGAAAAATACAAAGACTATATGAGTGAAGACATCCTACATCGTTTGCGTGCAATGAATCAAAATCCGGACATTCAATTCACACCAAATGTGTATAATGAGGCATTGGTTTCGATTGAGGACATATGTTTGGCAATCGCTAACAAACCACTGGTACAATTGAGAATGACTGCGCCGGATCGATCTGCAAACGATCTTTTCGATCGTGATTTGCAACGAGAATCACTCTTTGATGTCGACGAATTGTGTGCATTTGTTCAAACGAATCTTCTTAAATTGGTTCCAGAACAACGTATAGTGTATGACAGAATTATGCATGCAATTAAAAGCCAAACCGGCGGATTGTATTTCCTAGATGCGCCCGGAGGCACAGGCAAAACTTTTCTCATTTCACTTATTTTGGCAACCATACGATCACGACAAAATATTGCGCTGGCTATCGCATCATCTGGAATTGCAGCAACTCTTTTGGATGGTGGCCGAACAGCACATTCAGGACTGAAATTGCCGTTGAATATGCACATCACTGAGACACCGACATGCAATATCAGCACAAATTCTGGAATGGATAAAGTACTCCAATCATGTCAACTCATTGTATGGGACGAATGTACTATGGCGCACAAAAAAGCATTGGAGGCGCTTCATCGTACACTACAAGATTTCAGAGGAAATGAACAGCTCTTCGGTGGCGCACTTATTTTATTGTCTGGTGATTTTCGACAAACTCTACCAGTTATACCACGTTCAACATTCGCTGATGAACTTAATGCATGTCTGAAATCATCAGTTTTATGGCGACACGTTCAGAAATTGACTTTGAAGACCAACATGCGTGTACAACTACAACATGATGCATCCGCAGAACTTTTCGCAAAACAATTGTTGGATATTGGGAATGGGAAAATGCCAATCGATGAATCCACACAATGTATCACGTTGCCAACAAACTTCTGTAAAATCACAGCAACTATAGACGAACTGATTGACAAAGTTTTCCCAAATATCGCACGGAATCACAAAAATCATCAATGGCTCAGTGCACGTGCTATATTAGCAGCCAAAAATAACGATGTCAATGCCATCAATTGCGCCATTCAAAACGAAATACCAGGCGAAGCGACAACGTATAAGTCCATAGATTCTATGATGAATCAAGACGAAGTTGTCAATTATCCAACTGAATTCTTGAATTCACTTGATTTGCCAGGCATACCGCCGCACGTTTTAACATTGAAAATTGGCGTGCCTATCATTCTTCTCCGAAACATCAATCCACCTCGACTTTGCAACGGTACCAGGCTTGCAGTCAAAAAGATGATGAACAATATCATCGAAGCTACAATTTTGAATGGGAAATTTAAAGGAGAAGATGTACTGTTGCCTCGCATCCCAATGATTCCAACAGACATGCCATTCGAATTCAAACGCCTGCAGTTTCCGGTGCGAGTTGCATTTGCCATGACGATCAACAAAGCACAGGGACAATCGCTACAAGTGTGTGGACTAAATTTGGAAAATCCGTGCTTCACACATGGACAGCTATATGTGGCCTGCTCACGCGTTGGAAAACCTTCGGATTTATTCGTGTACGCACCAGACAGACAAACAAACAACATTGTTTATAAAAAAGAACTACGTTAGACATCAAATTTGGTGTTCGGCCATAACTTGAAAATTATACGACAAGATTTTAAAAGAATAATCCTAGCATTAAGCAAAATTTTCTCCTCCAGACAGACAGACAGGACAGACAGGACAGACAGACAGACAGCACAGACAGCACAGACAGCCAGCCAGCCAGGAAGGCAGGCAGGCAGGCAGGCAGTCGGGAACGGCAACTTATATGACTACTTATATTAATTAAATTAGATGCTCCCCATCAGGGGCTGGGCGAAACCGAGCTGGGTCAGACAGACAGACAGACAGACAGACAGACAGACAGACAGACAGACAGACAGACAGACAGGCAGATATATAGTCGGGAACGGGAACGGGAGCTTATATGACTACTTATACGAATTAAATGAGATGCTCCCCATCAGGGGCTGGCAAAGCCGGGCCGGGTCAGACCGACCGACCGACCGACCGGCGGGTGGGCGAGCGGGCGGGCGGATAGACAGACAGACAGATAGATAGATAGATAGATAGATAGATAGATAGATAGATAGATAGATAGATAGATAGATAGATAGATAGATAGATAGATAGATAGATTGATTGATTGATTGATTGATTGATTGATTGATTGACTGATTGATTGATCCCTGCCCTATTTAGTTATTGGGATGAAGATTGTTCTCTTTCAATCTGTTCGCCATATTTCCGGGAATGGGAAAAGGAGCTTATAATAATAATAATAATAATAATAATAATATGAATTAAATGAGACGCTCCCCACCAGGGACTGGGCGAAGCCGGGCCTGGTCGTCTTTTTTTTGGGAACGGGAGCAGGGGCCGAATATGAATTAAATGTCTCTCTGTCTATCTGTCTGTCTGTCTGTCTGACCCGGCCCGGCTTCGCCCAGCTTCTGGTCATTTAATTCATATAAGTAGTCATATAAGCTCCCGTTCCCGTTCCCGACTATCTATCTGTCTGTCTGTCTGCCTATTATTAGAAAGAGCACTTAAAAGATCTTTACATCTTCCCCCAACAATTAACTTGGGTAAATGGAGCGGCGGCGGCAGCAGAAGCAGCAGAAGAAAAAGGAGGAGGGGGTGGAGGAGGAAAAGGAGGAGGAGGGGGAGGAGGAGGAGGGGAAAGAGGATATATATATATATATATACACACATTATATATATATATATATATATATATATATATATATATATATATATATATATATATATATACTAGCTGACCCGGCCCGGCTTCGCCCAGTTCCTGGTGGGGAGCATCTCATTTAATTCATATAAGTAGTCATATAAGTTCTCGTTCCCGTTACCGACTGTCTGTCTGTCTGTCTGTCTGTCTGACCCGGCCCGGCATTGCCCAGCTCCTGGTGTGGAGCATCTCATTTAATTCATATAAGTAGTCATATAAGTTCCCGTTCCCGACTATCTGTCTGTCTGTCTGTCTGTCTGTCTGTCTGTCTGTCTGTCTGTCTGTCTGTCTGTCTGTCTGCCTGACCCTGTCCGGCTTCGCCCAGTCCCTGGTGGGGAGCATCTCATTTAATTCATATAAGTAGTCATATAAGTTCTCATTAAATTCATACAACAAAAAAAGTAATTTAAAAGAATGTCCTTCCACACACCATCCATTATTTTTAATGAAAACGCTTTCTAATCACCTGCATGACTACAGTAACTTCTTAAGCAAATAAAGATGAGTTACAATGTTATGCATTGTGCATTATTTTTATGAAAACTTTGAAAATGCCTTACAGATTGTATCATTATTTATTATAACTCATATGCCGGTACATAACTATGGACACAGAGTTTATAAATCTTTGAAAACGATGCCACAATATGACTATAAGTTATACAGAAAAGTTATGCCCCTTGAAATAACTTTTACGGAGTTAGGTCCCCTGAAATATATGAAATTATAATGAAAAATGAAAAATGAAATAATACTGAGTAAGCAGGCGATTTCACACTAACAAAATATCACAGTTGGCAGCTCTGGAATTAAAGGAAGGCGTGTAGAAAATTTCATCTCAATCGGATGGGCCGTTCGCGAACACATAAAGGACATACATAGATACATACAGACGATCCTTTTTTATATATAAGAATATATATATATATATATATATATATATATATATATATATATATATATATATATATATATATATATATATATATATATATATATATATATATATATATATATATTCTTCTTCTTCTTCAGCGTTCCGAGCCACTGAGGTTCTTTGCTGCAGATACAATCCGTCTCCATTCGTCTCTCTGGTGGACCTTTTCTTGCCAGTCGTTGATTCCAAGTGCTTGTAGGTCTGTATATATTATCTCTCCACCGTCTTCTTGGTCTACCTCGGGTCTACGGTCATTTATTTCCGAGTGTAAGCGAGTTTTGTTTCCCTATTATCTTCCATTCTTTCTATATGCCCCAGCCATTGTAGTCTATTAGCCTTCACGATACCAGTGATTAGGGGGGGGGGGGTGGGGGGGGGGGTCTGGTCTGGTTCGCAAGATCAGTTCCGCGTCTAGCGTTCGTTGTCTCGGATGGCTGTGTGAGGTGCACCAAAATGGGATCTTCTCTCGATGAGTAGTGGGCCTGCAGTCAGTAAGCTGGTATAGCTTTTTTTCGGTCAGTCCTGCCGGCGTAGCTAGAAAGCTCGTCGGTAGACGTCCAGTGGTTTTGCATGTATCACCTTGTACCGGGAGGGCGCGCTTTAGCGATGCTACTCTTGGCTTGCGTGTGCGTGAACGTCTGACCTGTCAGCCGCCATATGCATTTGTGCGCTGGTGAGGCTCAACCGTAAATCGGAAGATCTTTTCGCAACTTAGACGAGCGATATCTTCTGTGGGCAGCTTCTCGCCTCATATGTGTGTGGTCTGTTCTGGCGGCCAGTCCGTCTTCGGCGAAGGAAATCTTGTTGATCTTATCAGTAATCATACGCACATACGCCTGTCGCTACGCTTGTCTTAAAACTGAAAATTAAAGGAATGACGGAAGGCCGGTTTGCACGAGGCTCTCGAGAGCTAATATATGCAGGGATAACTGGCCGTGGCAGCCTAGCGTCCACTGCATCTATGTCCGTCTTCCAGTCGTCTTGCCATGCTTGCCACTGGAACCAGATGGACACAGACGAGAGAGTGAGGACGAAGGAGTTGCGCGACCACATCCTCACTATAATCAAACCCAAAGCGCAAGTCATTCGTTCTTCATCTAAAGATGCAATGAATGAATGGTCCTCGTCATTCATGACGGACGAACATCGATTAGGGGGGACTTAAACAGATCATAAATGTCTTTGTTACTAAACAGATCATAAATGTCTTTGTTACTTCTTCTTTTCCACTCTCCACTTTGTGTATCCCTAATGGGTCCAAAGATGCGTCTTAAAACTTTGTTCTCAAAGGTTTGTAACAAGGCAATATATATATATGCTTATTGTTTCTTCGCCGGCTCCATGGCCGAGGGGTTAGCAGCTTTCTCCGCTAACCCCGAATACTCTCGTCACGTGACGCGACGAGAATTAGCAGTGGTTCGAATCGCAAAAGTGACTTATGAGAGTATGGAGCCGGTCGCTCATAAAGTCGTGGCGTGCTGATGAGCGTAATCTAGCCTAGGAATCAACATACAGCTGAAAGATGCTGGTGTTGACCGCAATATCCTGAAACAGGATGGAAACGCGGAAGAAAAAAAAATTGTTTCTTCGCTCGCTTTGAACTCAAGTGTAGTCCACACACGTAATACTACTTAAAGTGCAATGGACTGCTTTATGTATGTGTGTGTGTGGATTAGCTTTCCCTGTTACCAGTGTCCCTCGCCATCACGCGACTTCCTCGGCACTTGTAATTTACATCCCCAAGTCAAGGACGGGAAGTCAACGTGTCAGGCATGTCAGCCCAACTGACCGGTGGGAGGAGTTGTGAGAACCCGCTTTCGGCATCAACACACCGGAAGTTTAAGTGCGGGCGCTCTTGTCCAATCGACCAAGCCGAACTCTATCCTTAGCTTTCATTTACTGTTGTGTGGTAGTTTTTATCTTCTTCTTCACAAACAAGAACGTTCCTGGAGAATAGGCATCACTGCATGGACAGATATTAGAGAAGATTCTAGAAAGTATGGCATCACTGCATGGACAGGTATTAGAGAAGATACTAGAAAGTATGGCATCACTGTATGGACAGGTATTAGAGAAGATTTTGGAAAGTATGGCATCAATGCATGGACAGGTATTAGAGAAGATACTAGAAAGTATGGCATCACTGCATGGACAGGTATTAGAGAAGATACTAGAAAGTATGGCATCACTGCATGGACAGGTATTAGAGAAGATACTAGAAAGTATGGCATCACTGCATGGACAGGTATTAGAGAAGATACTAGAAAGTATGGCATCACTGCATGGACAGGTATTAGAGAAGATTTTGGAAAGTATGGCATCACTGCATGGACAGGTATTAGAGAAGATTTTGGAAAGTATGGCATCAATGCATGGACAGGTATTAGAGAAGATTCTAGAAAGTATGGCATCACTGCATGGACAGGTATTAGAGAAGATACTAGAAAGTATGGCATCACTGCATGGACAGGTATTAGAGAAGATACTAGAAAGTATGGCATCACTGTATGGACAGGTATTAGAGAAGATTTTGGAAAGTATGGCATCACTGCATGGACAGGTATTAGAGAAGATTTTGGAAAGTATGGCATCACTGCATGGACAGGTATTAGAGAAGATACTAGAAAGTATGGCATCACTGCATGGACAGGTATTAGAGAAGATACTAGAAAGTATGGCATCACTGCATGGACAGGTATTAGAGAAGATACTAGAAAGTATGGCATCACTGTATGGACAGGTATTAGAGAAGATACTAGAAAGTATGGCATCACTGTATGGACAGGTATTAGAGAAGATACTAGAACGTATGGCATCACTGTATGGACAGGTATTAGAGAAGAGTTTGGAAAGTATGGCATCAATGCATGGACAGGTATTAGAGAAGATTCTAGAAAGTATGACATCACTGCATGGACAGGTATTAGAGAAGATCACTGCATGGACAGGTATTAGAGAAGATTCTAGAAAGTATGGCATCACTGCATGGACAGGTATTAGAGAAGATCACTGCATGGACAGGTATTAGAGAAGATACTAGAAAGTATGGCATCACTGTATGGACAGGTATTAGAGAAGATACTAGAAAGTATGGCATCACTGTATGGACAGGTATTAGAGAAGATACTAGAAAGTATGGCATCACTGTATGTACAGGTATTAGAGAAGATTTTGGAAAGTATGACATCACTGCATGGACAGGTATTAGAGAAGATACTAGAAAGTATGGCATCACTGCATGGACAGGTATTAGAGAAGATCACTGCATGGACAGGTATTAGAGAAGATTCTAGAAAGTATGGCATCACTGCATGGACAGGTATTAGAGAAGATACTAGAAAGTATGGCATCACTGCATGGACAGGTATTAGAGAAGATACTAGAAAGTATGGCATCACTGCATGGACAGATATTAGAGAAGATTCTAGAAAGTATGGCATCACTGTATGGACAGGTATTAGAGAAGATTCTAGAAAGTATGGCATCACTGCATTGACAGGTATTAGAGAAGATTCTAGAAAGTATGGCATCACTGCATGGACAGGTATTAGAGAAGATACTAGAAAGTATGGCATCACTGCATTGACAGGTATTAGAGAAGATACTAAAAAGTATGGCATCATAGCATCGACAGATATTAGAGAACCTTCTGGAAAGTATGGCGTCAAGGCATGGATATACTATTAAAGAACCTGCTGGAAAATATGGCATCATAGCATGGGCAGTTATTACAGTAGATTCTGGAAAGTATGGCATCACTACATACAGATAGAGAAGATTCTGGAAAGAAAGGCATCGTGTCATGGATAATTATTAGAGGATATTCCAGAAAGTATGGCATCGTGGCATGACAGTTATTAGAGGACATTCCAGAAAGTATGGCATCGTGGCATGACAGTTATTAGAGGATATTCCAGGAAGTATGGCGTCGTGGCATGACAGTTATTAGAGGATATTCCAGAAAGTATGGCATCGTGGCATGACAGTTATTAGAGGGTATTCCAGAAAGTATGGCATCGTGGCATGACAGTTATTAGAGGATATTCCAGGAAGTATGGCATCGTGGCATGACAGTTATTAGAGAATATTCCAGAAAGTATGGCATCGTGGCATGGGCAGCATTCAAGCGTGAATTGGCCAGTGCTAGAGAATGGGAGATGTGATGAAGTGTGACTGCCATTGACAGTTGTCAAGACACTTGACGATATTGCCGCAGCTAGTGCTAGTTTGTGGAGGTCGGTTGTATGGCGAGTAGAGAGAATGACAGAGACAAGGAGAGAGAGAGAGAGAGAGAGAGAGAGAGAGAGAGAGAGAGAGAGAGAGAGAGAGAGAGAGAGAGAGAGAGAGAGAGAGAGAGAGAGAGAGAGAGAGAGAGAGAGAGAGGCAAAGATGGAAAGGTAGACAGACAGAGACAAAGAGATACAAAAGAGAGAGAGAATGACATGTAGAGAGATAGGCAGAGATCAAAGACAGAAAGGTAGACAGACAGATAGAGACAAAGAGATTAAAGAGAGAGACACAGAAAGCAAACAGACAGAGAACAGCAGAAACAGACAGATACACACACAAGGATACCAGCTAAACAGACAGACAAACAGGTGGGGAGGTAGACAGAGAGAGGGAGAGACAGAGAACAGCGGTTTGAAGATCTGGAATACCTAATATTATTTCTTCTTTACTTTTGTCTAATTCTCTTATATCATCTGTGCTTCATCCACCTGAAATTTTTTTTATATCTGCAATGTTGTCTCTCGTATGAATTTCACTGTGTTTGTTTTTTTTTTTAGCTCAGACCCATAGCATCTACTGCCATTGCAGTGTGAAGTGTTAATCCTAAACATTTGTTCTAGATCATGATATATGAGATGGGACGACCTGTTCTCTCCCTCATTCTGGCTCAATCAATTTTTTTTTTGCCTATCCTTTACAGGACATTGCTGTCAACATCAGCATCTTTCAACTGATTGTTGATTTCTTGGCAAGATTACGCTCAGTAGTTTGCCATTGCTTTCTGAGCGGCCGGCTCACATACCCCGTAAGTTACAGATGCGATTCGAACCACTGCTGATTCTCACCGTCATCATGTTACCTGCGAGAGTATACGAGATTACGGAGAAAAGTCGCTAACCTCTAGGCCAGCAAGCCGGCAGCTCAATCAATACCTGCCAATAAATGTGCATACCCGAGGCCCAGACCCCACAATTATCCCCATCATCTGTATTCACTTGGTGCACAAATACTTCTACAAATGTCTAAAGATATCAATACCACTACCGCCAAAGTCGGAGTGGGTTTGCCTGATGGCGAGGGACACTGTTAATAGGGAAAGCTAATTCACATGCAAAATATTCAGTCCAGCACAACTAGAAGTAGTTAAAAAAAATCAATACCACAGGAAAGACGACACGCCAGGTGCACATAAGAAACCAGTAAATCATTTCCTCCTTTTATTATCAAATACAATAATACATGAAGCATATAAATATTTCTGGTTCACATTAAACAACATAACAACTAAAGCAGATAAAATGCCAGTTGACAAATGTTCCTGTTCCTTGCAAGCAACCAAGTATTATGCATAACTGTAAAGAAGACATAGTAAATGTGTTTGGCATAAAACACCAAAAACTACTGCACTGTTTTATTATTACAAACTGGCAACTCTTTATGGCAAGACTGTATTCAGGCACTTCATTACAAAAGCACCATGATTAGTCATATATGTATAGCATGCAAATAACAAGACTGTCTACAGACAGCACTGCATGCCTACCAAAGATGACAGTCAACAATGATGAAATGGAAAATGTCCCATACGTTGAATTATCTTGGCTCCGTAATCAACAATGGGTATTGTTTACAAGTATACTGGCCATAGCAAATGCACAGGTTAAACTATATTAAAAACATATGGCACAACATCGGTAAACTAAATAAAGTAACTTTCTTTTTTTTTGCAATATCCTTTACAGGACATCGCTGTCAACACCAGCATTTTACTGCTGTCGTTGATTTAGAACATGCATATTTCCTGTGGCTACATACGGATGTGAGTGATGGAAAATTTTGCAATCAGTAAAGAAGAAAATCGTGGCTTTAAACACAAATGCTACAGAAAAGCTCTCAGAATAACCTGGAATATTCTGTCTCATAAAGTGAAATACTGAGGTCATATTAAGTGTCACATGGATTGGAAATAATTGTGATGGAAGGCATGGTTCCTGAAGAAGAAGAAGAAGAAGTAGAAGAAGAAGAAGAAGAAGAAGAAGAAGAAGAAGAAGAAGAAGAAGAAGAAGAAGAAGAAGAAGAAGAAGAAGAAGAAGAAGTCAACCTGCACGAAGAGGGACACAGGACACCTCAAGGCAGGAGGGTGCGTGAGGCAGGAGGGTGCACGAGGCAGAAGAGTGCATGAGGCAGAACTAAGACAGAAGAGAAATGGGTAGTTTTTCAAGATGTTGCTTGAATTACTTGCATATGCTATATGACTTTACATTATTGATTGATAAAGAACTGTAAATGTGTTAAACACAACATGACATGGCAACATGTGAATGAGTAAAACACAAATAATGCATCAATAGAAGCAAAAAGAAGCATGGACAGGGCTGATATAATCAATGCAGTAGACTCAGCTGGAGGATACCGACAAGACTCTGATGTTTGACCTGGGAGTGAATCTAGTCAAACACGTCAAAGCTATTTTTGAGATCAAGAGAGAAGATATCATAACCAACTCCTCATAGGAACAGTCAGTAGAGATACTCTGGGATGGCTGCTGCATTGGAGGACTGAGCACCATGAGAATGCCCCATGAACAAGAGCATAACTAACACAGCAAACCTGTTGCTTCACCAATAGTGAGTTATTTTCTGGACAAATCATCCTTTATGTCAAAGATTATAACACTGGGCCGCACTCTGAACAAATACTGATGTTAAACAGCTAGCTTACTACTGTAATCAGTTCTTGGGTGTAAGCATGGGCCTCTATAAGGATCAGATCCCCACTAAGAGCAGGGGAGGGTATTCAAGGATGACTATGAGGCAGACTCAGTTTTCTAAACTGGCCACCAGAGATGTTTCTAGGAAGAAACGGTGGTGCAGTGGACGTAGCTGGTTGTTGACTTCAGTATTTAATTACCTATTATATGTGAAGGTTTGTAGGTCTTCATGGCCGAATGGATAAGAACCCGTGTTCTTAAACATCCGGCGTGCTGATGTCGAGGTAAGAGGTTCAACCCCTACACTGGGCAAGTCCACTGTACTTGGGGACGTAAATTACAAGTACCCCTGAAGTCAGAGTGGGGTCGCCTGATGGTGAGAGTCACTGTTAATAGGGAAAGCTAATTTATACGCAAAATATCAGTCCAGCACTATTAGAAATAGTGTGTATGGACTACGCTTGAGTTCAAAGCGAGCAAGCACCCAAAAAAACAAATATGTGAAGGTTTCATGCTGCTACTGATACAGTAACTGATATAGAATGAGAGACAAGAGTAGGGGATAGAGAAGGAGAGACAAGAGAGACAGAGCAAGATAGGCAGATAAGAGAGGGGGAACAGATAGTGGAGAGAAAGGGAAGAAGGGGAAGAAGGGAGAAAGAAATGATGGGGAGAGAGAAGAGAAGAGAAAAAAGAAGAGAAGAGACAGACAGACACAGACAGACAGACAGACAGACAGACAGAAGCATTATGCCAAAATGGAAAACAACACAAGTGACCATGTGATACCTCTACATCCCAAAATGGAAGGAAGGCGTTGATGATGAATGAATAACAGATGACAGACTGTTACTTACATATCTTTCAGGATGTATAATACAAGGCTGCTCTTGTGAATAATGCTGACTTCAACAAATATAACAACATTGCAACCCTAGCAACCATGAAAGAAAACAATATTGCAACAAACATTAATGAGCATATAACTAACATCCCCACAGCTTAACTTTGGATTTCGGCTATGGACACAGTCTGAGATATGGCCCATAAATACTATCGAGTTGCCACCTTCAAACAAGCTAGTCAGACACCTACCTCAAATGATTCTGCCCTACCCATAAACTGCTCTGAACAATGATCAATGACAAATCAACATTACAGCACAGAAGCACATTCTCCCTCAGTTAATGTTATAAGGCACTGATGCTAATGGTTCCAGTAACACAATGGTTATAGACAGACACTGAAGATTTACTCCCTGGCACAACATTCCTCCTTGAGGGAACCACACTGAAACAAAGCATCCTTAAATAGGTTGTTTCATCCCTCACTCTGTCTTTAACTTGTAGTTGTTCATAGCCTTCAAAATATCTTCCTTGTCCATCATGAGTGTTCAAAACACAAGCACTCTGAGTATAATTCCTTAACAACATACAGATCAAGATTTCAAAAATTAGCTTGTGCAAAGTCAGCATATAAATGTATACAATGAATTTATAGCAAACAGATACAATGAATGTTCAGATAAAGACAATAATAGTATTACAAGAAAACATACTCATTTTGGTAAAATATTAAACCAAGCTTACTAAATCTACTAAATCTTGTGAACATCAAACCAAGTTTCCATACAAACTACTCAAATTGGTGAACATCAAACCAAGCTTTCATTTTTTTTAAATGCTACGTTTGGTGAACATCAAAACTAGATCACATACAAAGTTCCGACTTTGGTGAACATGAAATCCAGCTAATATACAAACAACCAAGACTAAATATCAACTTAAGCTTACATACAATCAGTATGATGTATATCAAATCCATTTTTACATACAACCCAGTATATTGTAAATCAAATCTAGCTAAAGAGAGACAACCTACTACAGATCTGCCAAAGCAACTATGAATAATGTTGTCTTACCTGTTAGAGATTTGCTAAAACAACACAAGATAAATGTAAAGGTATCAGAGATCAATTGGGTGTTTCGTGGGGGACTGGTGTGTTGACATTCTAGCGGCGACATTATGCACAGTGTATCTGTGCGGGCTGTTGTTTGTCGAGACTCCTGTCTTTTCCACTTTTCACATTGGGCAGTGGGGAGCGTTTTGTGTGATATTCACTGGCACAGGAATGGAGCATAATGGGGACGACCCGTTGCTGTGAAGTTGGAACTGCGACTAACTAACTAACTAAGATAAATGTTGTAAATCAAATATTGCTCACATACAACCTACTACGGATCTGATGGAACACATAATAAATGTTGTAAATCCAATTTTGCATATAAACATACAACCTACTATAGATCTGCTAAAACAACACATGATAAATTGATTATTTGGTTGTTTCGGGATTTGAAATTTAAATATTGAGCACAACCCACTACTGGCAACGCTGATCGTATTCCGGTATGAACCTAAGGCCCATCCACGTTAATATGGAAGCACTATACTCGAGTTTCGCTCTCGTTTGAGCTCGTCAGTAGTGCATATCCCTGACCGGATCCGGAAACAAGTCCCGGATCACGCGTGTGAAGCGGGTGTGTAACCACGCGGCACACACTGGACACACCAAATTATCACAACGCTACCCATCGTAGGCTATGCTCAAGATTGCCCAATCGCCGCGACTGACGTCCGTCAATCGATGGGACCCGAACGATCAGGACTTCTCACTGGCAAGGAACATCAGGCCTCCTAAAATCCAGTGAGCAATAATCAAATTGATTATTTGGTTGTTTCGGGATTTGAAATTTAAATATTGAGCACAACCCACTACTGGCAACGCTGATCGTATTCCGGTATGAACCTTTAGGAGGCCTGGTGTTCCTTGCCAGTGAGAAGTCCTGATCGTTCGGGTCCCATCGATTGACGGACGTCAGTCGCGGCGATTGGGCAATCTTGAGCATAGCCTACGATGGGTAGCGTTGTGATATTCTGGTGTGTCCAGTGTGTGCCGCGTGGTTACACACCCACTTCACATGCGTGATCCGGGACTTGTTTCCGGATCCGGTCAGGGATATACACTACTGACGGGCTCAAACGAGAGCGAAACTCGAGTATAGTGCTTCCATATTGACGTGGATGGGCCTTAGGTTCATACCGGAACATGATAAATTGCACAAATTTAATAAATTCTTGCATATATCACAAGAAATATTTCATACACATAATTAATTCATACTTCATTGTGAGTCTTGCCTCCCCTCCCGTCTTTCACCTGAAATTTTAATTAATTTGATGTTGCTTATCTTATTTGTTACTTAGTGTTTTTAACTGAATTAGTGTCAAATAAAATGTGGTAACAAACATGGTACACAATCAAATTAACAAGTATTATAATGTAAATTTCCGTTCATTGAGCAATAAAATTGTGGAAGATACAATGAAACAAATAGCACGATGACCCTAGTATAGCATATATCACCCTTCTGTCCAAACCAGCGGTCACATTTGGCAATATCCTCTGGCGCTGAATCAGTTACGCTTTCCATATACATCTTTTGCTGTCTTCCTTTATCCCTTTTGCTTTCCATATACATCTTTCTGTCTTCCTCTATCCCTTTTGCTATCCATATACATCTTTCACTGTCTTCCTCTACCCCTTTTGCCTTGAATTGTCTCCACGCACGGCTAATTTCTCTATTCCATCTCCTGTACTGATACACCAAATTCATTTAATTTGCATTTTCCTGATAGTTTTGATGACTGAACCTTGTAACACCTATATGTTTCCCATAGATGCTTAGTCCCTCTTAGCAAATATTATCAGGTGTGGATGTTAATCATTCCAGTAACACACTGGTGTAGACACTTCAGATTAATCCTTACAACAGCCCTTCCCTCTTTGCAGTAATCATGCTGAAATGATCAAAACTCCGTCATTCTTAAATAGATTGTTTCATCTGTCCTCGAGTCTTCCAACTCATCACCACTCACTCAGCAGCTCAGCTGTGGAACAATCTTCCACAAGAAATCAAAGACATCACCAATCCCTATTCATATAATCGCAAATTATTTAAACACTATCTCAGTACGGATTACCTTCCCCCTTAATAATAGAGATAATAATAATAATAACAAAACCCTTGTATAAATGCCAGTCCCCTTTTGGTAGGCCAGTATATTCCACATGGGTAATAACAAGTGTCAGACCATTATCTAATATTACTGTGTCGTGTAGTTTTGATGTTCGCATTTTGCCAATGCCTTTATAATGCATATCTTTTATATTGTTGCTGTTCTCTGTTAGCCTTGAATGATGTGTGAATGAAATAATGTATGAAAGAGAGTGATAGAAGGGCAGAATGTTAGATGGGCCTGTGTGCCCAATTCTTAACCCTTTGAAAATAAAGTTTGTTCGTTCGTTCGTTCATAGACAGTCCTCAAAATACCCCACTTGACCTTCGTAAGTGTTCCAACTACAAGAGCTTTCGAAGCCAACAAACCTGTTAGCTCATTCCCTCAGGCTCCAGCATGAGCTGTACATTATTGCTGGCATGCTCTAATGCCAATTTAAAAACAACATTAAGGCACCTTTAAGGCAAGAGTATTAAAGATTCATTGGACGGGCAAGACAATAAGCAAATCTATGCAACAAGAACTCAGTACTCTAGAAGATTGGTTTTTAAGACAAACAAAGATGAGGACATATTTTGGACATGCAAAACGACAAATTCCAGAAAAGTGTGGGAGGGAAGTGTACTAGGCAGAGACAAGGAAGACCGCAACACAGATGGTTTCAAGATGTGATATATCACTTGTACATAAAGCCACTGAGACAGGACAGCTGGCTTACAATAGAGAGACAGTCATGGGGCAACAGTTTTGCACAGGCCAGGCTGCTGGATGAACAAAGGCATACCTACGCCTCTACAGATACTGAACAAAAATACATACAATGTACATCTGAAAAAGTATCTGGAAGCAAGTAAAAAGTTAGTTGCATATCCTATACAGGATGTCGCAGTCAACCCCAGCATTTATTGGCTGTTTGTGATTTCTTGGCAAGTTTACATTCAGTAGTTTGCCATTGCTTTCTAAACCACCATACCATTTGATAAAAACCAATGCAAGGCAGTCTGCTTCCAAATCGTCTGCAGCTGAATTTCGGATGTGGTATGCATGATTACGAATTGCGTCTGTAACCCCCTTCACTACATTGCTGGAAGTGGGTATCCAACATATATTTGAGAACTTATCTTTGATTTACTTGTGTATAAAAATTAACTCTTTATCCCAAGCCACACAGTGTGTATCATTGGCTGGTTCTTTAAGTATACGTGTAGTTAGTTATGTTTAGTCAGATATACTACAGAAATCTGACCACGTATTTGATTTTGCAAGGAAGCGAGTGAAAAGTTAGTTGCAGTTTATTATTATGCAAAAAGTCAATATCCATGAATGTCAGAAAGAGAATACTGAAATATTATAAACAACCCATTTTACTGTATGGCAGTGAATAATGAAATGTGGAACCACAACAAATTTGAATGAAAGAGGCAACTGAAAAGTGGTTCCTGAAATAAATGTTGTAGACATCTTGGATAGCCAGATTAACTAATAACGATTGCCTGGAAGCGGCTGATAAAATTAGAAAATTATATACAACTGTAAGAAAGAGACAAACAGCATTTGTTAGTCATATAATGAGAAGAGAGACATTAGAGAAAAAAATCATGAGAACTAAAAAAAATCAGTGGGAGTAGAAGCCGAGAGAAATGATGCTGCATAGATTGAATAAGTGGCATAGATAAATATCATCAACAGAGTTGATTCTGAATACCTACGACTAAGATGTGTGTAATATGAATGTCTACACGAATTGGCATGGCATATGATAATGCTGATGAACATATATTCAACCCCTGGGACAGCAATATACTTGCCAAGTTATTTTCCACTGGGTAGTTACTATTACCATTTAGGACTGAAATTCATTTCATTCAGTAGCATGTCCTTTGTAGAACTTTGCTCCCATAACCATCCGGAAAATTTCTCGGTCATAAGCAAGATGTCCAGCGTCCGATACACCCATCTGAAGATCATCTGCCACCTCCTGCACCCATCTTCTCTTTGGCCTTCCTCTTCCTCTCTTCCCGGGCATATACCCCTCCATTATTGTTCTCTCCAACTTTCATGACGTTTCAAGTGACCAAAATATTTCAATTTTCTTTGTTTTATTGTTTTTAATAGCCAACCTTCTTCAATAAAGTTCTGGGACTGAAATAGTACATTTAATAATTAGAATATGAAATAAGAGCACATTTTAACTGTTTGTGTCACACATGGGGTTAGAATCCTCATTAGTCAATAAGTATAGCAGATATATAGAGAAGCAAGTAAATATTTACGGCTAAACTTAGTATGAGTCAAGCCAAGTCAAGTCAATATCCTTTAGCGCTGAATCAGTTACGCTTTCCATATACAACTTTCTCTGTCTTCCTTTATTCCTTTTGCTTTCCTTATACATCTTTCTTTGTCTTCCTCTATTCCTTTGGTCAAGTCAAGTCAAGGCCACATTTACACGATACCATCCTGTGTCTCGGATGCATGGTGCTGGCCCCATATTTGTATCAACCAATCAGCACCCACTGAGTGATGAGATCAACACCATACATGCTGCCCTTACACGTGGCCCACCTGAAATCACATCAGAGACTGATCCCCTTATTTTCTAACCAATGTGTCTATGATATTTTTGGCAGTATTGATTGCCATATTGAGCCTGGCCTTTGTTGAGTTTGTGCCGATATGAGGAGTGACAATGCAGTTTTTTAAATGAATCAGTGGATGATCAGGAGGCAGCGGCTGTGGATCAGTGACATCCAGTCCAGCTCCGGCAATCTGATCGGATCTCAAGGCTTCAACCAGATCTGCAGTGTTGACAACTGGGCCACGGGAAGTGTTGATCAAAATGGCACTGGGCTTCATTTTTTCAAAAACCTCCTTGTTGATCAAATTCCGAGTCAGTCCAGTCAAGGCACAGGACACTACCAGGAAATCAGACTCTCTGAAGAGTGTGTCCAAATCCACAAACTGAGCTTGCAGTTCTGCTCCCATGCTGGTGTGAACGAGGTCATGGTACAGGATTCTCTTCAACCCGAAGGGCTTCAAGCGCCGAGCAACTCCAAACCCAACCCGCCCGAAACCCAGGATGCCGAGAGTCCTGTTCATAATTTCATTGCCGCAGATCCACATGGGTTTCCACAGTCCCCACTCGCCGTTGACAACAGCTTCTGCTCCTGTTCAATACAGATGCAAAAGAATTTTGAAAGTAACAGATAATTACATTTGTGGAAATAAATAATGAACAATGGGGGAAAACGGACCACTGCTCACAAACATACCAGAAACATGCATAATTCACAACAGTAGAAATGATGGGAAAAACTACAGAAATATTCTTCCTCACATTCTCATTTGGAGCAGATACTGATGATCCATTTAAGTATCCATTTAGGCGCGGAGTAGCTCATAGGTTATGATATACGCCCTGGCATGTACAGGCGGTTCGATTTATAGTGTAGACTGTGGAATTTTACAAATAAGGGTGGGCCATCTAGCTTTCTCAGACAAGGGCGAAAAACTGGAGAGACCGGTGGGCAGACTGTGTATGTTAAAAATCCCTCAGCATTTGGACGTTCTATAAAAAAAAAAACCATTAGCTGCTCCCACGGCTAAAGGTCAAAACAGAAAAGTTACAGGCACAAAAACACAAACAAAACCAAGCACGGAACCAATATAACATGAAACCCCGGGAAGTTAACCCGGTCAACAAATGCCCACAGAAGTCGGATGTGTCCGCCTAACGGCGCAAGAACGCAGCTCTGCTGTAAACAGGCACAACGCAATCATGTCCAGAAAAAACTCCAGATGAACGCAGAAGAAGAAGAAGAACATGAAATACTTAAAATCTGTGGAGAAAACATCACAAACCAAGGATACTCTCAGCCAGGTTATATGTCTTCTGCCGAATCATGACCTGGCTACATCCTAATTTGCCTCTCCACAAATGTAAAGTTCCAGTCTTGCATGGCCCCCAGATTTCTGAGCTTGGGGAGGGGAAAAACAACGCTATGCACCACAGACCCTGTGGGGATGGCACTCTGGTGCCAAGTCAGGAGACAATCTCCACACCAACTTCACTCCGACAGATGGCACTCTGGTGCCAGGTCATGGAGACAATCTCCACACCAACTTCACTCTGGTGCCAGGTTAGGAGACAATCTCCACACCAACTTCACTCCAACAGATGGCACTCTGGTGCCAGGTCAGGAGACAATCTCCACACCAACTTCACTCTGGTGCCAGGTTAGGAGACAAAATCTCCCCACCAACTTCACTGCGACAGATGGCACTCTGGTGCCAGGTCAGGAGACAATCTCCACACCAACTTCACTCTGGTGCCAGGTCAGGAGACAATCTCCACACCAACTTCACTCCGACAGATGGCACTCTGGTGCCAGGTCAGGAGACAAATCTCCACACCAACTTCACTCTGGTGCCAGGTTAGGAGACAATCTCCACACCAACTTCACTCTGGTGCCAGGTCAGGAGACAATCTCCACACCAACTTCACTCTGGTGCCAGGTTAGGAGACAATCTCCCCACCAACTTCACTCTGGTGCCAGGTCAGGAGACAATCTCCACACCAACTTCACTCTGGTGCCAGGTCAGGAGACAATCTCCACACCAACTTCACTCTGGTGCCAGGTCAGGAGACAATCTCCACACCAACTTCACTCTGGTGCCAGGTCAGGAGACAATCTCCCCACCAACTTCACTCCGACAGATGGCACTCTGGTGCCAGGTCAGGAGACAATCTCCCCACCAACTTCACTCTGGTGCCAGGTCAGGAGACAATCTCCACACCAACTTCACTCTGGTGCCAGGTTAGGAGACAATCTCCCCACCAACTTCACTCTGGTGCCAGGTTAGGAGACAATCTCCCCACCAACTTCACTCCGACAGATGGCACTCTGGTGCCAGGTCAGGAGACAATCTCCACACCAACTTCACTCTGGTGCCAGGTTAGGAGACAATCTCCACACCAACTTCACTCTGGTGCCAGGTCAGGAGACAATCTCCACACCAACTTCACTCTGGTGCCAGGTTAGGAGACAATCTCCCCACCAACTTCACTCTGGTGCCAGGTCTGGAGACAATTTCCACACCAACTTCACTCCGACAGATGCAAACCCTTGCCAGGGCTCGACCATCTGAAGGACAACGAGCTGGATGTAAGTGTTCAGACTCTGTCTCTCAGAGGATTCAAACCAACCAAACATCCCCACTAGTACAGCTGAGAACTCAACCAGGCCTGGTAGACGATGTCCCACAGAATGTTCAACCCACCCACTTACATGTGGGAGCCATGGTGGCATAGTGGTTAGACACTCGCCCATCGGCACAAGGTCATTGGCTCCAGCCCCATCGGGGCAGATTCTAATTTTATAAATGGACCTGGGCTTTCAGGTGGACCCAGGCTAAAATGGGCATAAAGAAATGTCTTAGGATGTAATGGGAGTGAGCATGGTACTGTCCACATTACCCACAGAGTCTGATGAATGTATACAAATATGGGTCTGGCATGCCCAGTATGCCTTCAGTCATGTACAAGGGTCCATTACTTACTTGCACACCAACACACACACTGTTCCTCCTACTCTCCACCACACATACATAGCAAAAGAGAGAGAGAAAGAGTGAGTGAGAGAGAGAGAGAGAGAGAGTGTGTGAGAGAGAGAGAGAGTTGAGAGAGAGAGAGAGAGAGAGAAAGAGAGAGAGAAAGAGAGAGAGAGTGACAGAGAGAGAAAGAGAGAGAGAGTGACAGAGAGAGAGAGAGACAGAGAGAGAAAGAGAGAGAGAGTGACAGAGAGAGAAAGAGAGAGAGAGAGACAAGAGAAAGAGAGAGACAGAGAGTAAGAAAGAGAGAGAGATACTGAGTGAGAGAGTGAAACAGAGTAAGAAATAGAGTGACAGAGAGAGAGAGAAAGAGAGAGATACAGAGAGAGATACAGAGAGAGAGAGAGAGAGAGAGAGAGAGAGAGAGAGAGAGAGAGAGAGAGAGAGAGAGAGAGAGAGAGAGAGAGAGGGTGACAGAGAGTGACAGAGAGAGAAAGAGAAAGAAATAGAGTGACAGAGAGAGAGAGAGAGAGAGAGAGAGAGAGAGAGAGAGAGAGAGAGAGAGAGAGAGAGAGAGAGAGAGAGAGAGAGAGAGGAGATGAGAGACAGACAGAGAGAGAGACAGACAGAGAGAGAGAAATTACAGAAAGAGGAGTATTTCTTGTCCCAGTGAGATTAAACAAACATTTGCCGATGTGAAAAGGACAAGTCAACAAAGAGTGCTAACCTTCCAGGCACCTCCTGGTCACCATCAGCAACAAGGTGACCGTGAACTCTGCAGCACTGTCTGCTGCCACGTCTGGTGTGTTTTCTACAACAATGTCCCTTCTCTTGCACTCAGCCAAGTCAATGTGTTGTGTTCCCACAGACATGGTAGCAACAATCTTTAACTGGGGGACCTAGTGGAAGGAAATATGATTATAGGATGTAGCAATGGTATGGAGTTTTTTTCTATTGGGGGGGGGGGGGGGGGGTGTGTGTTCATGGCACTGCACTAGCCAGGTGGCCTTGATTCCCCAGGCTCAAGACCTCCCTGCCATACACAGCAAGGTACTATATTGGCAGTAAATGATAGTTATGATTTAGCAATGAAAGATCTGTTACTGGGGACCTAGTGAAATATGGTTGTATGATGTAGGAATGATCATATACGTTAAAAAAAAAACCCACACCACACACACACACACACAACATATATATATATATATATATATATATATATATATATATATATATATATATATATATATATTAAGTCATCGTGATATTAAAGAAACTGAAAAAAATGTGCAACTAAAGTAAATGACATTATCTTGGGGCAAAAATTAAAATATCTGGCTACATGGATACAATCATATGGAAGATGCATCACAGAGATAAAGAACAGAATACAACAAGAAAAACTGCATTTTATCAAATAAAGAACATTTTGTGCTTGAAAGTTAGAAAAAGAGTTCTTGCTTGTTACATAGAACCATTTTTAACATAGGACTGTGAGTCCAGGAAAATTAGTAAACAGGTGAAATCATCCCTGGAAGCCTTGTAGATGTGGTTTTATAGAAGGATGCCGAAAATTAATTGGACAGCCAAAATGAGCAATCTGGACATTTTGAGGGAAGCTAAGTCACAAAGACAACTTACCACAAACATGAAAAAGAAGCAGTCATCTTTTTTGGCCACATTATAAGAAGACAAAAACTGGAACATGTTGTGACAACCGGAAAGATTTGTGGAAAGAGAAATAGAGGAAGACAGCATGAGAAAATGCTTGACAGTCTTGTGTCATGGCACGGAAGGGAGTCAACACATAGTTTGATCAATGCCATTGGAGATTGCAATTTGCAGAGAAGCATGATTGCCCATGCCAGTCAGCAAGGCAATGGATGATGATGATGATGATGATGATGTAGCGATGTAAGATTTATTAGGGACCTAGTGAAATATGGTTGTATGATGTAGCAAAGAAAGACCTATTGCTGGGGATCAAGTGAAGTATAGTTAGTTGTATGATGTAACAGCATAATATAGCAAAACTGGGGATCTAGTGAAATATAGCTGTATGATGCAGTAATGAAAGATATATTACCTCAATATACAAAAAAAATTACAAACAAATATTATCTAGACACTAGGTGAAATATCCTCGCTGATTAACTAATGTGGTTAAAATATCACTTCCCATGACCTGTTCTGGGTATCCATTCCTGGCTGGGCCAACCTGAGAGTCCATTTTTAAAATTTGTTTTCCGGGAAGGTTAATCCGGTCAATACATGCTTGAAGAAGTTGGATGTGTCGGCCGAAAGGTGCAAATATCACAGTTCTGCTGTAAACAGGCACAACGCAACTACATCTAAAACAACATACTGGACGAATGCAGAAGAAGGAGGAAGAGGAGGAGAAGATTACGAAGAAGAAGAAGAAGAAGAAGAAGAAGAAGAAGAAGAAGAAGAAGAAGAAGAAGAAGAAGAAGAAGAAGAAGAAGAAGAAGAAGAAGAAGAAGTCTGTTTTGGTGGGGATTCTTCTTCTTCTTTCGCTAGCTTGAACTTTATTGTCTTGTCTGCAAAGTTGTCTCTTGTATAAACTTCAATGTTTACAGTGGGGATGCGAGCACATGATCATCAGGCCGGAAGGCAAGCATGCCAGCCACTGCGCTACCGCTGCGCCCCTGCCACGTTGTTTAAAAAGTTCTAAAAAGGTTAACTGCATATCCTTTACAGGACATCGCAGTAAACCCCAGTATGTTTGTGTGTGGCTATTAATGATTTCTTGGCAAGTTTATGTTTAGTAGTTTGCCATTGCTTTCCAAACTACAGGCGTTCATACCATTGTATGAAACCCAATGCAAAGCGGTCTGCTGCCAACTTGGCCGCAGCTGTGTTCCGATTTGCGGTTTGTGGGATTACGAATTGCATCTGTAACCCCTTCGCCATATAGGTACACAAATTACAATTATTAGAGACAACAAGCTCACCTGCAGCATCCAGAACATCCACGTCTATGCTGTCAGAGATTGTACAAAACACAGCATCCACGCCCTTGACCTGTTGCAAGAGCTCACCTCTGGGGACCACCTCATCACTAGCCCACATGCCCACATCGAAGTGTTCCTTCAACAGGTCTACGGCTTCCTCGTGGACTTGTCTGGTAACATACACTCTGCATCTGGTCATCTTTTCTGTTTGCTTTAAGCTGTTTACTTTTTTCTGTTTATGATTCACTCTTCAGCTGTTGAATTTAAACCAAATGTGAAAAAAAAAAAAACAGACATTTCCTTATTGTTATTCTTTATGTCGCAGACAACTATTACATTAATATAACAAAACGTCAATTTGAGATGGAAGTATGGTTGTAAATCTTGGAAAGAAAGAGTGAAATGACAAAATGACTTCATCTAATAACTGTCTGAAACAGAAGGAGCTATGAATTATAATTAAAAAGGGGTTAAAAGGCTAGATGAATTATTTCATTGCATTGGGTTTTATCCCGTTTCGCTTGGTCTCTCTTTGCAGATTGACTAACTGTCAGATTAAAGCGTTGCACAAAGCATGAGGCAGGGTCTGGTCCTGTCAATGATTGCTCTGGCAATCCTCACTTTCAGCTGTTCTCACATAGAGACTGAAAAGAATAGACTAGAAAGAGGCTATGTGGCACAAAAGATACAGCATACAAGGCAAAGCAATACCTCCTTGATTTTCCAATCATGGGAGATAGAATAAAGATTTTCAGAGTCCATGCCTACCTCCAAGTCAGTGCCAACACACAGCATCCAATGCACAGTGAGATCACAGGAAAAAACTGTTCAGCAGGAAAATGCTGGAAAGATCTGGCAAAGGACATTATTCAATAGGTCTGTTCACTTCAGGAAACAGAACTTAGTGAAGAATGGATACAAGTGTCAAAAGTATGTGCTTTTCAGTTGCTTCAGATTTGGTAAGGGGTACAGACTACACAACTGAAGTTGACAGAAATTCAGGCTTTAATATTTGAGAATTCATTTGAGAGTAATGTAGTCATCTACACAGAGGGGTCTGTTGTTGGACAAGTAAGGAGCTCATGGCCTTTCATGGCTCAGGTCGGAGGAAGAACTGTGAAAGAATACTGTGGCATCTTTGCCTTGACAAGAAGAAGACTGACTTTGGAAGGTATGAAAGTAGCATGGTTGGAGAGACAGACTTCCATCCAGCCATGCTTTCTCAGTGTCTCAATAAGTATGCTCAGGAAAATTGAGATGGGTTGGGCTTAAAGACAGTGGGTGGAGACTCTAAAGAGGTCATGGCTGACAAAAATCACTTCATTTTCATGCCAGAACATGCGGGTATAAGAGGAAATGAACAAGCTGATGTTCTTGCCGGGCCACTGTGGAAAGTGGACGAGCTATGAACCAAGCTGATATAGTCAATACCGCCAGAGAGGCAGGATGATTAAGCCAATCAAGTGATGAATATCAATTTGCAACCTTGACCAGAATGCAAGAACATCAAGTTAAAAGGTATGAATCCAAACAAGAGAGCTATGGCGGAGGGGTACAGAGGAATAGTCAACTAACACAGAACTCATGTCACTGACAGCTACACACTGTGCGAGATGCTGATAAAGAGATTCGAGCACTTATGGACAGAATAGTTCAATGTGCATTGAGGATAATCTGATGACTAACTAATTAATCCAGTGAATCAAGAGATGAAGAAAAGATACTGGACAGGACAACATTGAGAAAACCTGATAACTGTATAATTAGAAAGGCTTGCCTCTGGAACCCACAAGAGAACAGAAAGAGAGGAAGACGTAAAAATACCTGGACAAGAGAATTGTGGACAAGAGATTAATATTATGGGGAGTACATGAACGGAGCTGCAGGAGGCAGAACAGGATAGAAGACCAGGGCATGAGTTGCTTGAGAGCCTGTTTCATTGGAAGAGAAGAAGAGGATGATGATGAAGAAGAAGAAGAAGAAGAAGAAGAAGAAGAAGAAGAAGAAGAAGAAGAAGAAGAAGAAGAAGAAGAAGAAGAAGAAGAAGAAGAAGAAGAAGAAGAAGAAACTGAAACTGTTATGTAGTCAAACTTCTGTTAACTAACATAATAAGTTAAAACTTAAAACTAAAACTAAACAAATAATAATATCCTAATATCAAAGAATATACAATTTGACCTTTGTAAGATCATAACTTCTGCCCAGGCACAAATTACTGCAGGAATGTGCAGCAATGCAAACCTTTCAAATAGTTAAATCTATGCACTTTTCAGTCCGAGTGAAAGGGATTTCACTCGGACTGAAAAGTGCATAGTAATTTAACTATTTTAAATATTAATAATACTTATTTAATAATAGTAATAGTAATAATAGTATTTATTAAAACAAGTTTGTTTTTGATGTTTTTTATGCACTGCTGACGAAGATTGAAGATGAAAGGAACTTTATGGAAACTGCATTGGCATTTTCTCTCATTATATTGTGAGAGCATGCGTCAGGTTTCAAACAGATGTAATGGAAATGTTACGGAGCCCTGGTAATGATTACTAGTAGTAGTAATTAAGTAATCAAACATGAAACAAACCTGGTGTTGTTCAAGGGGCGAACTTGTAAACACTTGCTCCTTCAGCCGGTAGAGTGGTTCGTCTGCTCGACAACGGCTTCCGGTTGCTGCTCAAGGTCATTGGTGGCGGCCAGGTCAGGGTGACTGATCGCTGTGATCAAAAGAAGGCAAGTCGCGAAATAAAAAGCCAAAATAAAGCCAAACATTGTCCCGTAAAATTAAAAAGCCAAGAAAAAAGCCAAACATTGCCCTGTAAAAAAGATATATAATAATATACTTACATCACATGAAGACCTCTTCTTCAAATAAGTATTCCTCTTCATTGTTGAAATTCAGTGCAGGATTTATTAGAATATACAATTCCAGCTTTGAAATCATTCAACATTTTGGATAAAGGTACAAATTCATTACAGCACTTGTTTGAAGATAAAAGTTCCGCTCTAATAATAATTGCTTCTACGAGAGACAGCTGAAGTCTATTCCTTGCTTTGGTTTTTTTATGTTTTTATTTTAGAGAACATCCTCTCCATTGCAGCATTGCTGATAGGTGTTATTAAGCAAGTAAGACCAAAAGAAGCAAGCTCTTTAAATTGGGGATGTTTCATGACTCCTTGCCAGAACTGCTCTGCATTTTAGGCAGTCCATTTTCTTTAAATTGTTCTTCTTCCTTCAAATCTATAAAAGGCAATTTTCTGTATCGTTCTTCAATAATAGTGTGGTGGTTTTCTTCAGCCAAATTCAAAAAAGGCAATTTCGAAAATAGTGGTCTAGAAGCCTGGTTAAGATTATTCCAGGGTTAAAATTGGTTAGATCTTTAAATATATTTCTTGCTGAAGGAAGCCGCTTTCTAACTTGATCAAGTGCTTCTTCTCGCATTGATAAGCATCTTTCTTTGAGATCTAAGACCTCTTGTTGGCAATTAACTTTTGTATCAGAACTTTTCTGAATGTAGTTATCACACTCTGACAGGAATTTGATGCCAAAATCAACATTAGAAACATCTTTTTTCTTATTATGTGTATCATAAGTCCTACTATTAAGACGCTTATAATGCAAAAATAGTTCTTCGTGTAATTCGTGAGGATCTGCCTTACTTTTCTGAAAAAAGGCTATGTAACCTTTCGAATTCCTGCACAATAGGGGTTGCGAAATGAAAATAAAGGTAGTTTATTTGATCTAGAAGCATTTCCTTTATAAGTCGTGACTTAAATTTAGTGTCATAATTTGCTAATTCAGCAGAAATAAAATAAGCATTGAGTTCTTTCCAATTCATTAGAATGTTGAACATTACTTTTCCCCGGACAAGCCAGGAGAAATGTTCTTAAAAGGAAGTGGTGCATTTCTAGCTTGCTGAAATTCTGTCGATGAGTTCATAATTTTGAATAAATCTTTAAATGCTTCTCGTCTTAGATTGCTATGTCTAAACCAATTTGGTATTTCTGTCAGCAAAAATTCAATGTTTGAAGGTAGTTTTGACACTGCATATTTGATGCACAATGCTAATGAATGGCAAACACACTTATACTGAACACATGAAGGAGATACATCTGTCATTCTGGACCAAACTGAATTGTTGCATCCAACCATACTGGAAGCACCATCGGATGCAAAACCAATGCAATTTTTTAATGATTGATTACATTGTTCAATTTCATTGTTAATCAAATTAAATATATTCTCACATGTTGCTTCCTGAACTGGAATCAAACCTAGAAAACTAGTAGTAATTTCATTTCTTTTATCCCTGAGGTTGTTTTTTTTTTCCCGCGTTTCCATCCTGTTTCAGGATATTGCGGTCAACACCAGCATCTTTCAGCTGTATGTTGATTCCTAGGCTAGATTACGCTCATCAGCACGCCACGACTTTCTGAGCGACCGGCTCCATACTCTCATAAGTCACTTTTGCGATTCGAACCACTGCTAATTCTCGTCGCGTCACTAAAATGCACAAATACTTTTGGGTCGAGACATCAGTGGACTCATCAATGATGAGTGCATACTTCTTGTTTTGCAGATCTAGAATTAGATCAGATCTTAAAGACGGTGAAACAACATTTTTTATTAGTGATAAGCACTTCGTTCGGTGCAATTTTATATTTTTATCTGACCAAGAGTGCTGCCACATCCATGGGCTACCATTATTTCACTTAAGTGATCGACGGTGCGTATGGCACTATGGCAGGCCATGCTAACAGCAATTTGTAACTCTGCTAATTTGACTTTATCATCAATTTTCTTGCTTATTGTCACCACTGAAAGTGGTTTTTGTGAAGAAGATGGCGCGCTCCGCTTGTGTTTTTCTGTTGTTGCATGATTTGCGAGATTTGAAAATCTTGGAACAATATTACAATGGCACAATTTGCAATATGCCTGTTGTCACGGAAAAGACTGCAGGTTAATGATTCATTGATAACTTACAGATCAGAATACCCAGGTAGGAGAAGGGTTAACCAAGGAGTGACCAAGCGCATGTGTATGTGGGTCAAGACAGGAATAGCCGACTAACCGGACAGGTAACTGTCGAGTGGAAAATTTGGGTAGCGACAAAGAGAGACAGCATCATGGATCAGTCTATTGCGTTCTGGAGGTAGGGATATACGGAAAAGCCCAGATCTGGAATTTTCCACTGACCAGGGATAATGAAGTCTGAATTTGCTTTGTCCAGCAATGTCAAGGACGATGGGACAAAGATGATCTAAAGAGAGTGGCCACGTCTTTGTGTCAGTTTAGTGTGTGTTCCCCAACTGGACGGAAAGATAGAATTATGTGTCCTGTAATGAAAAGAAATATCCTCCCTTATAATGGGATAAAGTGCTTGGATGCGGATTAATTTCGATTCGTGGATCTACATTAATTCTATAAAGGAACATAGATGTGTATAAGGTATATTAAAATATCGTTTTAGAATAGGAATATAGATGAGCGTGTATTACCTTTATCATTACATATTATTAGTGGGTGTTTTAGACTGAGGTGAATTCTTATGTCTTATGCGGATGGTGACTTCGAAAGCCTTGTCATTATGGCTGGAGAAGGACACTTGCATAAGTTAGGAGTAAGGGGCGGACGCTTACCACTCGACTTGTTATATTCATCCACAGGTTCCCAGTTTCTAGGGACATTAGAGAAGAAAGAAAAACCTACTCTACGTGAACCAATAAAGTACATACTTAGATCCAGAAAGAACCTAAACAGTTCGTTCAGATGAACAAATACTAACATCAAGTAAAATACAGAAGACTGTATGCTAACACGCATATACCACGGGGGCTCCTAAACAGAAAAAGATGTTAAGGTGGGGCAAGCAGAGACTTCAACCTACATACGACTTGCATACATAGGGTAGAAGGAATAGACAAAGACAATAGTGATAATCATAATAGACAATAGGAAGAACATTGACAATGTGGTGTTTTCTTTTTTGATGATGGATACTTAATATCATGAAACCGATTTGGGCACAGTCATAAACTTACGGGACTTTTATAGCAATACGGTGACTAAATGGTGAACAGTTTGTTTTCATTTCACTAACGGATTTACCATCAGATTCAAGCCTACGGATCATCCCGGGTGAGCTCTGTCCTGTTTGATGTGATGTCCTGTAATCGTGAAGAATGACTGGCGAGAAGATACAGCTGATAGACATTCTGAGTTCATTCTGTCCACAACCATAGAATACAATAGCAACTACACAGACAATATCCATACACACACCGGACATAGTTTTCTTTATTAATAAATCTTTTATTATATGTTGAAAGGAAATGTTGTCGGAGTATGTGTTGAGAGAATAAGAGAGAGAGTGACAGAAGTAGATATATGGAAGGGAAGACAGAAGAGAGGAGTGTAGACCCAAGTCAGGCAATAACCCCAACAGATAATCAGTTTTATAGATGTGCTTGTTGAGTCCAACCTTCTCTCTGGAATTTAAACAAGTGACATAAATGGTGGGAGCAGCGGGATACGTACATACATAATACTCATATGACCTAAAAGCATAAAGAGGCATATGCATAGAGAGAGGTACTTGCATATTGGCACAGGCATAGCGGAGTACCTACATGTTGGGACATACTGATTGGAAGGAATATAAGTATATATTGATGACTTTTAATGGAAGGACGTCCATTGGATATATGGTGCCATTACATTTATGGTAGAAACATTTCATTAAGGCTGGTGACTTTGCAGTGAGAAAGTTCCAGACAGAGTGAATGTGGATAGGTGGTAAGAGACATTACATACCTAATCACACTGTCACACGTCTACATAAGTCTTTATCCTATATCTCCTCTTGTGGATGAGAGAGTGGTTGTGATGTACTGTATGGTGTTGGAGATTTATAATATTTAATAGACATAGATAAATGATATAGGTTCTAGGTAGATTATCGGTTTATAGTGAGTATTCTTTACTGCTTTGAGGTGTCTTTGATCAACGTGCTGACTTATCTGCTGTAACTATGGCAACTCCTAAAGTAACTACAGCCGAACTGAGGGCCAACGGGGAGGCAATTGGTTTAGCTGGTTCCGAGCTAACGGATTACATACAAGAAAGAGAGAGAGAACTTCGTCAAGCGGAAAGGGAGGAGCGGAAGACACAGTTGGAAGCAGAAGAAGCCCACAAGATAAGGGAACATGAATACCGCATGCGAGAACTGGAGCTCAAGACACAAACTAAGGGAGAAATAGATGGAGTGGAAGGAAATTCTTCGTCACCTGGTGCACCCCATATGAGTGGACATGGTTACCATGCCATGAAGTTTCCCTTAGCTGTCTACGATCAGTCTAAGGAACGCTTTGACCAGTACGCATCTCGTTTCGAAGCAATGTCAGTCGCTATGGGGCTGGATCGGAGCAGATGGGCTCTTAAACTATCCCAGGGTTTAATCGGTTCGGGATTTGACGTGTACACACGCTTACCACCAGGACAGGAAAATAATTACCAGGAATTAAAAGCAGCTTTGATGAAGCATTATGACATCACCGCACAAACGTATCGGAAGAAGTTTAGATCGTCTAGACGAGAGCCGGGAGAACTATTCGCCGCCTACAGTCTGAGGCTGAAATCCTATCTACAGAAATGGATGGACTTGGCAGAATTCCAGAGGGATTATGAGAGTCTCGAAGAGATGATGGTGGTAGACCAAATGCGAAAGCAAATGTCGAAACCTCTCAGAACCTTCTTGGGAGAACAAGGGGCGGAACGGATTGATGTGGTGAATAAGCTGGCTGAACGATTCGTGGAAGTACATGGTGAAACGGAGGAACTAAGTACACAATCCAAAAGTCAGGAGAAAACAGAGAAAAAGAAACCTAAAAACTGGGAAGGAGAAAAAGGGGAACCTTATATAAAGCACACAGAGGAGAGTTCAGAGAAGGTGAAGGTAGGAAACCAGAGCACCTCGAATTCTCAAGCGAAACGACAATGGTCGGAGAAATGGTGTTCATTTTGTAGGGCGGCATCCCACAACACAAAAGACTGCAGATCGAAACCTAAAAGTTCTTACTTCGCAGCATGCAAGGTGATTCCTACATCGGTGATCACAGACAAGGCTGAGGTCGGCGAAGGAGAAAGGAACAAAAAGGACACACGGAAACCTAGGAAGGGAACAGAGTGCACACACTGCCAGTCGACAACACATAATATTGTGGACTGCAGATGCAAGGCCAAACACGCCAATTGCATAACCAACCTCGAGGAATCAAAAGAGGAAGGCAAGGAAACGGTCAAGGAGATGAAAGACACTCAGGACCAAGAGAGACCACCTGTGGTTGAACTTATTGAAGTCAATGGCCAGCAGGTTGCTTGTCTCTATGATACAGGTTTGGATGGGGAAGCGGTGGTGGACGCCAGCTTGGTAAGCCCAGACCAACTTACAGGGGAGACCATAGAAATACAGCCGGCAATGAGGAGTGCTGTTACCATGACGCTGCCAATCGCCAAGGTGGAGATTAAATCCAGGTACGTCACGGGCATTATTCCAGCTGCTGTATTATCTGACTCCTTATTTCCAATGATCATTGGCACGAAATATGTCTTTTTGGGGATGCCCAAACAGCAAGCCCACAAGGGAACAGTAGTCAGTGTATCTCAAGGGGAGGAAAAAGAGGCAGAGACACTATGCGACAACTCGGAGATAGGAGAATTGCATACTGCCCAGAGGAAGGATACTACGTTGCATCCTTGCTACAGGAAGCTGCAAAGAAGTGCTGAGCCACCAGAACGGGGACAGTACTTTCTGAAGAATCAACTACTCTATCGGAGAGCTGGGAGGGGAGATAACCTGCATGAGCAGTGGGTGGTTCCAGAGACCCACCGTCCTCACATTCTTCAGAGTGGACACATCATAGGCGAGAATCGACATATGGGTGTCAGAGAGACCTTGCAGCAAATATCCGGCCATTATTGCTGGCCAGGAATGACCGGAGATGTACGCCGGTGGGTGAAGTCTTGTTCGGAGTGCCAGAGAGCACCACCCAACAAGCGAATTAAGAGGAAACTAGCTCTTAAAGTGGAAGACAAAGTGGAAGTGTGGAGTCCAGCAGAGACCAATATACTCCAAGTAGGATGGAAAGGACCTTATCCTGTGGAAAAGGTGGTGTCCAAGAACATCTACAAAATACGGATCGGGGAAGAGAAGAAAAATCTCCCTAGACATCTCATTAGGAAATATGAGGAGAGATCCGGGAGCAAAGCTTCACACTTTATGGTGATGGCAGCCATTAGGACAACGGTTACCAGTCCAGACGAAGACCAGAGATCGCCAGTACAACATAGGAGGGCCTATGGGACAGTACGGGATAGGTCAGATTTACCCAACGACAGTAGGAGGGAAATCACAAGTCAGGGAAAGGACAAGAGTGAAAGTTTCACCGGTAACCAAGTTCAGAAGGGGTGGGTAACGTCGGGAAAGGCGAGAATTACCCAGGACTCCAACCAAAGATTGGCTGACCAGATACAACATCGCCCAAGATGGTCCTGGAAGCAAAAGCCCAGGAGGTTTGGGAAAGACGACTCGGTCCGACGAGGACGAGGCGGAACATCCCCAGAGGAAAAGCCGGGGAAAACCAAGAGGACATGGAAGCAGTGTTACAATCAGGATGGGACAATCCGTTTGTATTGTGAGCCGTCGCTGACGCAAGTCGAAAGTAGGTCGACTGAACGTACAGGAGCGAGGAGCCAACACTAGTTTCAGTCGTTAGTAGTATAGTAGGGTGTCAATTAGAGCGCCTACTGGATAATGAAGTGAGCATGTGAGGATCCAATCATATCATCAACACGTGATGTTAATAGCTACTTCGCAGAAGCTCAACGCACGATGGATGTGATGGAAGTTGTTGCTGCAACGGGACTTCACAGTGGAATACTTTGGTAAGGAGAATGTAGGAGCAGATTTTTTATCCAGACATCCAGCTCCGGAGGAAGAAGATTAGGATTGTGGATCATGGGAATCAAACCTACAGCGAGAAAGATTCGACGCGGTCTAATCTCTTAAGAGGGGGCCTATGTCACGGAAAAGACTGCAGGTTAATGATTCATTGATAACTTACAGATCAGAATACCCAGGTAGGAGAAGGGTTAACCAAGGAGTGACCAAGCGCATGTGTATGTGGGTCAAGACAGGAATAGCCGACTAACCGGACAGGTAACTGTCGAGTGGAAAATTTGGGTAGCGACAAAGAGAGACAGCATCATGGATCAGTCTATTGCGTTCTGGAGGTAGGGATATACGGAAAAGCCCAGATCTGGAATTTTCCACTGAACTAGGGATAATGAAGTCTGAATTTGCTTTGTCCAGCAATGTCAAGGACGATGGGACAAAGATGATCTAAAGAGAGTGGCCACTTCTTTGTGTCAGTTTAGTGTGTGTTCCCCAACTGGACGGAAAGATAGAATTATGTGTCCTGTAATGAAAAGAAATATCCTCCCTTATAATGGGATAAAGTGCTTGGCTGCGGAGTAATTTCGATTCGTGGATCTACATTAATTCTATAAAGGAACATAGATGTGTATAAGGTATATTAAAATATCGTTTTAGAATAGGAATATAGATGAGCGTGTATTACCTTTATCATTACATATTATTAGGGGGTGTTTTAGACGGAGGTGAATTCTTATGTCTTATGCGGATGGTGACTTCGAAAGCCTTGTCATTATGGCTGGAGAAGGACACTTGCATAAGTTAGGAGTAAGGGGCGGACGCTTACCACTCGACTTGTTATATTCATCCACAGGTTCCCAGTTTCTAGGGACATTAGAGAAGAAAGAAAAACCTACTCTACGTGAACCAATAAAGTACATACTTAGATCCAGAAAGAACCTAAACAGTTCGTTCAGATGAACAAATACTAACATCAAGTAAAATACAGAAGACTGTATGCTAACACGCATATACCACGGGGGCTCCTAAACAGAAAAAGATGTTAAGGTGGGGCAAGCAGAGACTTCAACCTACATACGACTTGCATACATAGGGTAGAAGGAATAGACAAAGACAATAGTGATAATCATAATAGACAATAGGAAGAACATTGACAATGTGGTGTTTTCTTTTTTGATGATGGATACTTAATATCATGAAACCGATTTGGGCACAGTCATAAACTTACGGGACTTTTATAGCAATACGGTGACTAAATGGTGAACAGTTTGTTTTCATTTCACTAACGGATTTACCATCAGATTCAAGCCTACGGATCATCCCGGGTGAGCTCTGTCCTGTTTGATGTGATGTCCTGTAATCGTGAAGAATGACTGGCGAGAAGATACAGCTGATAGACATTCTGAGTTCATTCTGTCCACAACCATAGAATACAATAGCAACTACACAGACAATATCCATACACACACCGGACATAGTTTTCTTTATTAATAAATCTTTTATTATATGTTGAAAGGAAATGTTGTCGGAGTATGTGTTGAGAGAATAAGAGAGAGAGTGACAGAAGTAGATATATGGAAGGGAAGACAGAAGAGAGGAGTGTAGACCCAAGTCAGGCAATAACCCCAACAGATAATCAGTTTTATAGATGTGCTTGTTGAGTCCAACCTTCTCTCTGGAATTTAAACAAGTGACACCTGTTCAGAACTGTCAGTGGATTTCTTGAGCCACACAATTGTCTTTTCCCATTGATCATTATATTTTCGATTAGTATCATAAGATGGTTTCCACTTTGGCATGATAATAGGCTCAGTCAATAATAAGAAATACTTGCGATTGCGATGAAGGTATAATTAATTTGAAAACTGAACTAAACAGTAAGCTGCGCAGTGCGTCAGTGCGCATAAAACAGGACCAGGTACAAGTACAGTACGAAAACCATACGCTAAGCTTATCGTTTTGCATTTGTTTTAGCTAAAAATAAAATAGTAAAACAAGACAACAATTATCTTGAAAAATTCAAAAAGAGGCATATGCCATTACACATTGTCTAAAAAGCCAAGAAAAAAAGCAAAAAAGCCAAACTGATTTTCTGACCTGTTTTAAAGCCAAATTTGGCCAAATTTGGCTTTTAAAAAGCCAATCTGGTCACCCTGGGCCAGGTACGAGAGCGTTCAGGTACGGTTCTTAAACTAACCACGGAGAACACTGGACTCGTTCCACGCAGGCATGAAGGGCATAATCAAGTTTGATAGTACATCATCAGAAGTGTTTGAAATCAAGACTGGAGTTAAGAACGGTTGTGTACTTTCCCACCCTCTTAGGAATATACTTTTCACTTCTGATGAAGTATGTCTTTCGTGATAAGAATGGTGGTATATACATGCATTCCCGTTCAGATGGCGGACTACAATGCTCAGAGATTGAAGGAGGTTAAGACCAAAATAAGCAGGGTACTGATAAGAGAGTTGCTTTTGCAGATAATACTGTAGTTAGGACCCACTCTGATGAAGAATTACGTCTACTATATGCATTCTCAACAGTTTGTTATGAATTTGATTTAATCAATCAATCAATCATGTGCCATGCCGGAAGGCCATCCAGGTATTTACTTCTCGGTCTTCCCCTTGGTCTATTCCCTTCGATCTTGCCAGTTGTCACTAAGTTCTCCAATCCATTTCTTCTCATAACATGTCCAAACAATTTTGACTGTCCTACGTCTAATTTCTCTAATCAATTTACGATTTTCATTTTTCTCCTGTAGTACTTGGTCATTGGTTTTTCTGTCTGTCCGTGGTATTCTTTGCATTTTCCTCAGAAACCACATTTCTGCAGCCATCAGATGTTTTTCAGCTTGACTGCAAATTGTCCAAGTTTCAAATTTGATTTAACAATTAGCAAAAAGAAGACACAAATTATGACGCAAGGTGTCCCACACACAAAAAGCCGCTTAACAAGTCGACAGGGTCGACTTCATTGCACCGGGTTTTTATCTCATGTGGCTCAGTCTATTTCCGCAGCGTGGAAAGCGTCGCACAAAGCGCGAACTCCGTAGCTCCAGCGACGCTCCCTGGAAGTCTCCGAAAAAATACGCCCGTGAGCCAAAGGACGCGGCCCGGAATCGAACCCACAACCTTCGAAGCCCGAGTCAGATGGCTTGATCACTTCGCCAAGGAGACTCTGACGCAATTTCTTGCTTGTGCAAGGTGCAAATATGGTACCATCTATCTTTATTGACGACGAAGAGCTCGAGATAGTAAGAAGACCATTTCTCACATCTGGGATCAGAGGTAAACAATAAATTATCCCTGGATCAGGAAATCAACATCAGGATTGGTAGGGCAGCAACAACAATGAATATGTTAACAAAGAAAGTCTGGGATAAGAGAAAGCTTACTGCCTTATCAAACCTGCGTCCTTCTTTATGGCAGTGAAGCCTAGTCAACTTACTCACACCAAGAGAAACGTTTAACGATTAATTAAAATTTAATAGTTAACTTTGAGAAATTAACGATTAACGAGTATGTTGACAGTATTTGGTTCAAGTGACGAGCGCGTCTTATTAACAATTAGAACCAGCAGAGCTGAACTATCGACCATCGTTCACATGGAACTGAGGTAGCCGGTACGCACAGAATGGTCTTGGCAAGGAATGCCAATTTTGGATATCGATGTTCATTAAGTTTCTACCATTGTAGAGGGTCAACCGATTCAGCGATTTTCTTCTCCATTTCAGACTCCATTAGATTAATGCGCTTTTCATTTGGTTCACATATACTATATGATATAGTTTCATTGTCAATGTCATTGTCAGTATCATTCGTTGCAGCAGTCTCCATCTGCTCATCATGAACATAAGCTGCTATTTGTTGTTCAATACTTGACCAAGTTCGTTCTTTTGCATCTTTTGACAAACACTTCAGGTTTTTGTAGCGTGGATTGAGTGCTGTTGCAATCTGTAGTATTTCAATACTTGTCATATTAGTATTAGCTACACGGTCACTGAAGTCATTAAAAGATGCTGCCTTAAATGTAGCTATGTAGCCCGGATCACCATCGTGTACAATCATATGCTTTGTCACCCCTCTGCTGTGTGTCCACCGTGACGAGGTAGAGGGGCTTGTGCGTCCCAATGACCCCAAGAGCTATGCCGACGGTAGCACAGCAACTGGTAGGGCCACCCATGTCGGACAGGTCAAGGGAGAGGGACCAGACGAAGAGACACACAAACCTGCTGCCTTGTAGGTAGACTGGGGACAGTCAAAGGCTAGGGAAAGCACCCCGAATACATGCTTGTCACAATCGGATGTACTGAGCCACAGGCTTGACAAAGCAGTGCAACGTAAAACCTGCTGCCTTGTAGGTAGACTGGGGACAGTCAAAGGCTAGGGAAAGCATCCCAAATAAATGCTTGTCGAAATCGGATGTACTGAGCCACAGGCTTGACAAAGCAGTGCAACGTAACTTAATTCATGATGTCACAAATCAAAATTAATCGTTATGGTGCTAATCCCGTGAAGTCCCATCAGGCGGCGATAGTGCCGGGCCCCCTGCCTCGAGGGGGTCCACCCATGACTACTGGTGGTCACCTTCCCCTGTGCTGTGGAGTCAAGGCACAGAGGAGTAGGTTAAGAGCTATTGACCAAATACCCCGGACACTCAACATACTACAGTGGAATGCCGAAGGAGTTTACAAGAAGAAAGACTCCCTAACACAGCGTCTTCATAAAGATAGAATAGATGTGGCATGCATACAAGAGACACACCTCAACGCCAATCACAAATTCTCAGTCAGAGGATATCAGGCCACACGTTTCGACCGCGAAGGACACAAAGGAGGAGTTCTAATACTTACACGAAATACAATACCTTGCAGCGAAGTATCTGTGATCTCTGACAACCAAACGGAAATTATAGGTGTTGATATAATGATAAAGGACGTGAAAATAAGAATCTACAATCTGTATAGCCCAGCAGATAAGGACCTTACACTCTCAAACATGAAAATAACTGACACAAACTGCATTATTGTCGGAGACTTTAATAGCCGTTCAGAAAGATGGGGATACCCAGATACTGACAAAAGAGGAGATGAATTGGAGGACTGGGAAATAGACTCAAATCTCCATCTACTCAACAAAGCGGATGACACACCGAGCTTCTACTCCAGAAGATGGCTTACCACTTCTACTCCAGACTTAGCTTTCTGCACAGGAGACATCCTCCACAAAATCGATCGCCATGTGCTGGACCAATTAGCAGGTAGTGACCACAGACCAATCAAGCTTGTAATGAATATGGAGTATGTTCCACAGGAGCAAAAGCCCTTGCCCCGCTGGAATTACAAACGAGCAGATTGGGACAGATTTGCCATACTAACAGACAAATATTGTGAAAACATAAATACACGATATGGCAACATAAAGCAAATGGTGGAAAGTCTAAACAGAGCGATAATACAGGCAGCCACTGAGTCCATTCCGAGAGGAGCGAGGAAAAATTACAAACCATACTGGACTGAAGAACTACAAAGTTTGGAGGACAAAGTTGAAGATGCCAGGAAGACAGCAGAGAGAGAACAAACAATTGAAGCGAATATCTCTCTCAAAGCCATCTCAGCAAAATATAAAAGAACAGTAAATCAAACAACAAGAGATTGTTGGAGGGAAAAAACAGAAAACCTGAATTTTGACAGGGATGGAAACAAACTATGGAAACTAGTGAAAGCCATGAACAATGAAGGACCTAGAAACAAACAAATAACAATTAAACAAGGAAATGCCTTGCTTACAGGAAAAAAGGCTGCAAATGCACTAATGGAACACTATGCAAATGCAAACCACATTGATATTACAACCGAAACAGAAGAAAGCAATCAAAGACAAACAGATACATCATAGAAATACAGAGACAGCAGCAGAATATATGATGGCAAATCTAACAATGGAAGAAATGGAACAGGCAATGAATACCCTAAAAAAGAAGAAATCACCAGGAAAGGATGGAATCACAAATGAAATGCTAATAGGACTAGGCACCAAGGCAAAGAAGAAACTACTAGCAGTCCTAAATAACAGCTGGAAGAGAGGAATAGTCCCACAGGCATGGAAGGAAGCTATACTAATACCAGTCCCAAAGAAAGGAAAAGACCTGGAAGAACCAAATGGCTATCGACCTATCAGTCTACTTAGCTGTGTAGGAAAATTAATGGAACGCATTATCAATGGCAGGCTAACATGGCATCTGGAAGAAAACAAACTCTTAACACCACACCAAGCAGGATTCAGAAAGTACAGATCCACTGAAGATCAAATAACCTATATAGCTCAGGAAATAGAGGATGCCTTCCAAGAGAAAAAGCACACACTAGCAGTCTGGATAGATTTAGAAAAAAGCATTTGATAAAGTATGGAAGGAAGGACTGAAAGTAAAACTGCAAAACATGCATGTTTGTGGAAAAATGTATAAATGGATCAGCCACTACCTTGAGAACAGAACTGCCAGGACAAAAGTACAAGGACAAACAAGCAAAATGATGCTGCTGGAGCAAGGTGTCCCCCAAGGAGGAGTTCTTTCACCAACATTATTCCTAGCATATATAAATGACATCACAGAAAATTTTCCAGCCAGAGTACACACATCCTCCTTTGCAGATGACCTAGCCATATGGACATCTGAAGAATATATTAGTACAGCTAACAGCAGAATACAGCAAGCCTTATTAGCGCTAGAGGACTGGTCAAAATCATGGCTAGTGAAGATAAGTGAGGAGAAAACAACATGCACAGTGTTCTCCCTCTCAAATAAAACTCAGCAACCTAAGCTGGTATTGAATGGAAAAATATTGCGCCATGAAGAAAATCCAAACTATCTAGGAGTCACCTTTGATCGTCGCCTGACATGGAAGACACAGGTTGAGAAAAATCGAACAAGAGCAAGGCAGAGAATGGCAATCATGAAAAAGCTTGCTGGTACAACGTGGGGAGCAGATGAGAAAGTTCTCAAGAAGTTATATACTGGACGGGTGAGGCCAGTACTGGAATATGGCATTGCAGCTTGGGCAACAGCAGCTAAGTCAAACTTTAACAAAATAAGTAGAGTCCAAAACCAAGGAATGCGAATCATAACTGGAAGCCTGAAGACAACGCCTATTAATGAACTAGAAAAGATCACTTGTTTACAACCAATGCAGGATAGAAGAGATAGCAGAGCCCAGCAACAAGCAGAAAAATTTAGAAGATTGACAGACCACCCTATGTACAACAGATTTAATGGTTTTGGAAAGGGAAGACTGAAGCGTAGCAACTTTGTAGAAACTGCAAAACGAAGGATTAGGGCAGATCCTATACTTAACATATCAACAGTCAAGCCCATACACAATGCACACAAGTTCCCAGCTTGGAGACAGCAGCAACTGCCTGAGATGATAGAAAACATTCCTGGTATTGAGAAAAAGAACACTCAGCATGAAACCGAAAGAAGAGAAATAACCCTAAACTACATAAAAGAACATTACCCAAGCAGGAATTGGACCCATGCATATACAGATGGATCAGCCAAAAATTCAATAGAGAATGGAGGAGGAGGAATTCTCCTAAATTTAAAAAATGGAGTGAAAAAAACACATTCAATGGCAACTGGAAAATTTTCAAGTAACTTCAAAGCGGAGGTAGAGGCTCTGAAAACTGCAGCAGAAATGCTCCTGATGGAGGAAAATAAAGAGAAGCAAATAGCTATCTTCACAGATGCAAAGTCAGCTGTCTCAATACTGAAGAGCAATAACAGCACAGAACTAACTGACCTAAGAGCAGCACTCCATGGTCTATGCCAGAAATCCAAAAAAGTTGTAATACAGTGGATCCCATCACATTGCAGTATACCTGGAAACGAAGAGGCTGACAGACTGGCAAAAGAGGGCGGACGACTACCACAGCCTGACATAGACATAACCTATAATGAGGCAAAGAGGTTGATAAAAAGCACTTATAGAACCAAATGGGAATCAGAGCATCCAGGCCATCAGAAGGATGATGCATATTACAAACTCGACCGAAGAGAACAAGTAGCAATCTTCAGACTCCGCACAGGACATAACAGGCTGAAATACCACTTGTTCAATAAACTAAAGATAGGAGATACCGATGAATGTAATTGTAGAACTGGAAAAATGACAGCAAAACATTTGCTGCAGGATTGCCCAACGTATGCAGAACAGAGAAAGATATGTTGGCCCACACCTGCTTCATTTGAGGACAAGCTCTATGGAGATATCAACAAGCTAAAGTTGACCGCAGATTACTTTAACTATATACAGGTTGACATTTAAAGGTGCATGAATGACCCAGAGGCATGAAATGGAATATTGCTTGGATAGCAAATCCATTATGTGGAAAGTCCAAATCGAAAGCTCGCTGTGTGGGCTTCATAAAAGGTGGAAAAGTGTCCTAGTGGCACGAAATGGAATATTGCTTGGATAGCAAATCCATTACGTGGAAAGTCCGAATCAAAAGCCCATTGTGTGGGCTTCATAAAAGGTGGAAAAGTGTCCTAGTGGCATGAAATGGAATATTGCTTGGATAGCAAATCCATTACGTGGAAAGTCCGAATCAAAAGCCCACTGTGTGGGCTTCATAAAAGGTGGAAAAGTGTCCTAGTGGCACGAAATGGAATATTGCTTGGATAGCAAATCCATTACATGGAAAGTCCGAATCGAAAGCTCACTGTGTGGATGTCATCTGCAGACTGCATACTTCTGGTTTCCGGAAGAACAGCCTATGGTGAACGGAAGGCCCAATATACGGAAGTGAGGCTAAGCAGCCATGTGCAGGACGTGACGATTCCTTGGGTGAGCCCAGTACCAGAGCGCTATGTATCGGCTCTGCAAGTATGGAAGCCTCCTTGGATGGCGGGGAATGCCCATGGTCTGCCCCTGCCTTCCCTTGAGGGCTGACCAGGATCTTTGGCTGTTCTATATGGACCAGCTGGGATGGGGGATAACACCACAACAGTGAGAGTCAAACGTCCTAAGAAACCCCCGGGAAGGTTAACCCGGTCAACAAATGCCCGCAGAAGTCGGATGTGTCGGTCTAACGGCGCAAGAACGCAGCTCTGCTGTAAACAGGTACAACGCAATCACATCCGAAAAAAAACCCGGATGAACGAAGAAGAAGAAGATATGCTTTGTCAACGATGATAGCAATGGCAATACACCGCTACATGAAACAAAATCTTGACCGCCAAGCAGGACCGTGGTCTGACAGAATAAGTCCAAAACTTTGACATATTTCGAAATCTTCTCCCAATCTGAACCTGACAGTTTTGGACCTTTGTATTGCTTCTTTTCATCTGACATGTAGACAGTTAATGCTTCTCTGACCTGTAGAAGACTCTGTAGCATAATAAAAATACTGTTTCATCTTGTTGGTACATCTTTCTGCAGCTTACACAATGGTGACTCAGTACAATTTTGCAACTCGGTTGTGTTTGCAGCACTATGTTTAAAATGTTCGACAATTTTTCGACATCCGGTTCATTTGTATAAATGAAAGGAGACAAGTTTTCGATTAATCGTTAAAAAAATTAATCGTAAAAAAATAAACGATTAATCGATTAATTAATCGTTAACTTCCGCAGCCCTGGTTTAATTCTTTCAAATGCGGTGTCTGCGAAGAATACTTGGTATATTAAGTAGCAAGATAAAATCACAAATACTGAAGTATTGGGAAAATCGGGTTGTGTGACGGTTTGTTTCATACTCAGGAGGATGAACGATGGTATAGTACCAAAGGACATCTTTGTGGTTAATTGCAGGTGGGTAAAAAAAAAAAAGATATTGGAGTCGGCCTCTACTACAGTACAAAGATGTGTGTAAAATAAAAGTTAGCTGCATATCCTTTACAGTCAACCCCAGCATTTTATTTTTTGGCTTTTTGTGATTTCTTGGCAAGTTTACGTTCATCAGTTTGCCATTGATTTCTGAAGGACCGACTCTCTCATAACATTGTATGAAAACTAGCGCAAGATGGTCTGCTTCCAAATCGCCCGCAGCCGTGTTTTGACAGCGGTATGTGGGATTGCGAATTGCGTTCGTAAACCCGTCGCCACAGAGACGGATGTATGTAAGGCTTACACACATCATTCATGCCCCGCTTACACTGTAAGCGGGACATGATTGATTCAGGCATTGACATCTCACCTTGGGAGCAAGTCACCGCTGGCTGATCGCGCTGCATGGAAAGAAAAGATTAGGAATGGAATCAAGACACAGGAGAAAATTATTGTAGATAGGTCACAAGCTGAGAGTGTGACACGTCAGACGGTGAGTGATGGTGGAAATGACCATGTATTCGCATGCATCCATTGTGGACGGACATTTACCGAGCGAATTGGTCTGATCAGCCTCATTTGCTACAGCATATGTTGCAGTTATTGTGCCTGCTTTAAAGCACAAAGTAACAAATTATCGTCTTGGAATAACGAAGACACACATAATAGATTGCACGATTTATTGCCTGGCATATTTCGCTGCATCTCGTCAGGTACATACTGCAGCTGGTGCATCTACCAGGGTTGACACTGCACAGTAACTAAACGCAGTAAAGCCAGCTTCTTCCCCCGGCAATTGGCCGCAGTCTTCACCTCCGCGTTGGTGGCTAGCAATGACCCAGTCAGTAGACGTCGTTGATGTCATAGTTGCCTTTTCCGTACCCCCATTCACAGCTTGCGGGCCCGCTCTCCTGTGAAGCTAGCTCTACCACTAGGCTAATTGTATTAAAGACCCCCCCCCCCTCCCCCGGCCTTCGCTCCTGGGCGTGGTCCTTGCAAGACGTACTATCCCACCACAAGCGGTCGTTGTCGGTGCTTGACTGCAGCGGTTCGACTTCGGACATTTCGGGCCCGAGTGATCGCTACATTGTGGTGTATCCAGCCCTCTGTAGCGCCTCGGCTTGGGCGCCCTGTTCTTGCCTGGTGGGGTGGCTTCCGGATCGGCACGAAACCGTAGCTGTTGTTCCGGTCACAGTGTGATAACAATGACAGCATGCATGCTGGTGATGATAGCACTCTGGTCTACTCTGCTGGATCTGTGCCTCTGCTTCTTAATTATTATTTTTTTCGCATATCCTATTTACAGGACCTCTGCTACCGAATCTCGCGCAGCTGTGTTATCCCACGTGGATATACGGTATTACGGAGAAAGTCAATAACCCCTTCACCAGGGAGACGACGCTTCTTAATTTAACTCAGTGAAATGTTGAGGGAAGATGTAAAGATCCGTTATGCACTCTTTCTAATGCTCTTTATAAGTTGGTATTCATTTCTGTAAGGTTGTTCTTGATACCATCACTTTATCATTTACGTGGTCTTCCCTTTGCTCTGTATCCGTTATATTTCTTCAATGTGGCACTGTGTGGCAGATGGTATCAGGGCATTCCTGTGAGCTGGCCAAACCATGTAATCTGTTGTTCTGTAATGAATTACATGACTGGTTACAGATCTCGTCGTCTTCTTACTTCCTCATTCCTAATTCTGCCTCTCAGGCTATTCCCGCAGCTCTTCTGAGGCACCTTATCTCGGTTGTTATGATTTTACGCTCGTTTGTTGCAGTTAAAATGCAAAGAATACCATGTACAGCCAGAAAGACCAATGAACAAGTCCTTCAAGAAACAAATGAAGATCGTAAATTGATTAGAGACATTAGACGTAGACAGTCAAAATTTTTTGGGCATGTTATGAGAAGAAATTATTTGGAGAACTTGGTGACAACTGGTAAGATCGAGGGGAACAGACCAAGGGGAAGACCTAGAAGCAAGTACCTGGATGGCTTGGCCTTGTGGCATGGTCGAGACAGAAACACGGAGCTGATCCACGACTCTGGTGATCGAGTGAGATGGCAGAACATGACCGCCCACGCTTACCGGCATGGAACATGATGGATGGATGGAGTTGCAGTAAGCATCCATGTTTGACACTTGGTAGTATAATGTTGGCCAACAATAATTCTTATGAGATTTGCTTTAGTACTTTTGTGTATCTTCTTTCTATGAGACAGACGTGGAGCTAGCTGTTCCGGTACCCGATTTGTCTTTTGCACAACGTGTGTGTTGATGTCTCTACCCATTCTTCCTTCTGAAGTGAAAATTGACTACATATTTAAATTCTTTATTTTTATTGACAGGGTTTCTGTCTGTCTGCTTATCACAATTGCCTCTGTCTTTCCAACGCTTATTTTCATGTTATATTTCTTATACTTGAAACTGACTATATTGAAATGGTTCTGAATGTTCTTTTCATCTTCTAAGAGGGGGCTTCAAATGAAAACCTTTAAAGCAGTGGTTCTTAACCGGTGGGGAATTCCCCCCTAGGGGGGAATGTTAGGGTTTCCAGGGGTGAATTAAGATTATTTCAAGATCGCGTTAATACAAGAACCCATTACCTGATATATTTGTTCCTCCATACTTTACGGTTCTGTGCTTCTCGCCCTTCTGAAATTCGTTTTATAACGAATCATGTTTTATGTAGACGTCAAGACTTTTTCTAGTAAGTGTTATTAAACTTAGCTTCCATTTTTTCGTATACTGTGTAGGGGCGGGGAGGGAAGGGGGGGGGGGATTTATAGGAAGGCAATACGAAAGGGGGGAAATGACATTCTGAACATATGGTGAAGGGGTACATGGGCCAAACAAGGTTGAGAAACACTGCTTTAAAGTGTGCCAGATAGTACAGTAACCATGCCATTGTCTAATAACCTGTCAATATTGTTAAGGATGTCACAGAGTGTTAAGCACGTGTCATCACGGTGTAGACGAACAAGGGTGTCTTTGACAGCTTTGATGAGGAATCTCTTTGGGTGGTGATGAGGGACCGTGGGATTCCTCAGAGAATCATTAAATTAGTAGAGTCAACGTGTAGGGACATGGAGAGGTGGAGTTCTCCGCGAGGGATAGCTAGCGGTGACATTTGAAGTTGGAGATGGAGTGGGGCATTCATGTCATCTGTCACCTTTGTTGTTGTTGACTGTTGACTGAACTGCAAGAACGGCAGTAGTCGGAGATGGAGTTCAATGGACTCCTCTGATAGAGCTGGGCTTCACTCAATTAGAACAGTTATGGATTGAAACAGATAGAACAAAAAAAAAAAAAAAAAAACCACAGTACTAAGCTGAATACCCGTTTCGAACATCACAGAGTACTAAATTGAATACTATCTGATTCTTCTGTCTAATTATCTTCTTTAATGCTCTGTTTGGATAGGTTAATTAAATCATTTAATCATGTGTTTATGTTTTGATCTTCTTGTCCTCTTCTCCTGTTGCTGCCACTGATTCTTCCTTATAATCTTCCATGTGTGCGCGTGTGTGTGTGCTAGTTCTGAAAATGACGTAGGTTGGTACCCTTGCGTATTTTTTTTTAGCGAAGCTGCGATATTTGATCCTCAAGTCGACACACCCGCCTTCAGCATATCTATTCGAAGAACCAAGTTGTCTCCCCTCTTCAATCCCTACCCTCTTGACCACGCTATAGTGATACACCCAGATTCCAGCATCACCACTTGCCGGTGGGGATTTTACAAATAAACACCGGTCCCATGCCGGGAGCTTACTGTGATATGTGAAGTGCTAGAACCATCACATTTCATAGGCCCGAGTGCATGGAGTGATAGGTATAGAGTCTTTCCCTCCCTCAGCAAAGTGTTGGCGTTGGACCCTTGTCCGACCGCACTCATTCCATTGTTAGTGTAACGTCCTCACTGTTACAGCAACGCACCCGCTGGGTGCTCTGTTATATTGGCCCCTGTCACAGACAGTCAAGGCGTGTGATTCTGACTGCATTATCTCTTTTCCTGCATCTACAGCTCCAAAAATGTGTTGATGTGAAATTAATACAATTGTAACTGGCAGGATCACAACACATTAAAACAAAAACAACAAGACAATCAAAGTTTGAGTACAATAAAATACAAAATAAATAAAACAGCAGGACTAAAACAGAATCATATACACACATATGGACTACCAAAAGAAGTGTATGTACACATATGCATGCGCATACACTCAAACACATCCACACATTTAAAAAAAACACATCAGAACTACAAAACTAGCACAAACGCAGACAAACACATCAGGATTTGAAAGTAACACAACCAACACTCACAAATGTACACTTTTATTTCGTTAGATTGGTTCCACATAAGCATTACATCTGTACACAACTAACATTGATATATATAAGCAACAATGTTATGATTTGAGTCCAGCCATTTTCTAGTATCAGTCGTAGTGCATTGTCCAGTTAAACAACAGAACAACATGGCAAGCTTTCTGTACAAAGCCTGGCCAATGTAGAAATATGTATAAATCTATATTAAAATAAGAGAGACAAAATGCAAAACCATCACCCTCATTAAATTACCAACAACTCTAGCGGTTGTCAAATAAGACTGCTGTAGTTACCATTGTCTGAGCCCATGAAGAGAATGTGATGTACACTAATCACTACTGTCTGAGCCCTAGAAGAGAATTAACGTGATGTAGATATCACTGTCCGAACCCTTGAAAAGAATGTGATATGCGCGGTAGTTACCACTGTCTGAACCCTAGAAGAGAATTAACATGCGGTAGCTACCACTGTCCGAACCCTTGAAAAGAATGTGATGTGTGGTAGTTACCACTGTCTGAACCCTTGAAAAGAATGTGATGTGTGGTAGTTACCACTGTCTGAACCCTTGAAAAGAATGTGATGTGTGGTAGTTACCACTGTCTGAACCCTTGAAAAGAATGTAATGTGTGGTAGTTACCACTGTCCGAACCCTATAAGTATAAGAGAATTAATTAACATGTGGCAGTTACCATTGTCCGAACCCTAGAAGAGAATTAACATGCGGTTGCTACCACTGTCCGAACCCTTGAAGAGAATTAACATGCAGTAGCTACCACTGTCCGAACCCTTGAAAAGAATGTGATGTGTGGTAGTTACCACTGTCTGAACCCTTGAAAAGAATGTGATGTGTGGTAGTTACCACTGTCTGAACCCTTGAAAAGAATGTGATGTGTGGTAGTTACCACTGTCTGAACCCTTGAAAAGAATGTGATGTGTGGTAGTTACCACTGTCTGAACCCTTGAAAGAATGTGATGTGTGGTAGTTACCACTGTCTGAACCCTTGAAAAGAATGTGATGTGTGGTAGTTACCACTGTCCGAACCCTTGAAAAGAATGTGATGTGTGGTAGTTACCACTGTCTGAACCCTTGAAAAGAATGTGATGTGTGGTAGTTACCACTGTCTGAACCCTTGAAAAGAATGTGATGTGTGGTAGTTACCACTGTCTGAACCCTTGAAAAGAATGTGATGTGTGGTAGTTACCACTGTCCGAACCCTATAAGTATAAGAGAATTAATTAACATGTGGTAGTTACCATTGTCCGAACCCTAGAAGAGAATTAACATGCGGTTGCTACCACTGTCCGAACCCTTGAACAGAATTAACATGCAGGTAGCTACCACTGTCCGAACCCTTGAAAAGAATGTGATGTGTGGTAGTTACCACTGTCTGAGCCCTTGAAGAGATTGTGATGTGATATCATTACCATTTTCCAAGCTAAAAATGGAATTGATGTGCAGGTAATTACTACTGTGATTTGATGGAGTTTCCACTGTCTGAACCCGTGCTTTATGAACCACTATCTGAGTCTTTACAGAGAACATAAAGACGGAAAAATGCAAGTTTATAAACAAAGACTTTGATCACAGCTGCTGGTTTTGTTAGAATCCTGTAGATCATTGCATTCACTCTTGTATGACTGAAACACTAGGAACAGGGGGTGACTTGGTGTCATTGCAGCAGGAAATACATTCATTTTGGTGAGTGCAAGACTTGGGTGATGATAGTCTACCATCATCTGGAGGCAATACACTTCTTCTGAGCATACCTATGTGCTCTCCAAGGAGTGAGCATAAGTCTTGGCTAATCAGTTCTACAATACCATCTTCATGAGGAATTGCTATGTTTCTCTTGCTGTCTCACAGCGCAATGTTTGTGGCCCTCAGCAGGATTCATCACAGTGGAAACCATGATGGATCCTCCCTTCATTAGCCAGACCAGTATCCGATTGCCAGCAAGCCCCACACGGGAGTGAAGAGAGGCAGCGGCCTGTCTGATGCTGGCACATCCCTCTCTTGTGTCTCCACTTTGAAGTGGTAGAGGGGCTTGCACTTTACAATGACCCCACGAGCTGGTAGGGTCTACTGTGTCAGACAGGTCAAGAGACAGGGACCAAACGAAGTGAGACACAAACCTGATGCCTTGTAGATAGATTGGGGACAGTCAAACGCTAATTCAACAAACCAAAAAAAAAACAAAACGCTGAAATTGGCTGTGTTGAGCCACAGGCTTAACAAAATAGTGCAACATAAAACATATTATGATGTTGGGGCTCTCCGTTTGGAAGTAATTAAGCTGCCTGCTTCGTGCTCCGAAGGTTCTGGGTTCGATTCCATCATTTGGCTCACAGCTGCAATTTTCTCAGAGACTCCTAGGGGTCATCGCTGTAACTATGGAGTTCGTGCTCTGTGAAATGCTTTTGGCAGGCCGCCCTGCAGAAAGAGACCCAATGATATGATAAAACCCGGTTTAACGAAGTCGATCCTGTCGCCTTTAAACCCCATCAAACACATTAAGAAGATGTATTGGTAACAATCAATATAAAAATACTTAAGTATAGTTTATAAAAACAATGCTAGACCATCACCTACTTCACAACATCAAACTACAACACACAACATATTTACATTGACCACCGCCACAACAGCAAGGGAAAGGCTGGGGATATGGCAGTGACTGTAACAATCACTTTGAACAATGAATTCTTGTTGATCCCAAGACTGCTAAGTTGGCAGCCTCATGTCATTCTTATATATAGGTGCAGCTGTTCTAGAAATCTGTAGAGTCAGGAAGTACAAATTGTACACTGGGTGACGCCGGAAGCCCATTTGAGTGGAACTAACCACATGCCCAGGAAACTGGCAGTCAAGCATGGTAACCAATGCTCTACTGTAGCTACAAACCAATATATATTATACTAATTATAATTTACAATGAGCAGACAAGCTGAAAAACATAAAATGGCAGTGGAAATGTGGTTTCTGAGAAAATGCATAGAATACCATGATAGACAGAAAAAAAACCAATGAGCCAAGTGCTACAAAAAACAAACCAACAACATAAATTGATTAGAGAAATTAGATGTAGAGGTAAGATGTTTTTGGTTATGAGAAGAAATAAACTGGAGGACATGGTGACAACTGGAATGATTGAGGGGAAAAGAACAAGCTGGAGGAAGAGATGTAAACATCTAGATGGCTAGGCCATATGGCATAATAATCAAGACAAAAACACAGAGCTGATACATAGCTATGGTGATTGTGTGAGATGGTGAAATATGACCGTCCATGCTTATCATCATGGCACATGATGATAATGATGAATTATTATTTGAGGCCAATGATTTGGTCCTCCCAGTTCCTAGCACTGGCATTAACTTAGGCAACAGATCCAGGTGAGCCTCAGTAATAAAGAGGTTTCAATGATGTGTTTATCTGTCATTTCTCCTCCTTCTGCCCTTTAAACCCCCCCCCCCCCCCTCCCCAATTACCATAACCAAGTTGTCGTATCATTGGCTATCTCCTTCAGCTCCCTCCATGCTTCATCTCTGTCTCTAATTCCCTGCTCCGTGTGTCTCTAGGTCTGCCTCTATTTCACTTGCCCCATGGGCTTCAGAGAAAGAGATTCTTGTTACACGAGTTTCTCCATGTGTGTTCTATCCAGCCACTCAGTCTCTAATTCCCTGCTCCATGTGTCTCTAGGTCTGCCTCTATTTCACTTGCCCCATGGGCTTCAGAGAAAGAGATTCTTGTTACACGAGTTTCTCCATGTGTGTTCTATCCAGCCACTCAGCCTCTAATTCCCTGCTCCATGTGTCTCTAGGTCTGCCTCTATTTCACTTGCCCCATGGGCTTCAGAGAAAGAGATTCTTGTTACACGAGTTTCTCCATGTGTGTTCTATCCAGCCACTCAGCCTCTAATTCCCTGCTCCATGTGTCTCTAGGTCTGCCTCTATTTCACTTGCCCCATGGGCTTCAGAGAAAGAGATTCTTGTTACACGAGTTTCTCCATGTGTGTTCTATCCAGCCACTCAGCCTCTAATTCCCTGCTCCATGTGTCTCTAGGTCTGCCTCTATTTCACTTGCCCCATGTGTGTTTCTCCATGTGTGTTCTATCCAGCATCTCTGTCTATGATACATTTCTGCAATATTTATGTACATTGTCAACAGCTTTTCCAAACATCTAGACTATGCTTCAACAGATACCGTACTGCCTTCCGTTTGTTTATGTGTTTGTTTGTTTGTGTTCATTACAGCATGTACACTACAGTTGATACTGGGAGAGTATTTTCTGGGATAAAGAGAAATATCTACTTGCCGAAGCAGTTGCCATGTTGTGTGCAGGTTACGTTATTTTACACCCCTGAGCCTCAGAGAGGATTGAACACATCTGAGACGTGTTCTGACTCAGCCTACAGTCCTCTGTCTGAGATGCGTTCTGACTCTGCCTACAGTCCTCTGTCTGAGACACGTTGTCACTCGGCCTACAGCTCCTCTGTCATTTACTGCCAATATAGCACCTTGCGGTGTAGTGCAGTCGCCATGAACTGTGCAGGTTAGGATTTTCTTTTTGCCCCTGACATAAAAAAAATCCAACACCTTACCAAGGGATCGAACCTGAGTCTCCCAAAAGAGAGTCCAGCGTTCTAGCCACTCGGCCAGCTGCTCCTCTCTTACAATGCAAAATAAACACGTGCAAATGTGTAGATACATAAATTTAAAAATATTTGAGAAACATGTTTCGGAATGAAATGAAATAAAATCCAAGCAATATCTGTTTTACCAAAATACCAATGAAGTTCTAAGTGTCTACGAGCTAACTAAGTTACAAGATTATGAATAGTATATAAACAACATAATCTGACTACACACGTACCGACTGGCATATATAAATACATAACTGAAATATAACCAGTTTGTTTTACAGTAACACAAACATGTGAACAAACAAAGCTTCAGAAGCATTTAGACACTGTTCAAACTAATTAAACAGCATTTTGTTTTCTGATTTATTGTCTATAGTTGACTGTCCATGCATCTAACACAATTTTCAGCCATCTTCAAAGCCACAACTTCCCCACTGAAAACATTTGGGTATCTCCCCTACCAGTACACAATAAGTTCAGGACCTTCTTCAAACCTTGAGGCTTACTGGAGATATGGTCCAGCAAGCAACATTTCTATACATTCTTTGACCTCACAAAGTCATTGAGCCCGGATATGACTAATACTCACTGTGGTGAAAGTGTTCCGAACACATTCTCAATCCCCAAAATACAGCTGCAGGCGATTTGGCAGCAGACTGTCTTGTATTGGTCTTTATGCACTGGTATGAGTGCCAGTTGTTCAGAAAGCAATGGCAAACTACTGAATGTAAACTTGCTAAGAAATCACAAACAGCCAAAAAATGATGGGGTTGACTGCGACATCCTGTAAAGGATATGCAACTGACTTGTTATATTTTTGTACAATGACCAATCAATCCTTGAAGGGTGATATGGTCACTGCGACATCTGCCACCTTTTATCTCAAGATATATTTGGTACCTATTTTAGGTTGTTTCAACCTCGGAGCCAGTCAATGTTTAAAAATCCACTTTGATGTAGATTCAAAAACAAGACCTCAAGGCAGGCAAGCGTTCTATCGGTAAATCTAGCCTGATTTCAAAACCATCTTTTAATATGTTTACCATTTATAATTTTAATAAACTATAAAATGTATTCCTGGTTAAAATTTACAGCTTTATAAATGAAAAAAAAAAATCTCCAATTGCAATACATACAGCAACACAAAAATAAAACAAATCCCGATTTTTCACTCCCAGGGGTATAATAGTAAAGCACATGTTCCAGTTTAGCTTGTATAGCTGATATAAACTATAATCTATACAAGCATAAACTATACAATGTATTAAACGTCCTAGGTTACTATTTCCAGCTTAATGGCAGCATAAAATATATAAATTGATCATCATCCTCGTCATCCTCATCATCATCATCCTCCACTTATGCCATCAAATGTCGTGGGAAGGAATAATAGGTGCTCCAGCGCCCAATGGGTGGCACTGGATGGTGTCATTCCATGTGATTGTACAACATCTTTGATGTCGTCAATCTATTTTCTTCTCAGGCATACTCTTGCTCTTTCTTGTAGCAGATCTTATTTGATGTAGGACCAGTGCTGGTAGTTGATGGTGTCGCATTCTAACGAGATGGCCAAACAAATTTGTCTTTCAGTAAATGTGGCACAAGGTGTTGATCCCACTGTCTGTCTGATAACATCATTTCTTACTTGATCAATTGATCATTGATAGTAAAATCCATTTTCACGCTGCATGGCAAATTGAGGCTGTGTTGTCAGGTGCACATTTTCCCAGCCCAATTGTTACATATAGTGTAATATGACCAGTAATACCTGCCTGCACAGTGGTTTGTGTGCTTCCTACCAAGACAGTGGTCCTGGTCCAATCCACAACAGTTTGTTTTTTCCCCCCACATTTCCATCCTGTTTCAGGATATTGCGGTCAACACCAGCATCTTTCAGCTGTATGTTGATTCTTAAGCTAGATTACGCTCATCAGCATGCCATGACTTTCTGAGCGACCGGCTCCATACTCTCATATGTCACTGGCGCGACTCGAACCACTTCTAATTCTCGTGCGCTCATGTCAACCATGAGAGTATTCGGGATTAACGGAGAAAGCTGCTAACCCCTCGGCCAGGGTGCGGCAATCCACAACAGTGGGAGGGTCATTTCTGTCTGACTAGTGTGGCTGTGGGACTAACCCAGTCTCTTAGTTAGTTGGTTAGTTAGTTAGTCACAGTTCCAACTTTACAGCAACGGGTCGTCCCCATTATGCTCCATTCCTGTGCCAGTGAATATCACACAAAATGCACCCCACTGCCCTATGTGAAAAGTGAAAAAGACAGGATTCTTGACAAACAACAGCCCGCACAGATACACTGTGCATAATGCCGCCGCAAGAATGTCAACACAATAGTCTCTTAAATGATTAAGTGCCATGGGATAATAAATTGTCTTATTTGAAATTTCTGTAACTGCCAAGGGCTTATCATTCAGACTTTAGTTAAAATATCAATACAGTAGTTTTCCGTATGCAATGTCCTTTAATTTGATATATAATACAAGATGTCTGCTACCATATTAACAACTTTTAAGTTATAACTGTGACACACCTCTACTTCCCCATATTCCGCTATCCATTTTTGTTTGGCCCAAACCTACTTTGTGCTTGGGCAAAATGAGCTGCTAGGAAGAGAACTGGCCACTTCAGCTCAGTATGTGGTGGCCTGTATGTTACACTAATGGCAGTATCTGTCATACAAGACAAGGTCAAGGACCTTTGTATACACTTTAAAGCACATTGGGTATATGGTGCTAGACCCATAATTGTATAGACCAATCAGCACGCAGTGGGTCATGTGGTCATATTTGTATAGACCAATCAGAACTCGGTGAGTGATGTGGTCAGTATCACGCCACCCGCCTTGACTCTCCAAGACATTTCCTGGAAACTATTTAGGCTGGGTCGAAAGTATGTCTTCGGAAGTAACGGCGGCGGGATTGATAATGGCCACACTTCGCAGCACTGAGTGACCATACAAATATGAGATTAACCCAGCAACATATGTCCAATGCAGCTTAAAGTATGTGTGGGAGTCTCCATGGTGAAGTGGTCACACCGTTTGCCTCATGCACTGGGGGTTTGTGGGTTCTATTCCGGGCTGTCTTTCAGTTCATGGGTGCATTTTTCTCGGAGACTCCTGGGGGTCGTCGCTTGAGCTACGGGGTTCGTGCTTCGTGCGACGCATTCAGCCGGGCACCCTATAGAAAGAGACCAAGCCATCTGGGATAAAACATGCTGCTATTAAGTCCATCCTCTCGACTTTTATGACTTTAAGACTTTTTTAGACTTAATGTGTGTACAAGAGATTTTTGCTATCAGTGAAGTAGCCGTATGTCATTAAAAAGCCATTAATGAATATCTTTCCTATTACTAACATATCCAGATAGCAATAACAAACCATACAACTTAAACACTTAACATTAAAAAACTATTTCACTTATCCACCTCATATGATATATAACTGCCCTTTGCACCTGATGAGATGCTGTGAAATATGCCAGGCAATAAATCGTGCAATATATTGTTTGTGGCTTCTGTACTTAAAATTAACATTAAGATTAAAGTCCAGAGGACTGACTTCATTGCACTGGGTTTAAACCCATCCATCTCCCTCAGCAGAAGGTCAGGGGTCCTGTACTTTTGACATGTTATTCCATATACAAGAAACTTCTGGGCACTTGTATGTTGATATGTAGGATAATTTGCTGTTATACGGCCATACAGTGATCTGAAAGCAATGAGTTTTAAATTACTGATGCCAAAACTTACTCCAAAAAAGGAGGAAGGCAGGGTGGCCGAGAGATTTTACGTACGCAAACTTTCTCTTCTGACCGCAGTCTAGTGGGTGTGTTCCACACGGCGGTTAGTTGGAATTACATTTTGACTAAATCCTCAAAATCGAAAAGGCTTCACCTGATGGCGAAGGACATTGATAAACAGGGAATGCTAATCCTCACACAAAATCCTCAAAATTGAAATGATGGCGAAGGACATTGATAAACAAGGAATGCTAATCCTCGCACAAAATCCTCAAAATCGAAAAGGCTTCACCTGATGGCGAAGGACATTGATAAACAGGGAATTATGACCCTCACACAATATCAGTTCAGTGCACTCATCAGTAGTAGCAACTATTACTAGTAGTAGTAGTAGTAGTAGTAGTAGTAGTAGTACTAGTAGTAGTAGTAGTAGTAGTAGTAGTAGTAGTAGCAGGAGCAGCAGCAGTACATGTGCAGAGTATGCTGAAGTTCAAAGCAAGAGAATGCCCCAACAAATAACAACTAAAAATTAGCATCTTTTGTGGAGTTTAAGCACGTACGTGAATAGTAAGTGAAATAGACTCATTTATTCTAAAGATGTATTAATAAAATCTAAATTTTATATCAATTTAATCTGATTCTGTCACATCATCTGATTCCTTCTATCCTGCTCAGGCACAAATGAATGCCTGTCCATCAACTTAATCTGATATAAATAATTAAATGATTAAGTGCCATGGGATGCTTAATCATCTTAAGCGACTTCTATCCTTCCTATCTTCTATCCTGCGCAGGCACAAATGAATGCCTGTCCATCAACTTAATCTGATATAAATAATTAAATGATTAAGTGCCATGGGACGCTTAATCATCTTAAGCGATTTCTCCTTTCTGCCATGGGCTTATATATCGCTGAAATGTTGTCATTACAAAATGTTGCCTCAATTAAAATATCAATACAGTTTTCCCTACGCAGCCTCCTTTAATTTGATATATAATACAAGACGTCTGCTACCATATTAACAACTTTTAGGTAATAACTGTGACACACCACTACTTCTAATTTTCCGGCATCTATTTTTGTTCGGTCCAAACCTACGTTTTGTTTAGCATTGAATCAATTAACAAATTCTGTATCTTCTATCAGTAAAGATATTGAGTAACATCAATTCATGACAACCAGCATGAAATACTGTTCAACCAGTTCTATCAACAAGACAACATTGATACAATGTAAATACATGGTAAGCCTACAGAAACCACATACACATGTCACTACACTGTGTCCAGCGTCGCAGTTACTTGGTGTCCATCTTCAAAGCTTCTGTGAGATTCTTAGCAATAAGCACGGACACCTTGTGTCTCATATCATAAACATTCTCCTCAGTTTGTGGCAGAAACTGTACAGTTCTTTAACCCCAACAGCAAGGTCTTCAATGGAACTGAGTTCCTGGTTGCAGTCATTGAGTCCCGCAGCCTTGATCTGCCCATCCCGTAGCGCAGTGTACAAATCCACGTAATCAATCGCCTCTTCCTGACTCTGTGAAGCAATTAAGATGGCTTGGTTCTTCATCTTCTGGAAGGAATCCCTGCAGAAGACTTCCTTAGACTGCTCACCAACAGATCCACACACGCAAATGACATCGGATTTCTCCAGAAGTGTCTCAAAAGATACAAACTCACAGTCGGTCTGCTGGATATTGGCATTGAAGTTATCCAACTCTGCATCCTTATCCGCAATCAAGACATCACAAACGCCAACATTTTTAAGAATCTTGGCCACACTAAGTCCAAGTTTGGTCATTCCATAAATTCCAAATGTCTTCCTAATGATGTTTCGCCAGGTTGGACAGTTCATATTCCCAGGCCTTCCGTTGGTCCATTGGAAAGCCAGCTGCTCCTCTGAGAGACGCCTCATGAGCCTAGGTCTGGGGTTAGTGACTACACATTGTTAAGCTCATCCACGTTGTTGGAGTTGACATTGGAAGACTGAGGTAAGCAGCTGTTACGTTTTTCCTCGTCTGAAACAAATAATTGATAAGGTTATAAATTAAAATTCTCCTATCTAAAAGTTAACTAGCAACAAACACATTATACTTGTAGCACTCTTCCTCTAGCCATTGGGATAGGAGTCTGTTGACAAGGAAATACCTAACACCTATCTAAGGGCAGGATGCAGAATGAACAATCAAAGTGATCCTTTGATCTAGGGGAGCAGATTGAAACTATAAAGGTGTGCAATGAAAGTGATCCCTACCAACCAATCACCCAATTAGCAAAATAAGCCAAGGGTCTTTTTGATGGAGAGTTGCCTCCAACTGTTATCTTGAAAAATCCATGGCATTTAATCAACAATGAGTGAATCTGCCAAACTAGACAAACTGTTGTTAAGAGGAGTTAACCAGCCAAGCTAGACAAACTGTTGTCAAGAGGAATTAATCAGCCAAGCTAGACAAACTGTTGTCAAGAGGAGTTAATCAGCCAAGCTAGACAAACTGTTGTCAAGAGGAGTTAATCAGCCAAGCTAGACAAACTGTTGTCAAGATGAGTTAATCACCCAAGCTAGACAAACTGTTGTCAAGAGGAGTTAATCAGCCAAGCTAGACAAACTGTTGTCAAGAGGAGTTAATCAGCCAAGCTAGACAAACTGTTGTCAAGAGGAGTTAATCAGCCGAGCTAGACAAACTGTTGTCAAGATGAGTTAATCAGCCAAGCTAGACAAACTGTTGTCAAGATGAGTTAATCGGCCAACTCTGTTGACTTTATGTCACCTAGTAATATATTACAAACATGCAGATCTGAGCTTCAAGAAGCACATCTCAAAGTTTGATAAACGCTGGTGAACATGAGAAACCCTGGTAGGCATGACATTACCTGTTCTGTGATTCCTTGATGGTCAACAGGACAAGAGCAACGGTCAGCTCAGCCAGTACCTCTGTGGGCTGTTTTGGACAGGTGATCACTTGAATGCCTCTTCTGTGACATTCGTCCACATCAATGTGCTGGGTCCCATTGGAAATGGTGGCCACTACACGCAGTCCTGTACCTACAGCAAACAAACAAGGTATCAGTGAATGCTAACTCTTGTGTGGCTTTGGATGGATCTCTCTCTCTCTCTCTCTCTCTCTCTCTCTCTCTCTCTCTCTCTCTCTCTCTCTCTCTCTCTCCCTCTCTCTCTCACACACACTCTCTCTCTCACTCACACACGCACACACACACACACATACATGCACACTTCCTCTTACTTTCCATGCATCTTAATCTATCCCACCTTGTCAACTCAGCTGGGTATACAAGATATGCCACAACTTGGGCAATTATTACTATATAACACTTATCCGTCTCTGTCTTCGTTTTCGTCGTCTTCTTCATCTTCTTCTTCGAAGAAAATATTTGATGGTGGTGGATGTAGGGGAGAAAATGTTGGTAGGATTGGCAAAGTACAAGAAGATCGAAGACTTGGTGGAGCTAGAGGGAGAAAATGTTGACTGGATTGGCTAAGTGGTACTTAAGGCAATCAGTGGTCAAGCATAGCAAGAACATAGAAGACATATTTACGGAAGACCTAATATGTGGAAGTGAAGCTAACTAGCCATGTGCAGGACGTGACGATTCCTTGGGTGAGCCCAATACCAGAGGGCTGTTTGTCGGCTCTGCAATTATGGAAGCCTCATTGGATGGCGGGGAATGCCCATGGTATGCCCCTGCCTTACGGCTGACCAGGATGTTTTCGGCTGCTCTATGTGGGCCAGCTGGGATGGGGGAATAACACCGCAGCAGTGAGAGTCAAACGTTCTAAGAAACCCCCGGGTCAACAAATGCCTGCAGAAGTCGGATGTGTCGGCCTAACGTTGCAAGAACGCAGCTCTGCTGCAAACAGGCACAACTCATCACGTCAGAAAAATCTCTCTCCGGATGAACGCAGAAGAAGAAACCATAATCATTCTAGCGCCACCCGCGGCAGCCCGAACCACCCACCCACCCCCTCCCGCAAGTGACGCCTCTGGGCTTGAGAACACCCCAATGACAGATATACTAATTAACAAGTCCGCCTCCGTAAATGGCCAGTAGTTATAGAAGAAAAATACTAGACCACATGACAAGCATGTGGCATGAGAATGACATAACAACCCTGACCCCAAGTGTAACCTTGACCCATAACCCATAAAACGTGCGGTCAAGCTTCATAATTGGATGCCACGTCTGTTGTATTTACCCCGGCACATTCGTTACTGCGGACATACATTTTCATATTGGGGAACCCTTTAGGCTACTGAGATACTCAGATAGCTTGTGGAAACAAAATTATTATTATTATTATTATTATTATTATTATTTATTATTATTATTATTATTTAAATATTGAGCACAACCCACTACTGGCAACGCCGATCGCATCCTGGTATGAAACTAAGGCCTATCCACGTCAATATGGAAGCACTATACTCGAGTTTCGCCCTCATTTGAGCTCGTCAGTAGTGCATATCCTGACCGGATCCGGAAACAGTTCCCGGATCACGCGTGTGAAGCGGGTGTGTAACCACGCGGCACACACTGGACACACCAAATTATCACAACAGAACATCACAACGCTACCCATCGTAGGCTATGCTCAAGATTGCCCAATCGCCGCGACCGACGTCCGTCAATCGATGGGACCCGAACGATCAGGACTTCTCACTGGCAAGGAACACCAGGCCTCCTAAATCCAGTGAGCAATAATCAATTAATTATGTGGTTGTTTCGGGATTTGAAATTTAAATATTGAGCACAACCCACTACTGGCAACGCCGATCGCATCCTGGTATGAAACTAAGGCCTATCCACGTCAATATGGAAGCACTATACTCGAGTTTCGCCCTCATTTGAGCTCGTCAGTAGTGCATATTCCTGACCGGATCCGGAAACAGTCCCGGATCACGCGTGTGAAGCGGGTGTGTAACCACGCGGCACACACTGGACACACCAAATTATCACAACAGAACATCACAACGCTACCCATCGTAGGCTATGCTCAAGATTGCCCAATCGCCGCGACCGACGTCCGTCAATCGATGGGACCCGAACGATCAGGACTTCTCACTGGCAAGGAACACCAGGCCTCCTAAATCCAGTGAGCAATAATCAATTAATTATGTGGTTGTTTCGGGATTTGAAATTTAAATATTGAGCACAACCCACTACTGGCAACGCCGATCGCATCCTGGTATGAAACTAAGGCCTATCCACGTCAATATGGAAGCACTATACTCGAGTTTCGCCCTCATTTGAGCTCGTCAGTAGTGCATATTCCTGACCGGATCCGGAAACAGTCCCGGATCACGCGTGTGAAGCGGGTGTGTAACCACGCGGCACACACTGGACACACCAAATTATCACAACAGAACATCACAACGCTACCCATCGTAGGCTATGCTCAAGATTGCCCAATCGCCGCGACCGACGTCCGTCAATCGATGGGACCCGAACGATCAGGACTTCTCACTGGCAAGGAACACCAGGCCTCCTAAATCCAGTGAGCAATAATCAATTGATTATGTGGTTGTTTCGGGATTTGAAATTTAAATATTGAGCACAACCCACTACTGGCAACGCCGATTGCATTCTGGTATGAACCTAAGGCCTATCCATGTCAATATGGAAGCACTATACTCGAGTTTCGCCCTCATTTGAGCTCGTCAGTAGTGCATATCCCTGACCGGATCCGGAAACAGTCCCGGATCACGCGTGTGAAGCGGGTGTGTAACCACGCGGCACACACTGGACACACCAAATTATCACAACAGAACATCACAACGCTACCCATCGTAGGCTATGCTCAAGATTGCCCAATCGCCGCGACCGACGTCCGTCAATCGATGGGACCCGAACGATCAGGACTTCTCACTGGCAAGGAACACCAGGCCTCCTAAATCCAGTGAGCAATAATCAATTAATTATGTGGTTGTTTCGGGATTTGAAATTTAAATATTGAGCACAACCCACTACTGGCAACGCCGATCGCATTCTGGTATGAAACCTAAGGCCTATCCACGTCAATATGGAAGCACTATACTCGAGTTTCGCCCTCATTTGAGCTCGTCAGTAGTGCATATTCCTGACCGGATCCGGAAACAGTCCCGGATCACGCGTGTGAAGCGGGTGTGTAACCACGCGGCACACACTGGACACACCAAATTATCACAACAGAACATCACAACGCTACCCATCGTAGGCTATACTCAAGATTGCCCAATCGCCGCGACCGACGTCCGTCAATCGATGGGACCCGAACGATCAGGACTTCTCACTGGCAAGGAATACCAGGCCTCCTAAATCCAGTGAGCAATAATCAATTAATTATGTGGTTGTTTCGGGATTTGAAATTTAAATATTGAGCACAACCCACTACTGGCAACGCCGATCGCATCCTGGTATGAAACTAAGGCCTATCCACGTCAATATGGAATAAATTAAATCAACGCACATCGCTTATTTCGAAGCCGGTATGCGGGATAGATAAACTGCGTTCACTGTCCCTAAGCCACATACGTCGATACTTATAGCAGTCGCAGTCAACCCCAGCATTATTTGGCTGTTTGTGATTTCTTGGCAAGTTTACGTTTTGTAGTTTGCCATTGCTTTCTGAACGCCCGGCACCCGTACAATTGTATAAAAACAACGCGAGGCGGTATGCTGCCAAATCACCCGAAGTTGTGTTTCAAACGCGGGATGCGAGTTTACGAATTGCGTCCGTTACTTCTTCGCCACGGAGGGGGTACTCATATAAGTAGAATAAAATAAATACTGACGGCATTAGGCAATATAAAAATCTATCCACACAGGGATTCGAACCAGAGAACGACAGCGCCTGGCTGTGGGAACAAGTGAACTTCACCCCACAGCCAACTCGACCATCCATCATGTGCCATGCCGATAAGCGTGGGCGGTCATGTTCTGCCATCTCACTCGATCACCAGAGTCGTGGATCTCGATAAGACTGCAGTACATGATATTCTTGGCATCTGTAAAGAAGGTAGTTTGCCATTGCTTTCCTTCCTAGCAGTGACCATACTGGTCGATGACCGTGGCCATTGTCGCCCACCCCCCTCAAAAAAAAAAAAGATCCTCTGCCTACCGTCGTGAAGCTGGAGACCATAACCTACAACTATCTGTTGGCTGCTCTTCAACTTCATCCACCACCTGCACACACGGCTTCACGTAACCCTGATAGGGGGGCTAAACGGGTACTCCACCTTGCCCAAGCCCGCAGGCTAGCGGAGTGAAGGAGGCGCCTTACCTCTCCTTTGATAGGGAATACCCCTACCCCGCCACCCGCTGTACTTGTAGCACTTGTGCACCAAGTACGACAACTCGAATCTTCCAACAAATGCGTTGTCGTTAGTCGGGTCTATCAACTGTCTGAACTAGCCTCTGTATTCGAGTGAGGTATAGGTGCGTCAGAACTCGCCACCCGCACCACTTGCCAAGACATCAACAACAGCAGTGCTGGTGTTGACAGCGGTGTCCTGTAAATAGGAGCTTGTCATTACCTTATAAAGTACCCATGCCTAATTTAATGGAAATCAGTATAAACTGCGTTTCACTAACACCCCCCCCCCCCCCCCCCCCCCCCCCCCCCCGGGCGGAGGCCGACAAAACAAGACCAAAATCAGCCCAGAACTTTATCCCAGTAACCACGTGTATACATACATGTAGGCGACTAGCAATGTTACAGATGTGGCAATAGTAAATAACTGTTGGCTTGGCTTGCTACAACAGCTGAATGATCGCCTCCACGGCAGTCACGTCCTTACATCTCTCTCTCTCTCTCTCTCTCTCTCTCTCTCTCTCTCTCTCTCTCTCTCTCTCTCTCTCTCTCTCTCTCTCTCTATCTCTCGCTCTCTCTCTCTCTCTCTCATGTCTATAAAAAGACAAAATCTGTTCAACCCTTCTGGGCTATAATTAGAATTTTCATGTCTATACACACTTATTTGACATAGTAATTATTTTATTGATTTTTTTTTTTAATTTTACATTTCCCGAGCCATCACAGACAGACAATTAAGTCAGGGTGGAAAAGAAAAGACTGTGGTAATGAAGTCAGGGTGGAAGTACAATGATTGAACGAATAAGGGACTTTTTAGAAGTTTTATTAGAAGTTCTCGTAAACAAAAGTCAGGATGAAAAAGCGACGACTGTGCTAATTAAGTCAGAGTGGAAGTGGAAAGACGGTGCTAGCTAAGTCACGGTGGAAGCGGAAAGCTTGTGCTAATTAAGTTGAAGTGGATGAGAAAATATTTACTGAATGGACTATTTAGCAGTTATATTAGTAATTATCGTAAACAAAAGTCACGGTGGAAGCGGAAAGACTGAATGAACACGCTATTGTCTTATATTGGCATACCCATGCACTATCGTCGTCTGTGTAACTAAGAGCTACAGGGGATGGGGAAGTTGTAACCGAAGCCTCTTAACCCAACACCAGTACACCAGCAGGCTACTACTCTACCCACTCACCGACATTTAGAAAGCAAACTGAAAGCGAAAGTTCGACGGCGGATACGTCAACAACTAATGATAAAACTCGGCCAAGGACAAAATCACTGCGCATGCCCCCTGTGATCTCTGACCTCTCCAACTGTCGACCTCCACCATCGACCGGTGTATGACACGAGATTGCGGCTGTTGGACTATCTGCTTTGACAGGGCTCGTCAGTTGCATAACCGTCTCTTTAACCTTCCCACATCACTTACAGGCTGCCGGTAGCACAAGCAAGGTTGTTGTTGTTAGTGAAACGCAGTTTGTGCTGATTTCGATTAAATTAGGCATCGGTACTTTAAAAGGTAATGACAAGCTCCTATTTACAGGACACCGCTGTCAACACCAGCACTGCTGTTGTTGATGTCTTGGCAAGTTTACGTTCAGTAGTTTGCCATTGCTTTCTGAGCGACCGGCTCCCATAGCCATCACGTTAAAACCCAGCGTGACACCCAGGGGTGGGGGGTTGTTGTTGTTAGTGAAACCTACTCTGTGTTTGGCACTGAATCTGTCAAGCTGTGTACTTGCTGAGAATACTTGCTTGCTTGCTTGTGTTCGTTGGATTGAGCTCCAACGCGAAGTCCTGTATGTCGGATGAAGACATCCTGTTGTCCAACATCAGTGTGATGTCATACAGGACCTGAGTTTTGCGTGAGTATCCGTTGTCCCATGTCTGGCTTATTGGTGTGCAGACTGGTGGTTCCTCGCCGTACAGGCAGACACTCTCCGACTTCGAAGGAATCGGCGATCCTACTGACTTTAGCCAGGACCCCGAAGGGACCTGTTGCCCAGGACGCTCGACGAGGACGCGTCAATAGGTCTTGGCCAGTATATAACCCGGCCCTGGTGCCTTGGAAACACCTCTGCGTCCCGCTGAGAATACTAAAATGTTATATCGAACACACTTCACTGTTGTACTGTATGACAGTGAATCTTGGAATGCGAAGAAATACATTAGGGCGATTTTGGAATTTTTTTTTTTTTTTTTTGCATATCCTTTACAGGACATCGCTGTCAACAGCAGCATCTTTCAGCTGTCTGTTGATTTCTTGGCAAGATTACGCTCAGTAGTTTGCCATTGCTTTCTGAGCGGCCGGCTCATTATCCCGCAAGTCACCAGCGGGGGTCGAACCGCTCCCAGTTCTCTCCCGCTACGAGACTGCGTGATAAACGGGATTACGGAGAAAGTGTTGTAACCCCTCAGCCAGAAAGACCGGCATTTTGGAATTAGTTTACTATATATGAAACATGGTTGTATCCCCTGCACAGTCACCATGTCTCCGGCTCCCTAATAGCAGTTTGAGCTAAGAGTTGTTTTTTTTAATATTTAATTTATTTATTGTTCACTGGCTTTGAACTCAAGCGTAGTCCATACACGAACTATTACTTCTAGTCCTCTGGGCTGATTTTTGCGTGTGGATTTGCTATCTCTATTACCAGTGTCCTTCGCCACCAGGTTAACCCACTCCGATTTCTGAGGCACTTGTAATGTACGTCCTCAAGGCAAGGACGAGAGGTCAACATTTTAGTCCAACTGACCGGTGTATGAGTTGAAACCGCCACCTCGACAACAGCACCCCCGAATGTGTAGGAACGTGCGCACTTATCCATTCGACCACGCTTAAACTCTATGTGAACTTCGCCTATAACTCACCATATCATGACTTTTCCCACAACAACAACAACAATGACACATAAAACAGCTGTTCTAAACTTAGACATCAACTAAAGGTGTATTCACCCAGGTGAATTAAGACGATTGCTATAAGCTCTGACACCTGACCGCATTCCCCCAGTCTCCCTCAACTCATCCTTGAACTTATAAATCACCAGCTGTCACTGGCCAAACGCACGAAAGAGGCACGTGAGGTGAACGTGACAGGTAAAGCACTGAAAGTTAGCTCCCGATAGAAGTATGACCTGGTCTCAGTGGTTCTCACACAGTGGCGAGACGTTCCAGTGTACCACATAACAGCTGTATTATGTTGTTAGATCGTACTACTACTACTATTACTGGCGTTATTGCTGTAGAGGTTTCAAGAGAAGGTTCAGCACACGCTCCTACCCGCGGCTTTCTGTGCAGTTCGTTTCTAATGTAGTGGCTCCTTTTATCCCAATCGTTTATTACACTGAACCCTTTTGCCCCAATTCCTTATTACACTGACCCCTTTCGTTTCGTCCCAATCGTTTATTACACTGACCCCTTTTGTCCCAAACGTTTATTACACTGGCCCCTTTTTGTCCCAAACGTTTATTACACTGACCTCTTTTGTCCCAAACGTTTATTACACTGGCCCCTTTTGTCCCAAACGTTTATTACACTGGCCCCTTTTGTCTGAAACGTTTATTACACTGACCCCTTTTGTCCCAATCATTTATTACACTGACCCCTTTTGTCCCAAACGTTTATTACACTGGCTCTTTCGTCCCAATCGTTTATTACACTGGCCATTTTGTCCCGATCGTTTATTACAGTAGCTCCTTTTGTCCCAAACGTTTATTACACTGGCGTATTTGTCCCAATCGTTTATTACACTGGCCCTTTTGTCCCACTCGTGCATTACAGTAGCTCCTTTTGTCCAAATCGCGTATTACATTAGCCCCTGTCACATTCGCTTATTACTGTACACTGGCTTACCAAGAAACACCAGCCGGGCATAGAAAGGGCTAACGAGCACAAGTCAGCCGCGATGGAAACTAGAAACGATCATTTGTGTCCTGTCTACACATGTTTGAGAACCACTGACCTAGATCTGACCGAAACCACAACACTTCGAGGGGAGCTACAGGATAAAACAACAGTACGATAACCCAGACACTTCTGCACAGCCATTTGTAGGATTTGGTGACTCAACAGCTGGAGCCCAAGTTACTTCTTATGCTAATCAACGCTGCCCCAGGGCGCTTTGCAGTTTCTAACGGTGCAACAATCTTTCCTAGGGCGCTGTGCAGTTTCTAACGGTGCAACAATCTGTCCTAGGGCGCTTGCAGTTTCCAATGCTGCAACAACAATCTGTCCTAGGGCGCTGTGCAGTTTCTAACGGTGCAACAACAATCTGTCCTAGGGCGCTGTGCAGTTTCTAACGGTGCAACAACAATCTGTCCTAGGGCGCTTGCAGTTTCCAATGCTGCAACAACAATCTGTCCTAGGGCGCTGTGCAGTTTCTAACGGTGCAACAACAATCTGTCCTAGGGCGCTGTGCAGTTTCTAACGGTGCAACAACAATCTGTCCTAGGAGTAGTGTAAGTGGGGCTCCATCCAGTGCTTTTGAGGATCTTATATAAATCAACCATTTATCGATCCTGATCCTCAAAGGGTGATAACTCTTTTTTCCCCCAAAAAGGTAGGCGTGGTCAGAGGTGACGTGGTCTAGTGACTCATCATAGGTGGCGTGTTCTAGTGACTCATCATAGGTGGCGTGCGTGGTCAAGTAATTATAGTGTACGACATAAAAAATACGACATAAAACATTAAAATAAAGAAAACAAACGAGTCAAGTAAGGTATATAATAATTTTATTAAATCATATATAGACAAACAATACATATTAAATAAGTAATGGCATAGTCGAGATATTATCACTGTCAACCTTTCTTTTTATATAGAGATATGACAGTGAATTACGATGTTGTGTGTATGTATATACAGAAGAGTCTTGTGTTTTGAAGCCTATATTGGTTCCCCCACTCGGTGTTTGGGTGTTTAATACTTCCAAAAACGTGTCCTTGTTTAAATGGGTGTTGTGGTTTTTGGTCAAACCTTTGGTACTGATTTTATCATAATCACCCACACAAATATATGTTTTACTACACAATGAGACCATCCCCTCCCCTTCGTACTCTAGTTTGAAAAGCCCGGGGGTTCTCTTTTCATAGGCTTTGATAGTCTGGCAATCCTGACAGGTATCAGTACTAGGGGTAATTCTATGAACAGGGCAGGTTTCAGATGGGAACCAGTGATTATAGACTCTGTCATACTCTGCTCTAAGGTGTGGTCTAACCACCTCAGAGAGTGAGGCGGCGCTAAGGGCCAAATAGAGAGAGTCAGTGTCCATTTCAGTGAGTTGGTAGTCTTCTTTAGCGATAAATTTGTCGAGAAAGTCGTAATAGAAAGCTAGCATGCGCAACTTGGCATACTGGTAGACAAAGAACCCAATCTGTAGAGGTAGATCCCAGACAGTTTTCTTTTTTAGGGTTTCTACTTCGAAAAGATCGTCTGTAACAGCAGTCATGCTTTTGAACCTGGGGTTATTTATTAGTTTGGTAGTGTCTTTTCCCTGGCAGTAGGAGACATCAGTATGTTTGGCCTTATTGGTAAGTGTTTTCCCGTAAGCGGCGTTACCTAACAACTTCATTGTGTCGGCTGTAATAGACTCGGCTGGATTTTTGTCCCCTTGGCGACGGGCATTAGAGACTGCTTCCCCGAATTGTTTAAAACAACTAACCGGTCGATATTCTATTGTCTGGTAGATGTGGGTAACGACCAATCCATGCGCTAGATACCACTTTAAAAGAGGGGTGGCTAATAATATTTTCTTCCCGAAATAACTACCAATCAATGTCCGTCGTGGGGTACTCAATAGTTTATTTTTTATGGCATATTCTTGCATAAACTCCCCAATATCATCTCTCGACACCTCCGTGTTCTTGAAAATAGGGGGCATTTCGGCAAATGACTCTTTTAAATTAGTCGGGGTCTCTATATCGCACTCAACCAACCCGAAAAATGTATCACTTTTTACAGCGTCGATGATCTGGTTTTCACTCAACGATCCCCAAGGAAGTTCTGATGGTGGAAATGTTTCCCGCAAGAAACACTTGATGGTTGTGTTTGACCTCTTTAATCTCTGCCACTCACATTCCCAAATAACCTTAACGGTCACCCCAACAGTTTTTTCTAGATACTCGTGGATCTCGCACGTGTTCTGGTATAGTTCGACTAACGGTTTTTTATTGACGGGATTAATCGTTTTCCCAGCAGTTAGACGGCAAGAGGGGTGCCCGTGGAACAAACACCCATGGAATTGGTAAGCTGTCGTATTCTTTTTATCCCACCCATCTACGCGAATATGTCGGTCGCCGAGCTGCATCTCGTGACTATTGAATTGGGTTTTTAACTCTATGTTGTTGTTGTGTGACACCCAGGTTAACCACTCTCGACTCTGACGTGTGTACTTGTGTAATCTGTGTGCTCTAAACCCATCCTCGCGGCTTCGATATATGGGGAAGTCTGATGGCATCTCTTTCATAAGAGACCAAAGGTATAATGCATTCGCATCAAATCCTTTAATGCTTTTTACCAGCTTATTACCCCTGATACAGGTCTCATTGACTTGATGGTAGCGATGGAAAATGATACTCGGTCCACCCACGACGTTATCTCGTAACAACTTGTGCACCTTCTCCTCCTTCTTCGAAAACAAAACAAAAGAAACATCTTTATTCATAGTGTTGAATAAGTACTGTAAAGTAATGCCGGGGACGGAGATGGCCTGCTTGCACATGTCTATATTTAAACCGGCATAAAAGGCTACTTGTTTTTCCAGGGCTTGTAGAAAAGGAGACACGTCTTTGATGTTGTACCAAATTAGAAAGTCCCGCAAGGTAGTCATTTTATTATCGGTCCACGCTTTCTGACAAACGGCGTATTCTGTTTCGGAAATGTTACGGTTTTTAAGTTTTGAGAAAAAAGCACCGTGTGGTGGTAGGGCTGTCTCATTTAGCTTACTGAGGTCGGTCAGATACTCATATGGAAAAAATCCCTTTGTCTCTTTTATCCCAAACGAGGCTAAATATTGAGAGTAACTTACGCCCGGGACCAGAAAGTTGGAGACGTCGAGGAATTTCAGTCTTTCTGTCGCTATGCACATAAAATTATTATTTCTCTTGACTATAAACTTGAACGGGTTAGCCTCCCGATCAAGGAAATACCGTACCAAATAAGGTTTCAGAAGGTTAGTGTCATACTTACCGCTATTCATTCCAAACAGAGGGAGCTGGAACAAATACAAGTCGAGCCTCTCACTTAATTTTGGGTGGTCACCTAATTTAGCAAAGACTGACTCGAACTTTTTGAGTAAAAGCTCATACGATTTAGCAGCTATGTCATGGAGATAGTCCAACATTTCATTTACGAGGACCTGTGGATCACCGGTGGTGATGAAACATTTAGGGGTGTCGAACCCAGGGACATTAGAGGCGACCGCACACGAGAGGGGGACGTGTTTGGCCATGAAGGTCGTCGACTTTGAGTCAGCCGGTAAATTTTCATTGGAGAAGAAAGATTCCATATCGTAGCACGCTCTGAAAGGGAAAATAAAATTTTCGTCCACGTCAAACCCGTGGTCACGGAGCAAGTCCAAGATCGATTCGGTCGGCCGATAAACCCCGCCTTTATACGTTTCGATAGTGGCTACGCCTTTGCACCTAAGTTCGTGGGGTGTCAATCGCTTGTACATCTTAAACAGCTTACCGCATTTCCCACAAGAAAAACACCGAGCGGCCTTGGCCACATCAACAATATACATGAAATGGTTTTCATGTAGAAGAAGATTCAGTATATCTGGATGTGTACTAGTGCTTCTAATTTTCGGAACCAGATATTCCTCCTCTGTAAAGGCAAACACATTGATTTGTATTTTAAAGCATTCTTCCAGGGCAGGTAAATCAACTAAACTAACACCAGAAAAAGGGGTGTGGGCGTCCAACTCTTTATAACACAGCCATTTGGTGAACAGTCTTCGTGTATCTTTTCTAAGATACCTGACATCTTTTCCTTGTGATTTAAACACAGATATACAGCGAAATATACACAAGTTGTCTGTGTACGGCTTACCGCGTGAGTCCGTTTGAAGCGTATTAATAAATTTGTTTTGTTTGATAAAGTCGGGGATTGATTCTAATACAACAACCAACAGGGAATTCTATCAACTTGTAAACTGTAAAAAGTTATACTGGGAATTGTTTCAACAAAGTATTTCGTATCTGGTCGGGTTAATGTCGCTGAATTGACCAAATCAACAGCATTCACCTTGGTCACAAAGGCCTCGAAATCAGACCTATTGGAGACTAAAAAGGGTGTAGGGAACAAGGAAGAGTTATTGGAACTGGCATGGTATAATCGTAGGGCTTGTGTCTCTCGATGTCTTAGTATTGTGTGCAGACTGGCGATTATTTTGAAGCGGGAGTTTTGAACATTAAAAAGTCGGAATAAACGAGAACTCCAATCTGTCGGCATGTCAGTATCTGGTCGATTAAAAAATGTCCATTCACACAGATACCGACCGTGTCGTATGTGTGATCTAATCGTATTCCAGTGCTCATTATACACAGCTCGAACATCCGGGGGTAATTTTTGTAATGACAAATATTCAGTAGTTGTGTTAACACCAGAGGTTCCCGCCGGTTCGTTGCCAGCCGTGACACGTGATGATAGTTGAGTATTATTAGTAGGCGACACGTTATCGACCGACACGGCACCTGGTGTTAGTAACTGTTCATCTGTGGTCGGCGAAACTTGATCGCCTGCGCCACCCGACAAGGTATCTGATGATCCGTCACTCGCCGTGGCACTAGGTGATAGTTGCTCATCTGTCGGCAACATGCTTGATGTTGATGCTGCTGCGTCACTCAGTAAGGAACTAGGTGATTGTTGCTTATTGTTGAGCGGTGACACGTGTTCGGCTGTGCCACCCGACAGGGCACCTGGTGTTAGTAACTGTTCATCGGTGGTCGGCGAAGCTTGATCGCCCGACAAGCCACCGGATGTTGATAACTCCTGCCCACTACGGCTGGCGGCAGAATGGGCGGATGCTGCTTGTGTTGATGTGGTAGTTGGCGGTATTTGAGTGTCTGTAACTGACGACGGTCTGTCATTCGATGTTTGTTGTGTGGTTGACTTCTGACGTTTACCAGTAGATTGTTCGTCTGTATTCGGTTCTCGTCGCCGCTTGCGACTTGTGGATTGTTGATTATTAGCAGCACTAGATGATGGTTGAGTGGTCGACACGGCACTGGATACTGTAGTTCATGTTCGGTCTTTACGTGTCTCCGTAAATTATCATATCTATTGTAACTGTAATCACAAAAATCGCAAGTAAACTGTTGTGTCGAATGAGTAGTTCACAACATGCCGACGTAGATTAGTAGCAAATGTGAAGGTTTTATTACAGAGATTACATCCGTGCCTCTGCGTAGCTGACATTCTCTGATAAAATGGCCGACCTCTTTGTGAATGTTATCCAGCCGGATGAACTTTGTAAGATGACGCAATTACTCGATGGGTTGATTCGTCAACATGCAACGTTAGTTTGAGTCTGTTGTAGCCAATATACCAACTGATCAAGCATATCACTGTCTTTGAGAATATCGCAGACGAATTATTTTCTGATGCCCGCGTCAACTGCTGGCCGGATAATAGTTTTAATGTCTTTGAGCAGATATATGAAGCAAAATCTCGTTGATTCGTTGTACAATTCTGACGATGATGTCGAGGAAATTGTCACCAGTTTCGTGCAGAAGACAAGTAGCTTTCTGTATCAGAAGGCACAATTGTTAAAGTCCAACGATGAATTAGAAAATATGTTGAAATTATTATCCGTTGAATAAAAAACATCCTTCCTCGTTAACTGCCAGAACTCAAATGACTTCACATGCGTTTCATGAATTACTTGTCGTGAGTGTTTGTCGTATATTTGAAACGAGCAAGTTGGGAGAGAAGTGTCATTTGAATCAACCAATCAGATGTCGGGAAAATAAGTAGCCACATCGCTTGACCGCCCACTGTCACACGGGGGCCGGGCGAACTGTCAAAAGGCGGGTTTGTGGCTGGCACATCTCACTCGAGTATAGATTCATAATCACGCAGAAAGAACCACGACTTTTCATCGACTATATATTAGCTACTACACTCTTTGTCATTGTCTGCCACCATAATTACGTACCTAGGTACTTTGTGTCAAATCGTAATTGCATCTCTTTCGTACGTTTTTTTCTATCTCCGGGAGGAAAGATAATTGGGTTTGATGGCAGTGCACCTAACCAGAGACAGTTCTGTAAGTATTCTGTCCTTACTTCAAACAGAGTTTGCTGCCAGGCGTAATTCCCCGGTAAGATGTTAATTTCTCTGACACTGAAATTATAAAAATGTCTCTCTCTCGAAACATTAATTTCCTAGAAACATAATTGTCAGAGTCCCGAGGCACGATAATTTAACGTCTTCAGCTTAGTGTCAGTTTTGGGTGAGTCATATATCTTTGTTTAACAGATTTCTTGTACTAACAGAAAAAACCTCACCTGCCTGTTTGCGTCAGACAAAAAAAAACATTAATACAAACCCGCAATACATTATACGGAAAGACATTCTTTAATATAAAAAACATTGCTACAAACCCGCAATACATTATACGGAAAGACATTATTTAATAAAACAACACACATTTACAAAGACATTACTACAAAAAAGACGCGGGTTTTTTTTTTAAAAAGAACCGCCAGGTTTTACCAAACGTCAACATTATAATTGTCAACAAACCCGACTGCATGCAAATATTAAATTCTCATACACGCACAACGTTCATTCATAGCAGAAGATACCCGCCATTCACAACTTTTTCTAAAGCAATGCGAACAACGCCTTGTTTTCATCGATTGAAATTACACCGAACAATGAATCACGACGTATTGATTTGTCTGTGTGTTGGTACTTTTTTTGCCTGGCGAGTGGGGAAAATTTAACATAAGAATATTTATGATTAATTCACCAGAAGCAAGAAATATAGCGTCACAGAATGTGCATCAAAGTTGAGTGGGTTAACACAATTGTATTCTTTGTATATACCGGTCTCTGTGGCTGTGGGGTTACAACACTTTCTCTCTGTAATCCCATTTATCACGCAGAGTCTCGTAGCGGAGTGAGAGCTGAGGCGGTTCGACCCCCGCTCGTGACTTGGTGGATACTGAGCCGGGAAAGCAATGGCAAACTACTGAGCGTAACCTTGCCAAGCGAGCAACATACAGCTAAGTTCTGTCAAGGATATGGTAACAAAGACATCTTACCGGCGATAAGCCGTCGCGGTGTGTGGAAATGGCATCTGTTAGCGTGTGCCGTGCCGATAAGCGATCATTATCTAGCACAACCGTAGGGGAGTAATTCTTTAAACATCGGCGTCGGTAATCACTATCAGGTGGCGCCCTGGTTAAACATTATAATCAAGAGTTGTCGGGTCACTAATCGTTGAAATATATAGACGGGCGTGCGAGTCATATCTGGTCATTTAGTGACCATGGATCCTCGCTGGAAACACCCTTTTACTTGTTTGATTGCTGGCCCGACAGCGAGTGGTAAAACCGTCTTTGTCCAGCGCTTCCTGACCCATCTACCAGCCATGGTAGACCCGATTCCAGAGGAGGTTATATGGTGCTATGGGGAATGGCAATCCATGTACGAGAATATGAAAGGAGTGCAGTTTAATGAAGGGCTGCCTGATATGGACAAATGGACCGGCGATAGAAGTCGGCTAGTGGTAATAGATGACCTAATGACCGAGACAGATGATAGGGTAACTAAACTATTTACTAAAGGCAGTCATCATCGCAACCTCAGCGTCATGTATATTGTACAGAACCTCTTTGGGAAGAATAAAGAACAAAGAACCATCAGTTTGAATTCACATTACCTAGTAGTATTTAAGAACCCTCGAGACGGTGCACAAGTTAATAATTTGGGAAAACAAATTTTTCCAGGGCGGGTGTCATATGTCCAAGAGAGTTTTAAGGACGCTACATCGGCTCCTCACGGGTATTTGTTATTTGACCTCCGCCAGGAAACACCGGATCAACTCCGTCTACGAAGTCATATATTTCCCGACCAAAGACAAGTCGTCTACGTCCCTAAATAACATGTCTAGTCAACTTAAACGCAACGAATCCATGTTGCGGTACTTGGGTGAAGCCAAGCCACCTGCCGTAAAAGCTGTTATTAAAACAGCTTCCCCAGACCTCGTCCAATCAATTTGCGAATGCTGTCACAATGTATTAAAAGGTAATGTTCCCCTGACACCAGCTCAGAAGCGGCGTCTGCAACGTCACAAAAACAGTCTGAGAGCGCTCACTCGTAAGAAACTATCACTCAAGAAACGGAAACAGATCTTGCAAAAGGGTGGATTCATCGGCGCCCTGCTCGGACCCATCCTTAACGTCTTGAAAGGTATTGTGGGTTTATAATGAAGAAAATGATCCTGGTCGATCCTCGGGTGTTGGAAAAACCCTACGTACCACCCGACACACTAACCGATAGCCTACAAGACTTGGATAATCAGATGCAACAAGTCCTGGAAACAGAAGATCTACCACCCCGTGACAAAGCCAGACTATATCAACAAACCTTACAGCGGTATCTGAATCGCCTCGAGCAGCATAGACACAAACCATTAGGTCTGGTGGATATCAAGGAACAAAAACCCGAAGTCAGCGCCTTACCGGTACCAGTAGTCGAGACACCGCCTGCTCAGCTAACACCGAAGGTAGACGAACCCAAAGCCCCAGCAGAGACACCTGTGGCTACACCGGGTTATAAACTGCGGAAGAAGAAGAGTAGGATACCTACACCCCGATGGGAAAAATGGCCGCGCAATTAAGAAAGTATTACTATGACCCTAAGAAGCCGGGAGCCTATGGTGGTGCTGTCGCTTTACATCGAAATAACAAACTTCCAGCTAAAACCATTCAGAAATGGTTACGTCATCAGGATACCTACACGTTACATAAACCGAATCGTCGCCGATTTCAGAGACGTCAGACCATTACCGGGGGTATAAATCAACAGTTTCAAGCCGACTTGATAGATATGCAAAAATTACGAAGGTACAATGACGGTATGGCCTACCTAGTGACGTGTATCGATGTGTTTAGTAAATATGCCTGGGCCATCCCGATCCAGAAGAAAACGGGCAAAGAACTAGTGGCGGTCGTGAGTAAAATATTTGAAGAGGGCCAACCGATAAACTTTCAGACCGACAAAGGTTCAGAATTCGTCAATCGGACCTTCTTAAAATTTCTGACTGACCGAGGCGTGCATTTCTTTACCACTGAGAACGAAGATGTGAAAGCCGCCGTGGTAGAAAGATTCAACCGAACTCTTAAAGAAAAAATGTGGCGTTATTTTACCAAGACCAATACACTGCGCTACGTCGACGTGATAGATAAATTGATCCAGAACTACAATGGTTCGTATCACCGGAGTATTCGCATGGCCCCTGTGCAAGTTAACAACACTAATCAAGAAGAAGTGTGGAATAATTTATACCGTAAAACAGACGCATCAAGAAAAGTGTATTTCACAGCCGGCGACCGTGTCAGGTTAGCTCAAAGCCAACAACCTTTTAAAAAAGGTTATATGTCGGGTTGGACAGAAGAACTGTTTACCGTTAGTCGTATAAACCAGACTAGTCCGGTGACGTATGTGCTAAAAGACGATTCAGGGGAGGAACTTAAAGGGTCATTCTACCGAGAAGAAATACAATTGGTGGGTGATAAAGAAATTTATCGTATCGAAACAATCTTACAAGAAAGGTGGAGGAAAGGTAGTGGTAAAGAGTATTTAGTCAAGTGGTTTGGTTATCCCAATTCATTCAACAGCTGGATAGCCGACACACAACTAGCCAGCTATGGAGACTAGTGGTATGGCCGAAGACAACCTGGAAAATATGGTGTTGCGTCCACAGACTAGGGACGGGGAAAGAACTTCGTTCTGGTCGTTTTTTGGACAACGAGTGCCGCGGCCAGAGATTGTATTCATCTGCCAAACCCTCGTTATATATAGCGTGATTGCTGTGTCACTATTCAATCTGACTCAAGGCAGCGCAGACGCAGCAGAAGGCAAACTGTGGGTCGCTCTAATGAGTAGTTGTTTGGGTTATATGCTACCTAATCCTAAGCTAGATAAACAATGAGTTTTTATTTGGTGTTACCGAGTGTTACGGCCCCGGATGTGTTCCCGAACAACCACCCAGGTCACTTTTTCGTCAAGTTGCCGCAGACTATTGAGGTGAGTCAACAATACGAAGTGGGCCTGGCCGAAATTCAATTCCCCAATACGTATTTTAACGGTTTGTCGGGGGAAATTTGGATCCAGTACTTTCCGCCCAAAGGTAGTGGTCTGGAACCTGTAACCCTTGAATGTCCACCGGGTCCGTTCACCACCCCAGAAGCTTTCATCGAGGAGCTGAATAAGTTGTGTGTCGAAACCCAAGTAGACGAGAAAGTAAACATCAAATTCACGCTACGTACACCTTGGAACAAAGTCGCAATGAAACTACTTGAAAAAGGCGCCCACGTTAAAATTAGTGAGAGGTTGAAAAAAATGTTGGGTTTTCCAACCTCAACTCTATCAGACGACAATGCCTTATTATACGGTAATGTGGAATTGGAGATGGATAGCGTCGTTAAAAATATCTACGTCTATTCTGATCTCGTAGCTGCCAGACCAGTCGGAGACGCCATGGTTCCTTTACTAAGGACTGTCCCTATATTGGATCGCTTGTTGCCGTCAGTGTATCGTGTCTACGACAAACCACACTACGTCCACTTAAGTCGATTCTCCTTCGACACGGTGGAAATACTTTTAACTACGGAGACGGGAAAAACGATACCACTCAACGATGGGACTTCAGTGCTAACTTTACATTTTCGAGCCCGGAAACTCTCAGAACTCGAATAGACTAAAATGTGTTTTTATGTGCCCATCGACGCGTTTCCCACTAGACGAACAGGGTGCTGAAATTAGACTTAGTTGGCGGATATTTTACAAGTCCCTTCGTCAGCGAGACTGAGTCCGTTCTTTCCGGCCTGGGTGAAGTAGATTTGGACCAGGGTACGCAAATTATCTATTCCGACATTGTCACCTCGCGTGTGGTCGGCGCTGTGATGGTACCATTACTACGGACTCTACCTGTCCTAGACAGATCCACCACCTCTGTATTTAGGCTGTACGATAAACCACATTACGTTCCACTCTGTCGGTTCTCCTTTGACACGATTGAGCCTCTTATAACCGACGAACGGGGGAAACCTATCCCATTCATAGGTGGGACATCGGTAGTGACGCTGCATTTTCGAACCAACAAACGTTTTGAGTTGGTTTAACCATGGTTAGACACGTGCCAATCCGACGCAATCCCAAACTATACGAGGAATATTTCTGTAATCAAGCCGGCAGCGGTCTACCCGTTTTTGTGGGTGGTCGGAGTCAGCGAGGTCATGGAATTGGTAGTTTCTTTAGTGGTCTTGGTCGAACAATTCTTCCTTGGTTGAAGACTGGTGGCAAAGCCCTTTTGCGGGAAGGGTTGGGTACGGGTTTGCAGGTGGCTCAAGACGCCCTAGCCGGTCGGAATGTCGGCGAGTCCTTCAAAGAACACGCCAGGGACGCCGGTCAACGACTGCTCCAGGGCGCTGCTCAACATATCAGCCAATCAGGTAGCGGCGTCAGGAAACGAAAACGAGCCGCCCCGCCCGGTCAGCCCAGTAAAAGAATAAAACCAGCCGGCAGAAAGCGATCGGCTCATAAGAACCACCAACACCAGCGGGGACATTCGGATATTTTCTCGTAATGGCGTTAATACATCCCAAGTCATGTGAGTGCCTACATTCTGGTCTGGATTTGTTTAGCGTGCCACCTACCCAGACGGCCGTGGAAGAAGGACAGTTTGTGGAGATTCATCCGTTGGCCACGTTAGCCTATGGGGCACCCATCGAGTTCTCCATCTCTGGCGTGGGAGAGGATTATATAGATTTATTTAATACTTTTCTGCACGTGAGAGCCAAAGTTACACTTCCCAACGGTGACGACCTACCGAGCACCGCCGAAGTCGGTCCCATAAATTATTATTTGCATAGTTTGTTTTCTCAAGTAGACGTGTCTTTGAATGACACTCTTATTTCACCGAGTGAAAATTCGTATCCGTACCGGGCCTACTTGGAAGCTCTTCTGAATTATGGTGAAGAGGCCAAAAAGAGTCATCTGACGTCAGCACTATACTACCCAGATACTCCTTTGTATATGACAGACACGAAGGGTGAAACCAATAAAGGTCTAGCCAAAAGACGATCTTTAGCCAGCTCTAGTGTGGCGATGGATATGATGGGCCGTCTACATTCCGATATTTTCAATCAGGACAGGTACATGCTGAATGGGATCGATATCAAAATCAAACTAACCCCCTCAAAATCTGTCTTTAATTTGATTGCCACGGATGTAAACGGTGGTTACAAAAGTGTCATTACTCATGCCACCCTCTTGGTGAGGAAAGCTAAGTTAAATCCAGCTATCTCTCTGGCTCATGAAAAAGCCTTATTGAGAGCCAATGCCAAGTATCCCATTAAAAGGGTAGTGGTAAAAACCTTTTCTATCCCGAAAGGTATGTTTTCCCACACGCAAGATAACCTCTTCCTCAGCCAGACGCCGACCCGGGTGGTGATCGGCTTAGTGAATGCGTCGTGTTTCAACGGCGAGCTAAACACGAACCCCTTCATATTCAATCATTATCAGTTAAACTATTTGAGTTTGATGGTAGATGGGCGTAGTGTCACAGGCAAACCCTTAACCATGAATTATACCACAGGTCAGTATGCGCGAGCTTTCCATGGTACCAATTTGGCCCTCGGTCTGACCGGTAAGGATGTCGGGAATGGTATCAATTTTGAGAGTTTCAGTCAAGGGTTCGCTCTTTACGCTTTTGATCTGACTCCCAGTATATTAGACGGGGAGCAGTTTGAACTGGCCAAATCCGGTCCACTGTCACTGGAACTTAAGTTTGCCGTTATAACGGATGCGCCTCTACAAGTCATCATATACGCGGAACTCGACTCGGTTCTAGAAATTTCCAAGACGAGACAAGTGCTAACCGATTACGTAGCATAATGGATACCCAACACCTAAGACAGTTACTCATGTCTGACCCGTTTGTTCGACGACTTTCGCTAGTCAACGTATGTGCTAGAGATCAATTGCCTAGACACATTGATAGAACACAACCAGCCGCTTTTATCGTCAACACCGACACCAGTGCTTACTCTGGGTCACATTGGATCGCCCTATATTTCGATGGCCTAGGTCAGTTTGAATATTTCGATTCGTTTGGTTTGCCGCCATTACACGCCGACATTATCCGCTTTATACGACGTAACTCGGACCAATCACCTATGTACAATACCCGTATGTTACAAGACATCAATAACGCCACTTGCGGGCTGTACGCCCTGTATTTTCTGGTGATGAAATGCCGCGGCGCGAGCCTGTCGCGTATCCTGCAGCCGTTTGGTCACAGACAACACGTGAATGACCGCCTCGTGTTTCGATTGGTTAGCCCGTGGTTGAAAAAGACAAGTCCAGACACGTTTAAAATCAATCGATAAACTATGTCCTATAAAACGAGACGAACTGGCCACATTCGTGTTTCGTGCCCGCCACGCTCAAGATGTCTACAGCTACCTGGATATTCATGTCAAGAACTGCTGAAATGCCCAGACCACTAGCCAACGGTTTGAAAGCGGCGACAGTTTCTCAATACCGAGGCACTACGACGCTACATTTACGCAAGTATTTCGGTGTCTCTGAGCTCAAGTACCCGACCAAGGTGGGAATTACACTCACGAGAGCAGAGTTTGAGTCTCTCCTATCAATGAAGGATGACATTCTAGCGGATTTCGATAAACTAACTTACCAACCACCCGAGGTGTCTAGTAAAGACCAGTCTACCCACAATCAAGACCCCGTGATGTTTTATCAAGACCCGTCTACCTACAATCCTAGACGTACCTGAACCGATTACCTATGACTACAGTCAAGACATGCCACTGAATGACCAGACAGCTTTCTACAGTAATCAAATCCCGCTGATCCCTTTGGGACGTAAACGACGCAAGCTTTAGATGTTGTAACCGAATAGATGTTGTCTACCAATAAAATCTGTGTGAAAAATGTTACCTTTTTGTTTGTTTTTTATTTTTAATGTTTTATGTCGTATTTTTATGTCGTACACTATAATTACTTGACCACGCACGCCACCTATGATGAGTCACTAGAACACGCCACCTATGATGAGTCACTAGACCACGTCACCTCTGACCACGCCTACCTTTTTGGGGGAAAAAGAGTTATCACCCTTTGAGGATCAGGATCGATAAATGGTTGATTTATATAAGATCCTCAAAAGCACTGGATGGAGCCCCACTTACACTACTCCTAGGGCGCTGTGCAGTTTCTAACGGTGCAACAACAACAACCTAGGGCTCTGTGTAGTTTCTAACGGTGCAACAACAATCTGTCCTAGGGCGCTGTGCAGTTTCTAACGGTGCAACAACAATCTGTCCTAGGGCGCTGTGCAGTTTCTAACGGTGCAACAACAATCTGTCCTAGGGCGCTTGCAGTTTCCAATGCTGCAACAACAATCTGTCCTAGGGCGCTGTGCAGTTTCTAACGGTGCAACAACAATCTGTCCTAGGGCGCTGTGCAGTTTCTAACGGTGCAACAACAATCTGTCCTAGGGCGCTGTGCAGTTTCTAACGGTGCAACAACAACAACCTAGGGCTCTGTGTAGTTTCTAACGGTGCAACAACAACAACCTAGGGCGCTGTGCAGTTTCTAACGGTGCAACAACAACAACCTAGGGCTCTGTGTAGTTTCTAACGGTGCAACAACAATCTGTCCTAGGGCGCTGTGCAGTTTCTAACGGTGCAACAACAATCTGTCCTAGGGCGCTGTGCAGTTTCTAACGGTGCAACAACAATCTGTCCTAGGGCGCTGTGCAGTTTCTAACGGTGCAACAACAATCTGTCCTAGGGCGCTGTGCAGTTTCTAACGGTGCAACAACAATCTGTCCTAGGGCGCTGTGCAGTTTCTAACGGTGCAACAACAATCTGTCCTAGGGCGCTGTGCAGTTTCTAACGGTGCAACCATCTTTTTACCGCACAGAACCCTTCGAGTTGAACTGGGCCTATGGTGCTGGTTTCAAACAGTATAAACAAGTTAGTTTCATATCCTTTTACATGACGTCGCAGTCAACCCCAGCATTTTTGTGGCTGTGATTTCTTGGCAAGTTTACATTCAGTTGTCTGCCATTGCTTTGTGATGACTGGAACTCACATCATTGTATGAAAACCAACGCAAGTCGGCCAGCTTCCAAATCGCCCGCAGCTGTGTTTCGAACGCGATGTGCGGGATTGCGAATTGCGGTCGTAACTCCTTCACCACAGAGCCGGCTCCAGCAGTATGACTGACTGACTGACTGACTGACTGGCACCTTGCTGTCTTGACAGACGGCGCTAACAGAAAGCAGGTAGTACCGTCTACTGTCGCATGGTAGCTCAGTCATATCTAAGTCCTGACATCGCATACCTAGCAGTATGACCATTTTATAAAATAAAGGACCCGTTTTACACATTCCCGAGGCCTAGTGGGCATACGGTACTAGGCCCATATATTACAACCCCCGAGGCCTAGCGGGCACATGACGCTAGGCCCATAATTTTACAGACCAATGGGTTGGTACTCGTTGGATGATGTGGTGAGGAACTCGCCGGCCACTGTTACTTCCAAAGACATTTTCTTGCACCCATTTTAGGCTGGTTTGACCTGGGCGCCGAGATCAATTTGAATAATCCGGTTGTTGTTTGTCCATCAAGAGTGATGATGACCATTCATTTCATCCAGTGGGGTTGTTTGTCCATCAAGAATGATGATAACCACTCATTTCATCCAGTGGGGTTGAAAGTATGGAGCCGTGAGGTCTAAGATGGCTGATAAGGCCTATTTTGGCCCGAAATGTTGTTTGACAACGTGGGCAAAGAATGCCTGGAGGATCTCTTGCAGTGATTTTTCTGTCCAGCTTTTTATTCACAGCTCTTGCAGTCCTGGATGCTTTGCAAGTGACTACACCCTTGCGTAATGACGTACGCCATGAATTTCGGTCTTTGGCAGCAGTTTCCCAGGTGTCATGATGAATTCCAAAAGCTTTCAGTGAGATTTTCAGAGTGTATTTAAAGAGTTAAAGACGTTAAAGACGATAAAAGTCCGATTAGATGCGAATTGAACTCATGACCAACGAGCTGGAGGTATGCCTACAGCCACTAAGCTACTACTGCTCGCTATCGATCCTACGGATGGTACATAACGCTATGACCAAGAGAGTGGACACTGGTCAGTTTGACATCATGGCATGGAAGAACATCGGTATCAGAAATGATTGACAGCACAAGAGACAAGACGGTGGACAGACATGATCACCAACGCCACACGGCATGAGCTATAAGAAGATTGGCAACATGAGAGGCAGAAGGCAGTCGACAGATATGATCATCAACGCCACACGACATGGGCTATTAGAAGATTGGCAACATGAGAAAGAGAAGGCAGTCGACAGATATGATCATCAACGCCACACGACATGGACACAACCATCTTAGAGAATCGCGTACCCTTTACACTAAAGTTATTACAGTTTAAAAATGTATGACAACCAAATGGGCACTCCGTAATATGTACATTATAGTTCATTATCGAGTGCTTGCCGACTGGCGATGGCGATCATGTGTCTCTATATTCTGCGATTTCCAACGTCATGTATCAATTCGTGTGTGTTGATTCATATCCGTGCCTTGAGACAAGACTGTCAAGAATTTTCTTTCGTTGTCTTCCTCTGTCTCTTTTCCCAGTTGTCACAGCATCTTCCAGTTTTTGTGTTTTTATAATGTGGCCAACAAAGATGACTGCCTCTTTCTGGTGCCCATGATAAATTACCTCTGTGACCTAGTCTCTTTAAACACCTTTTAGATTACTCATTTTAATTGTCGAAGGAATTTTTCAGCACTCTTCTAAAAAAAAAACAACACATCTCCAAGGCTTATAGAGTTATTGTCAAGGCTTCGCCTTGGCACTAAAGTTGTTACAGTACACGGCACAATGACCTGATGTGCGGCATGTAACATTTACACTAAAGTTATTACAGGTTTAAGACGTTACAACAATGGGACGGACATCCGATAACATTTACACTTTAACATGGCACACAGACATTATGGACAGCAAGTAACATTTACACCAAAGTTATTACAGGTTTAAATCGGTAAAATGATCCCAGAGATAAGATGTAATATTGACACTAAAGTTTACAGTTTACATCGGTTTGCAGTCTACACCAGTACCACAATCATAAAGGACAGTCCGTAACATTTACACTAAAGCTATTAGAGTTTAAAATAACCAGCAATTTTTAGCGTCCCGCCCCGCATTGTGATTACGTAATGCCCTGGAATTCAATACAGTTAAAATCTATTGCTATCAGTCAGGCTAAAATTAGAATCGGAGCTAACCAGGCGAGGAAATCTCCACAGCTACAGATAGGTAGTACAGAATGTAACACGTATGATGCGTTGAGAAGCTGTAGATGCATCGCTTTTGATTCGATTCTACCATGACCTCTACCCCATTCAACTTTAAGGAGAAGTTATATTAGGGTCCATCCCTGGCTCAGATTAATAGTCCTGTGACTGAGTCAGCCGCAAATAGCAGCTGCCCACGTTTTACCCTCACAAGCTTATTAATTTGAAGGTGATTGTTGTCTATTGAGGGTAATGTAATAAATAGCTTCTCGGCCTTTTGGCTAAGATCAAAGTGCAGATTTATCTGCACTTGATCTAGCCAGGATGCAGAGGCGGTCATCCAAACTGTAATCTCGAATCACCAAATTACTGACCACGAACATTGGCAGACGGGACTTGGTGGACCACAATGGGCCGATAAATACACAGTGGGACTAAGAGGTCTTCAAAATAATGTAGATGTAAACAGAATAACCCCACTAAGAGGCCCGTGGGATTGAGGATTTAAGAGCGCTAAAGCTGATACTTCTGTGCTCTGAAGGTGGGATTTTTGGGTTCATTCCCTACACCGATCAGTTGGGCTTAAAAGTAGATTTGTCGTGTAGAAAAGGAATGGCTAACCATTGGAGGTTAAATTGCCTAAAAAATCAGCATGGGGTTGTTCATAACGTTCTACAAAGGACACGCAGCATAAAACAATGCACATTAGTAGCTACATCTCAGAAAGAAGATCGTTTCCATTATAGCTGCAATACAGCCCTATTTGTGGCGTGTAAGTCCGATAGACGGATTCTAAAAATATCTTGGATACAGAAAAGAACAAATGCATCCATACGAAAAGATCTGAATACCGAAGAAGGTTATCTACTAAAGACGATTAAACAAAGAAAATTGAAATATTTTGGTCACTTGAAACATTCTAACAGTTTGGAGAAAAGAATCATGGATGGGTATATGGCAGGGGAAAGAGAGAGAGGAAGGCCAAAGAGAAGATGGGTGCAGGATGTGGCGGATAATCTCCAGATGGGGTATCGGACGCGGAACATCTTGCTGTTGACCGAGAAACTTCCCGGAAGGTTGTTATGGAAGCGAGGTTCTGTAAAGGGACATGCTACTGAATGAATGAACGAACGAACGAACGAACGAACGAACGAACGAACGAACGAACGAACGAATGAATGAAGTCCGATATACGGGTAGCATGGTTCCAGTGTATATTATGATCATTACGTGCCTTGCAAAGTGGCGTTGGCATTCACGTCTTTCCACAGACCTCGGTCCTGGTGTTGTGGATCAATTCTACCGATGATATTCTTCCTTACAATCGGTTTAAACAGTGGGTTCAAACTCGGGATCCCCGATTGGCCGTCAAGTGCACTAGACACCAAGCTGCTTGGACTCCATTCGAGATGAAATTCTTTGGGATCAGCTAGCTCTGGTAATCTAATATAATATACACCAGATGACTGTTTGGGTGTGATGATGTTTACATCAGCAATTGAGTACAATATAAATGTACAATGTTGCAGTCAACCTTAATTGTGGAGACGGCACCTAATTGATTGATATGTTGCATTCCGTTGCAATCAACCCCCAAACCAGGTTGATTTACTAGGTAATTTTACGTTCAGTAGAAGTCAATGAGAAGTCGACGTTTACATTCAAATGACCGTCGGGTGAGTGGACTGAGCCCACAACCCAGTTGTCAGCGTACCAGAAGTTTAAGCAATAGCGCATTAAGTCATGCGGCCACGCTGACCATGTGGTCAAGAAAATATGACCCTAGCCCCACATCCTTCTGTAGAAACAGGGTGCTTTGTATTTTTTTAAACCATTTACTGTTGTTTGTCCATCAAGAGTGATGATGACCATTCACTTCATCCAGTGGGATTGAAATTATGGAGCCGTGAATTCTAAGATGGCCGATAAGGCCTATTTTGGCTCGAAATGTTCTTTGACAATGTGGGCAAAGAATGCTTGACGTTCCAGGAGGAGGATCTCCTGCAGTGGTTTTTCTGTCCTGCCTTTTCTTCACAGCTCTTGTAGTCCTGGTTGCTTCACAAGTGACTGCACCCTTGCGTAATGATGTACACCACGAATTTCGGTCTTTGGCAGCAGTCTCCCAAGAGTTATGATGAATTACAAAAGCTTTTAGTGAGTTCTTCAGAGTGTCTTTAACCCGTTTTCTCTGGCCACCCTGGGAGCATTTACCACAATGAGGCTCGCCGTAAATACTACAATCAAACGGCACTATTGTTTCTACCATAGAACAATAACATCAGCACACACAAAGTATATAGTAGAAACTCCTTCAAGGAACAAGAACAAGGAGGCTTCTGAAAGTCAGGAAAAACCACACACAAAGAATATAACAATGGGAACTCACCAGCGGCATCCAGAACATCAGCATCCACAGTGTCGCTGGGCATACACAGGATTCCTTCCACGCCCACCACACTGTAGAGCAGCTCTCCTCTTGGCACCGCCCCCTCCGAGTCCCACTGCTTCACATCGCAGGCGTTCAAGAGAATGTCCACGCCCTGCTGTGGGATGCGACGCGTGACATACACCAATGGGCGTGAAGCATTACGATATTGGCGGTAACTGGGCGTGGTCTGGGTGTTAAAACGGGTTGTAACATTATCCACTTCTGTGATAATCTCACTGGGTTCTTCCGCTAAGGTGGTCATTTTGATGAACTGCAGACCTGGAACCTTATATAGTGTTCTGTTCAATTGAGAAACCAGATTGGTCACGCTGACAGTACCAATGATACCGACAGATTATCTGTCAATAGCCAACGCCCAAACGTAACAGAGACAATTATTGTCGCTATTCTGGTCACTTATATCTTGATGGCTATAAAATAACGCAGCCGAAAAATTATACAAATGAAACAGCACTGCTGTTGGTTCAGAAATGACGCTTGTCAATTGAAAACAATTTCATTAGCCGAAACTCGAATTTTCTGTTTCTTTCTGTGTGAAACCGCGAAACTGATGAATTCACTGACTGAATCTCCCAGAAATTTCATGGAAACTTCCAGGCGACACTGGACTGTGTGAAGTTTGATGAGCAGAAATGCTGATTGGGCACACTTGCTTCAGAAATGCCCGACACTGTATTTGGGTCGTTTATAGTTCTTCTGGTCAGATCAGTTCTTTATCACAGCTCGGTCAATCTAATCGGGTTACTGGACACAGGTGATTACAAATGTTCCTCTTCAGTTTATCTGATAAAAGCAGGTCACAGAATGGAGAGCGGATCTTGCACTTTTCGGACAATGTTAATAATTCACAGTGAGCAAATAGTGTGTTCAATGACCAATTAGTTCTCCACAGTGAAGTGGATCGGAAGTCTTGGCTTCCAAAAATTTATTTAAACTTTCTGTGTAAACCTGTGTCTGCATAAATGACGAAGACAGACCTCTGGTCTAATTTTAGCAAACTTGCATTTCTTCAACAACCGAATCCAACTTTCAGCTGTCAGTGTGGTAGTCTGTAAATAAAAATACAGAACCGTGTCAATGTTTACAAAAGAATACAACAGTAATATATAGGCACAATTTATTGCACACCAAATTACAGTGTTATTTCATGCAGGAAACATTGCATTTCCGGACACTGGACTAAGAAACATCAGACAGCAGAGCACATACTCCAGGATTGCCCGAACTACAACATATCCAAGCGAACCTTCTGGCCTAGAGAGACAACAGTGGAAGATAAACTCTATGGACAGCTGAATGAACTAAAAAAGACTGTTAGATTCATACAAGAGACAACATTGCAGTTATAAACATATTTAAGGCGAACGAAAGAAGAAGAAGAAGAAGAAGAAGAAGAAGAAGAAGAAGAAGAAGAAGAAGAAGAAGAAGAAGAAGAAGAAGAAGAAGAAGAAGAAACATCAACTTAGAGTTTAGTTGAGTCCAGAACCGACATCACAGGACTCGGGACATTATCACTCGCGCTCCATCCTCATCTTCAACAGCCAGCGAAGAATCTCAATACTAATTATACCCGTTGTAGTATGCTTATGTGTCCGTCTGATTTCTCCTCGGAGTACTGAACTAAGAAACGCAAACTTAACTAAGAAATAACTAAGGCAGAGAAAAGCAAATATTTCTATCAATAAAAAATCATAAGATTTTGTAGGTTTTTCTATCCGCGTTCTCCAATTCCAATTTTCAAAATGAAAATTTCAAATTCGGCTCGTTTAACCTGCCTCCTCAGCGTTGGTTATTGTTGAGATCCGTGGTTGCGAGGACTGTTAGTCCTAATTCATACTGGTTTTATTGGTTTCGCTCTGTTTGTCGGCTAAGGTTATTTTTGTGCTGCCTAGTAATTTCCTTTCGTCTTATGCTGGTCCTGATAAAGACCGGTCCTTAGTCGGGCCTGCTAGGTTCTGCAGTCTTTCGTTTGTTGGTTTTTCTCTATTAGCACTTCTACTTGCTGGTTGTTTCATGTGTTATCCTCACCGGGGCTGGTCCTGGTCATGTTCAGTCCTTATAAGGACTCGATGTAGGCAAAGACAGAGAGTTTAAGAGCAGTCTCAGGTTGTCTTCCCCCCGCCCGGTCAGCCGCCCGTACTCATCTATGTTCGCTTTCATCATCGGTGTATGGGTTGGTGCAACAAGACAACCCGATCTCCCTGTCAGCCCTTGTCCGCGTTCTCTCTGAAGTGTTATTTATAGCCGAATATGTGAGCGAAAGCGGGTGCGCTGGCATTATGGTGGCGATGTCACACCGACAATGTAATGAGTGCGGCCAGAAAAGGGATGGATGTCAGCTCTCATCGTTCACTACGGGAGGGAAAGACTGACCAGCTATTCCTCAGTACAAACAGGCTTCAAAGTCCCACAGCAGGTTTCTGCGAGGGGCCTTGAGCTTTATGTCGGCGAAAATATGCCCTTGCGGTTGGCTAATCTGGTGGGTGCACCCATAAACACATAATACAGGGTGTTTGTAAACTCTCACTACACTTTGTATGTTGAACAAAATTGAAAAATGAAGTACATTACGTCATCAAAAACACTGTTTGGGGCGCAAAGAATTACCCAAGCAGACGATTCGCTGCATATCGCTTCACGATGGACTGTGGAGCACATTTTGTGATGACGTCATGTACTTCAGTTTTCAAATTTCTTTGGTTATACCAAAGAAAGTAGTCAGTAAAATAAACTCTGAAACGCCACCCTGATACATGTCTGTGTGTGATGTGCTAGCATCATCACATTTTTCAGGCCTGAATGCAGGAGGGAATAAGTGGCCAAATTTCCTTCACTTTAGCCGACGACGACCGGAGGGGTTAAACCCTCGTCCGCCGTCCCCATGTCTTTATCAGCATAGCTCCCTAGCAACTATACTAACACGCAACTCCAAACATGAGATAAGTGACCAGTTCCCATCCTCTGCATCCTATCTTTCCAGACAAATTTTGAAAACTTATCCCATACCCATTTAATGAGGTTGGGTCGACCCCAGGACCACACGGTCGGAAATAACGAATCTGCTGGGGTCTGAACGCAACTGGTAGGCACGAGCACTAACCATTATACTACTGCGGTTATACAACAGGACACACATTTTACGTTTATCTAAGAACTAATAAGAACCCCGATAAGCTCTAACCGGGGTTGGCGTGGCTGAGAGGTGTAACCCACTGAAACGTTATCTTCTGACCGCGGCGAAGTGGCTATGTTTCACATGCCGGTCAGTGAGACTTTAATACTGACTTCTCATCCCTGACTTGGGGACGTAAATTACAAGTACCTCATAAGTCGGAGTGGGTTCGTCTGATGGCGAGGGTCACTGGTAACAGGGAAAGCTAATCCACACGCAAAAATCATCCCAGTGAACTCACTAGTAGCAACAAGAGCACGTGAGCATGGACTAGGCTGGAGATCACAGCCAGCGAACACAAAACACATCTAATCAAGTCAAAGTTCCGTAGCAGGTGTAGCCAGATAGGTGATACACGCAACCATAGAGAGGTAGAGCACACAAACAACTGAAGTGCGTCACAGCATTTCCACAACGTAAGTTCTAACCTATAGTCGAAGTCTCATGGCAGGGACAGCCGCGGAAGGGAATCAGGCGGGCACAGACAGGTATTGCAACAAGTCAAGTGCGTCAAAGTGTTTCCATGACGTGGTTTCACACTGGGATTCTGTTATAACCGAATGACCTGGTTTCACACCGGGATTCTGTTATAGCTAAGACTGTTAAAGCTCCTCCCTTGCCCCATCCACATGACGTGGTTTCACACTGGGATTCGGTGGAAACTAGGTCTGTTAAAGCCCCTCCCCTCCCCCATCACGTGATTTCACACTAGGATTATTTTATAACTAAGACTAAAACCCCCCGCCCTCTCCCCATCACGTGATTTCACACTAGGATTATGTTATAAGACTAAAACCCCCCGCCATCTCCCCATGAAGTGGTTTCACACTAGGATTCTGTTATAACCAGGACTGTTAACCCCCCCCCCCCCCAATCTCCCCATGGGTCTCCTCTTGGAAGCGACCACGATATCTGTTTTCTCACAATTCCACTCCAACGCCGAAAGCGTTGCACAAATGACGCTCTCCGTAGCTCCAGCGACGACCCCCAGGAGTCTCAGAGAAAACTGCACCTTGAACCGAACGACGTTCGACGAATCGAACCCAAGATCTTCAAGCGCGAGGTACACGGAGTAACCACGTGGCCTCGGAGACTCCCAACAGAACCAGTAACACCCATACCGACACATTTCCTTCCCTGTGACGTCCGACCGAGATTCGTTCAACAGTCGGTTCAAGTGTTGGGCAAACGCATGAGGCGGAACCCGCGTACCGTGTTTCTCCGAAAATAAAACCGGATCTTCTATTAGTTTTTGCTTTAAAAAAATGCACTAGGGCTTATTTTCGGGGGATGTATTATTATTATTACTATTATTATTATTATTATTATTATTATTATTATTATTATTATTATTATTATTTTACAGATACAAAAATCGGCATTTATTCATGTACAAAAAATTGTACATTTATTCAAATACAGTCATGTCATTTTCTTCTGGAACATCGTCATATCTCTCCGAATCCTGAATTCCGGCCTGAATTTCTTGGGATTCCATTTCCTGTAGAACCATTGGACCCAGTCTCTCATGTCCAGTAAAAAAGCTTTCCTTAAATGAGCATTTCTTGACCATGTAGCCTGCATATAGTATATTGGTAGCACAGCTGTCAGCGATTTTATCCCATGAATTCTTGACCCAAGTCACGACCTTCTGCAAACTAGGCTTCTCAAAGTTTCCAGGCTGATTTCTCTCCATTCTATTTTAAATGTAGTATTTCTATGCGTAAAAAGTCATTTAATGGCTTGATTGCTGCAATATCAGGAGTCTGGAGATGAGAAGTCATTCCTCCGCGTATTATTATTTGATCTCTTCTTCTATCTGCATTGAAGTTCTTCGTGTCTTTAGTGTCGCCCCGCGGAAAGAGACCGAGCCATATGGGATACAACCCGGGTCAATGAAGTCTTTCTGGTGACTGCCGTTTCCATCGACGATGAACCTTATTTTTCGTGGAGGAATTTTGTGTTGGCATTCTGGTGGCGGCATTATGCACAGTGTACCTGTGCGGGCTGTTGGCTTGCCTACACTCCAGTCTATTCCATTGTTCACACAGGGCAGTGAGGAGCATTTTGTGTGATATTCACTGGCACAGGAACGGAGCAATATGGGGACAACCAGCTGCCGTGAAGTTGGAACCGCGACTAACTAACTAACTAACTGTGTCTTTAGCGCGGCGAGTGCTTGGCTGACTCCCAGACTAGCAGATCTCATTGACCACCTCGCAAAACAAGAGGCAGCATTAATTCGACCCACTTCCTTATAACTGCTCGGCTTTTTCGGTTTCAAGAACATAATGCCTGAAACACATTCAGTCTTATCTTTCTTGCCCTTAGTGATGATTAGAGGTGGGGCTTTCATTCCATCCAGATAAACTGCCAAAATACAGGTCACAGGTGCACTTTCGCAACCACTGAACGAAATGTAGATTGACGAGACACCTGTCTGATCCTAATGTCGTTTGACATCCTAGGCCCATAAACACCACAGTTTCATCCCTTAAAATCATGTGTTGGAGAGAAGTTATTTAGAAAAGTCGATGCCATCAACAAAGTACTTGAATACAAGTGCACGTTTAATAACTTCAGTACTTTCCAGCTTGAACAGCGTTGTCGATCTTCTTAGAGACAGTTTATATCGCCAAAGGAAGCCACCCAGCTAGTGTTGTGTTGCTTTGAATTCGTCTGGGGATATTTCTAATTGTGGTGCCATTGCGAGGGCAAATATTTGAATATCAGCCCTGCGCACACCCAAAGTCATTGCTCTCCTGTCAGCAATCCATTCACAGATGATGTCTTCCAGTTCAGAAAATAATGGCTGCCGACCTGATCCACTCTTGCGCTTCTTAGTATTTTCTTCCACCTGTTGACTGGGGTTATTGTCCTTCTACTCGCCATTTTCGAACCATTCGGAGATCAAGCTTCCTCACTTTACAGAAAGCCGTAAGATTCTTGCCTCGGAAGTCCCCAACGATTCATTTCTTGTAATCGACGGAATAGCTCTTTCATTTTGTACTCGTCTGGGTGTCACAATATTATTCCCTTAAGTCTACCATTAAATCAAGTGTTAATCGTAGACAGCTGAGGCACCCCCAAAAAAAAAATTAAATTTGAGACTTAAGAACAATGACGATCTTAATTAGGGTTTATTTTAATAGTAGGTCTTATATTAACAGTATCCTGAAAAATCGTGCTAGGGCTGATTTTAGGGGTAGGTCTTAATTTCGGGTAAACAAGGTGGTGACGCCTTCGTATATATAACACTACCTGCCAGACAATTGTGCGATGTCATCGGCTTACAGGTAGTTTTGTAAACGCACAAGGGAATGTATATGAATGAATCATCAAAACACGAGAAGTAAATAAGTGAGCTTTACTAGAACACGACATACAAGTAACAACATGCGTAGAGATAGGTGAAGGGTATGTGAAGGGTATGTATAAAACTTGGACCCAGATTAACTACAGAACTTCTCATGACCCATCCTAAATATAATCGTCTCACCACACGATTAATGGTTTCACTGTATATTAATGGGTCACTTTTCTGTGTTCACGATGTCTGTTCCGATGAAAACTAAGTAATAACCCCCAAGTGATGCAAGTCGTATTCCTTTGCGGTGTGTACTCCTTTTGGCCTACACACCCGATTTCTTCCCGACATGTATTGACCGGATGTGACCCGGGTAGTTTTGTTTTCCATTCTCATCTTGGTTTCATGGAAGCCAGGAGCCTGCTGTAGGTATGTGAAGTGTTACGACCCACACGTGTTTCAGGTGGATGTACGGAGGAATAGATGTCCAGTCTTTCCCTCCCGTAGCGAGCGGCGAGTCCGGGTATCGAACCCTCCTCATCCAACTTGGCTCATGCCACTGTCAGCGCAACTTCCTTACCGTTCCGCCAACGAGGCTGCCAATGGCTACAATAGATGCACACAGACAAGCATGACCCACAGTAGCAATAGTTAAAGTTAGCTCAGTAGCATATCCTGTCGTTGGGGTGGAAAGTCTCCGACCTTCACACATTTTAGACCACATCATATGAGATGGTGTGCTCAGATCTCTTATTCTGAATCTCTCCTGCCCAGACAATTCAAAAAGTTGTGTGGTACCCATTTTTATGAGACTGAGTCGACCCCAAAGCGGTACTCTCGGGAAGCAAATAATCATACCTCTGGTGGGGATTGACCCTGACCGCTGTCTTGGCAGGCAAGTGGTAGCAATACTGACTGGCACCTTATCGCCTTGACAGTCCATAGATTGTTATATTGTGCTTTAAGAAAAGGCATACTAACTACAACCCATGAGGTAGCGAATGTGACTTGAAAGACCAGTTAGCAATGCAAATGTTCGTTAACAATGGGTGCATGTGAACACATTGGTCATTTCGACCATCGCGCACCAACTGAACTCTCACACGCTCAGTGGGTGGCCTATTTGAAATCATTTTCTCCTTTGTCTATTGTATATTCTTGATCTTTTCCGTCCATGTAACGCGATCAGTGGCGACTTGCTCCGAAGACGGCATATCAACGCATGCATCATTCATGTCCCGCTTACAAACATCTTTATACCGTAGTAGAGGCCGACACCGAGATCTTTTACAGCAACATTTGGATTCTAGCATTTCTTTAATTAATCATTTTGTTTTTCGCACATCCTTTACAGGACATCGTTGTCAACACCAGCATTTTACCGCTGTCGTTGATTTCTTAGCAAGATTACGCTCAGTAGTTTGCCATTGCTCACTTATCCCGTAAGTTACCAACCCGGCGAGAACCGCTTCCAATTCTCGCGCGCTGCATTACCCTACGTGGAAAAACGGGATTACGGGGAAAGTCGTTTAACTCCTAGGCCAGGAAGACCGACAATTAATCATTACTAATCATTAATCATTACAATTAATCATTACATTAAACATTACTGTGCAAACATGTGTATATTTAAGCTTGAAGGATTTATGTAGTTATTTTACTTTATGTTGTGTGAATTCTGCAGTATGTACCTGACGAGATGCAGCGAAATATGCCCGGCAATAAATCGTGCAATCTATTGTTTGTGTCTTCGTTATTCAAATATTAATTAATTGTTCGTCGGACCACTTGACTGGGTCTAGATTACTAGAAATATGTAAAGAAATGATTGGTTGGTTTTTAGTTCAGTGAATCGGACATGACAGGTTGGTTTTTTAGTTCAGTGAATCGGCATCTTCGAGTGCATTTCTCAAGCATGAACATCATTGCTATTGTCAAAATGAAACTTACCATCATTAAGACCATCATCACTACCACAACTACCACCACTACCACAAAGACTACCATCACTGTCACCACAACCACCATCACCACCATCAACATCATCATCATCACCAGCACAACTATCATCTCTATTATGATGACTATCACCACTATTACCACCATAATCACTACAATCAATATTATGACCAAGATGGGACGCAGAGGTGTTTCCAAGGCACCAGGGCCGGGTTATATACTGACCAAGACCTATTGACGCGTCCTCGTCGAGCGTCCTGGGCAACAGGTCCCTTCGGGGTCCTGGCTAAAGTCAGTAGGATCGCCGATTCCTCCAAAGTCGGAGAGTGTCTGCCTGTACGGCGAGGAACCACCAGTCTGCATACCAATAAGCCAGACATGGGACAACGGATACTCACACAAACCTCAGGTCCTGTATGACATCACACTGATGTTGGACAACAGGATGCCTTCATCCGACATACAGGACTTCGCGTTGGAGCTCAAGCCAATGAACACAAGCAAGCATGACCAAGATCACCATCATCATTATTAGGGATGGCCCTAACCACGGCCGTCTATATTCTACACACAAGACACGACATTTAACCACGCCCAAAAGTCAGAAAATCAACGACTAAACCAGTTATGGGACACCATTGCTTTATACTTTCTTCCCCCAATGTTAATATTTACTTTATGTTTGCCAACTGGAACGCGCCATTACATTACATACAAACAAGGCATGAATTAGCCCAAGTACACGCATGTTTCTTTAGCCACCATGTGTGGCAATGTCTTAAGTGCAGTTATGTTGATTCTCGATCACATATATCTTATTTATTTCTTTAGCCACCAAAGTATATATCGACCAGGGCGCGTGTACTTAACATGTTAAAATAATTGGGCGAGCCCAGAACAAGAATATCCTGTATCGGTTATGCATTTATAAAAGCCTCTTAAGATAGCAGAGGGTGTTTGTGTGGTGCGCCTGACTTCCTTCAAGGACTGAACGGCATGCACGGGTTGTGCAGGAATGGCGTGGTGGGGTGCATCCGCCGTGGACGGAACGGACGTAGATGACACTACACTGATACAGTGGAATGGTCTACGAAACTACCTGATTGATTTAACGCTGCTTAAGGAAAGAGTGTCGACTTCATTGCACTGGGTTTGATCCCATATGGCTCTGTTTCTTTCCGGCAAAGTGGCTTACCGAAAGCGTCGTACGGAGCACGGACTCTGAAGCCACGGAAACGACCACCGGGATCCACACACAAAAATTTCTCCCCTTACTTTTCTTCCAATCCGGCCCAGAAGAACCATGTCCACGGCGACTGTGGTGAGGGGTACCTTTTCCCTTCTCCATTCTCAAAAATCAGCTGGGTATGCAAGATTGGTAGTGGAACCTCACATCCGCGAAGAGACACGTTAGGATGGTAACCATGTGATCATTCAACACAACACACTAGGACTGGAATTAGGTCGCCGGTTCTGTCGCGGAGGAGTAACTGGCGCAATTTGCAATCCCTCATACTACGTTCGAAACACGGCTGCGGACGATTTGGCAGCAGGCCGCATTGCGCTGGTTTTCATACAATGGTATGATTGACTGTTGTTCAGAAAGCAACGGCAAACTACTGAACGAAAGCTTGTCAAGAAATCACAAGCCAAAATGCTGGGGTTGACTGCGACGTACTGTAAAGGTTGTGAACCTAACTTTTTTTTAAAAGATTGGTATGCTTCCTTCACATGTGTTATATATTTCATTGCCAACAGACTTGCACCCAGAGACAGACAGACAGACAGACAGACAGACAGACAGACAGAGACAGACAGAGACAGACAGAGACAGACAGACAGACAGACAGACAGACAGACAGACAGACAGACAGACAGACAAATGCCGGGAGGAAGTAGGATTTGCCAGTCGACAGACGCAATTACATCAGCTCTGCTGTAAACAGACACATCGCAGAAACGGCCAAATCAACACAAACAATAACTGGCAGAAACACGAAGACTCACCTGAGTCTCAGTCTCTCTCTCTCTCTCTCTCTCTCTCTCTCTCTCTCTCTCTCTCTCTCTCTCTCTCTCTCTCTCTCTCTCTCTCTCTCTCTCTCATACACACATCCGCCACACGTTAACTGTGATAAGTAAAACTGGAAAACCAATAGAAGCTGGTGAAAGACTGGTAAACGACAAAGAACGCAGGGTGGGGTGGATTAAGTGGATTAATGATCCACTGGCAGTTATAGGGGGGGGGAGGGGGATGAAGAGGAATGGCAACGAGGAGGAAGAGGAAAATGGAAAAGGAGGAAACTCAGAATGGAGATGTAGTATTAAATAATGACAATGTTAATTGATGCAGTGCCAAACAAAACGTAGCTTTGACCCAAATATGATACACAATCCAATGAACAAGTAATTTTGTGTAAATACCCGTTCACTGAGCATTGAAATTGCGGAATACGTCCTGAAACAAAACAAATAACACGATAACCCTAGTAAAGCGATATATCCTCCTTCTGTCCAAATGTGACGTCACATATGGTGACATATTATCCTTCGGCACTGAATCAGTTAATAAATAATTATATTAAAAACAAAAACAACTAAACTTTTGCATGATAAAGCTGTATCTATTTATTTAAAATAAACCTGTTTATTTTCATTTTAAATTCTGGACAAAATATGACGTCGGACGGCCGCCTTTCCTGTCCATTACATTTCCCTGCACCCATTTTAGGCTCGGCCGAAGTGGAAGCCCGGGTGACGTGTTTAAACAGAAAACCTCGGCGAGGATTCGAACAGATGTTGACACCAGGCGCTACCGAGCCTCCCTTGAATTTGTGTGTTTGACCCAAATTAATATAAACACTAAATGACGCCGTGGCTTAGGGGATAGTGAGACGTGCAGTTTCATAACTCTCCGACATATGAAGCACAGGGTTCGCAATCAACCGCGGGAGATTTGAAAGCAGACAGATCTGCGTTGCTTTTTATGGTAGGAGGCGTCGGCCGTTCAGAAAGCAATGGCAAACTACTAAACTAAATCGCCTAGTAAATACATTGGCACCTTTGCCGTCTTGACAGACGATAGTTTGTAAGGGATGGACTTATTGCCTCTCCATAGCACAAAGCCTGGGCTAAAATATAGAGATCATGTGTTGCCCATGCAGCATGATCCCTCTCTCGGCCTGCCTAGTTCACTCCAGAGGAAAGGTAACAAATCTACATCTGGAACAAGACAAGCTGCAGAAGCTGCCGGATCAGCAAAGCAATGCTCTAATTGTCCGCCTGTCGGAGCTTCGATCCTAGACCAGCCGCCAACCAAGGCTTAGGGCCTGGTATGCCCTGTCATGCCACTTTGTCTTTAGCTTGCATTTCCTCGCACCAGGATAAGGCTTGTACCCTCCCAATTGCGCTCATCCGCCCGAAGCCGTTGGCACAATGTGGGGTGTCAGGTTTGGTAAGCGCCGCACAACGTTCGGCGCTAACAGAAAGCAGGTAGTACCGTCTACTGGTATACGGTAGCTCAGTCATATCTGACTAAGACCTGACACAAAAAGTAGTCAATTGTCTAGTAAAAACTTGTCTAGCAAAAACTGTCTAGTAAATCCAAGCAGTCAATTAATGTCAGGACATGGAAAAGGACATGCAACTAACATTTCTTTTTTTACATATCTTAGAAATTAGTTATCAATAAATTAAAATAAGAAGGTCAGCATGGCCGAATTGATAAAAACCCGCGTTCTTAAACATCCGGTGTGCTGATGCCCAGGTAAGGGGTTCAACGCTCAGCACAATTGGACTAAATTGTTGACTTCTCGTCCTTGATTCGGGGATGTAAATTACAAGTACCTCTGAAGTCGGAGTGGGTTCGCCTGATGGCGAGGGACACTGGTAATAGGGAAAGCTAATCCACACGCAAACTTCTGTCCAGTGCTACTAGAAGTAGTGCGTATGGACTACGCTTGAGTTCAAAGCTAGAGATCGCCCAAAAAAATTAAAATAATTATTATTATTATTAAATGAACATAACTCGTAAATGACAATAATGAATGCACACCTGTAGGCCTTGAAAAGTCCAGGTGAAAATCTCAGCACAATTATGCACCATAGGAGTTCAGAAATAGATGTGTTGCGTACAGCGCGATTCATGTCCCAGCTTATAACAAAGCCACGGTTTAAATGTGTGTTTGTATATAGTTCCACGGCCCCGATATTTGACACCCATACATTGAGACGGGTTGTAAAATGCAGTCAGTCAAACAAACACTTGAAACAACCAATTAACAGACGATACGGGTAGGCCTTACGTCAGCGAGAATATTCTATCTAGATCAGTGGTTCTCACACAGTCTGATTGACGAATACAAAATCACCCCCAACGACTGGGCTCCCTTCTCTGATTGACAGAGACAGCTTAACTGTCTTTGCTCAGGACGTGTTATAACAGACTCAGGACGTGTTATAACAGACTCAGGATGTGTTATAACAGACTCAGGACTTGGCATAACAGACTCAGGATGTGTTATAACAGACTCAGGACGTGTTATAACAGACTCAGGTCATGTTATAACAGACTCAGGACTTGGCATAACAGACTCAAGACGTGGTATAACAGACTCGAGACTTGTAACAGACTCAAGACGTGGTATAACAGACTCAAGACGTGGTATAACAGACTCAAGACGTGGTATAACAGACTCAATACGTGGTATAACAGACTTGGGACTTGGTATAACAGACTCAAGACGTGGTATAATCAGGCTTGTCCATGGGGCATATTTTAATGCCCCATCCCATCCCATGGTAATTTATGCCTGTCCCATCCCATCGCATCCCATGGAACCTTTCCCATGGGAACAACATTCCCATGGCCAAGCCTGGGTATAATAGACCCAGTAAAACAGACTCGGGCAGGACTTGGTAAAACAGACTCAGGACTTGGTAAAACAGCTCAGGGCTTGATAAAACAGAACCAGGACTTGTTATAACAGACTCAGGACTTGGTAAAACAGACTCAGGACTTGGTAAAAAAAAAAGACTCAGGACTTGTTTTAACAGACTCAGGACTTAGTAAAACAGTCTCAGGCAGGACTTCGTAAAACCGACTAAGGCAAGATTTTGTAAAACAGGCCTGTCAATTGGTCTATTTATCCTTACACCAGCGTGTCCTGGCACAAAAATAAACCTGATTATTATCAGGCTTGGCCTCCTCGGAGACTCCACCCACTGTCTTCGAGCCCAGCCCATCTCTATCTTCCTGAGCAGACTCGTTGAGTCGCTGAGAAAGCAGGCCTGAGTGAAAGCCCGTGTCTCCAGCCAGGCTATAGTTTTAGTGACTGCCATCATCTCCATAGTTTAAGTCGCACTAAAAGGAATATCAGCAGAAGAAACGAAATATAGAAGTAGATGTATGTAGCAAGACAGGCACAGAAATACAGAATGATGCACGTGGAAAGGCTAGGAAGAAGATTCCAGGAGCATTTTCATCATATGGAAGTTATCGCCCTATTTTACATGACACTGGGAATCCCTCAGCTCAGATGACGTAGCACCGACAAGGATCTTAGTACGGGCATATGCAATCAGACATACTAATAATTATGTTAGTAGAGGGAACCGGTCTCTGTGGCTAAGGGCTTGCGAACGCGGTTTGTGAGCCCGTATACCCGGGTTCGAAACACGGTAGTGCTGGTTTTTTCGAAAAAGGTATAGGGGCCGGTCGCTCAGAAAGCAATGGCAAACTACTGAACGTAACACTTGCCTAGTACATCAACAGCAGCTGAAAATGCAGGTGTTGACTGCAACGTCCCGTAAGGGATACGCAACATAATTTTTATTTTTTTATTTATTAGGGGGGATAGAGGATGTGCCTTATCAGAGGAGTTATAAGGCGCTGCCTTCACTCCGCTAGTCTATGAGATACCAGTTGGGCAGGGTGGAATACTCATTTAGCGCCAGACCCCAATAGGGTCATGTGAAACAATATTAGCATGTGACGGATTGAGCCTGTGAGCAGCTGGTTATGGTCTAGAGTTCGCGATGGTAGGCAGAGGATGTCTTTACAAGGACAATGACAAGGCCATGGTATTGTCAACGCCAAGTAGAAAAACAATGACAGACTGTCCTCTAAACAGATGCCTAAAACATGATGGCAATCAAAGACAGTCAACAGGGCAGGACACCTGGCTTATGAGAGAAATGTCGATGCGAAGATTAGGCAGGTGCGTTATTATGACAGAGCTGCAAAGTTCGCGTTACCCACAGGTCCTTACTTTCACATTCCTGGTGTAAGATTCAACCTTGCTTGGCCTAACACAATATTTCTCTGGTTCGTCGTGTTCCCTACTGTCCCGACATGAATCCTTTAGATGTTCCACAAGCTGACAAAAATGCCGCTGAAGGTCATCCGATTTTAGTCGCGAGAAGACAGTGCGGAAAGCGACGAGGCCGTGATGTAATCCATTCCAAAAGAGACGTTCCTGAAATGCTTCCAACAGTGGTCGGACCGCCGGAAGAATCGTGTGGTCCCAAGGAGAGTACCCATAATATAAGATTAGGGCTCAAGAACGTCAGGTGAGTAATTGTATGTTTCTCTGCCAAAAGTCCAATACTTTGTGAACAGACTTCATACATGAACCTTACGTCATGTGGAAAGGCACGAGTTGCTGAGGTTGTGACATCGGGTACGCTATGAGCAAGCTTGAGAATCACTGTTCTAGATTCACAAACAGCTGCGGTCCTAAAGTTGTCATAAAGCTTTTAATAACGTGCTCGAAAAAATAACAACATGCGTTTTCTTTTGTTCCCGTGGATTCCCCTCGCTTGTGTACTACTGGATGTCCTTGAGCAAGTGTTGCAGCAAGTTCCACTTTTCAAGACTTCTCTTGTGGAACACCGACGTTCTTCTTAACTCTCAGCTTACGTCCTCAAACACCGCCTTATTTACCAGCTCATTTATAGGGAATATATTTCACGGTTATGCTCTGCAACAGTCACTTGAATGTCACTGCTTCAGATCGACTTAAAACGAAAAACCTCCATCCCATGTCAACACACAGATTACCAGAAGTAACTTGTAGAAATACCGGAATGGAAAACCAGTCATTTAATCAGGACTTGTAAAGACGCAACTACTAGAACTTCTATAAGTTAGTTTTGCTAAATTTAAAGCGATTTTCTCTTCCCCCCCCCCCCCCCCCCCCCCTTCCAGCCAATTCGAGTGACGCTCTGTACACTAACGCCCGTGTGTTACCGGGGCTTATACAAGAAAGCAAGTAATAACACTATAATCTACTAAGCGTGTCGTAAAAGGCGACAAAGGAGTGTTGGCGTGATATCAGTGACCAAATCCCGAAGAAAACTTCATCTGCGCAGTCCAATTAATTATGAATAAGTTTACACAGGGCTTGCTGTGGGTTGGATGAGGGACTATACTCCACTGAGAGATGAGAGAAGGGGCATAAAGGATGAGGAGGAGAAGAAGAAGAAGAAGAAGAAGAAGAAGAAGAAGAAGAAGAAGAAGAAGAAGAAGAAGAAGAAGAAGAAGATAGTGGGGAGTAGAAGAAGAAGAAGAAGAAGAAGAAGAAGAAGAAGAAGAAGAAGAAGAAGAAGAAGAAGAAGAAGAAGAAGAAGAAGAAGAAGAAGCAGCAGCAGCACGGTTTACTACTAAGATTTAATGCCGAGCTCTGATGTAATCAACATGATTTCAATTCGAGCTAACAGTCTAAGTGCACTGGCTATGCTATTTCAATCCTGTAATCCATTTTCCCGATTACAGTGTATGTGCCCAGCTAACTATATTTGCAGAGCCTAAGCTTGGTTCAACAATGGACTCTCCCATCTCTTTCCAACTCTCATCCCAGGGAGTGGCATGACTGATAGATTGCCTTCAACAAATGCTGGCCCAAGTCGGTCACCCTGACCTCTTGAGCGGTGCATGACCTAGCTGGGGAGAGCAGGAAGGACGTTGAGAAAAAAAATATGAAGAGAGAAGAAGAGGTGAAAATGAGAAAGAGAGAAGAAAATAAAGAAGAGATAAAAGGAGAAAATTAGGAAAGGAGAAGAAGACTATAGCGGTTATATCAGATTCACACCCCAAATGACGTTGACCAGTCTCCGTAGCGAAGTCGCTACTTCGTAATCCCGTATACACGCGTTCGAAACACAGCTTACGCGCGATTTGACAGGCAGACCGCGTTGCGTTGGTTTCACGTTGGTATCGGTGCCGGTCGTTCAGAAAGCAATGGCAAACTACTGAACGTAAACTTGCCAAGAGATCACAGCAGTAGATATGCTGGTGTTGACTGCGATGTCCTGTAAAAAAGGATATGGAAAAAAATGACGTTGAGACTGGATGTGGGTAGTCACAAAAATAATCAACACACAGAAATTGGAAAAGGTTGACAACAGGAGATGAATATTGAGTGGACGTTGCAGATACTGATCCTTCATCAGCAAGCAACCACTCTGTCCGGACCTATCGCCTAAGTAGAAAGGAAAAAAATCCTTGTACACGTCTTAATGCAATGGCGTTTGAACTTCTGATGCGCTGATGGCGGGGTATGAGGGTTGTTCACCACGCCTGTCAGATGGACTTCAACGCCGACTTCCCATTCAGAAAACAATGGCAAACTACTGAACATAAACTTCTTGCCTAGAAATCCCACATAAGTTTAGGGTTGATCTCAACGTTCTGCAAAACGGCATGCGAGATTTTTTAAAGATTTCAACCAGGTGTGTAGTGAGACACTAAGAGTTAAAGAGCCTGGTATGATGTTCTTTCTAAACCAGCAAGTTTAACAACCTTGACACCAGCCAGCGCAACAAAGACATCCATAAGACATTGGCATGCATTGAACGTTCCCGTCCCGTCTTTGCATTGCTTGTTTACTAAACCGGTAACCTCCCCTTTTCCCTTCTTTCGGAATAAGGACAGGAGAAATCCATTTATTTACGATCATATTCTAACGTCTATTCGCTACATTTTGATTTGTCTTATTATTCGCCAATCTATTTTAGGCCAATCTTGAGCTTCTTATAGTCTGTATTTTATCTCCAGCGCTTCGTTATTGACGTTTTTCTCCCTCCTGCGCTTCATTACCATATATCTCACTTCATTTTCCCCTCTTGCTCTCGATCCTGGCAGTTTATTTTTGTCTGTTGGTTTATTTTGTACGCAGTATCATGTGCCATACCGACAGGCGTGGACGGTTGTGGTTCGTCATCTCACACAATCACCCCAGTCTCGAATCACGTTTGTGTTCTCCCGACTACCCTCCAGATATTTAACATGTCCTCTCCTTGATCGTGTCCTATGAAGTTTACCAGCGGTCACAATTTCCTCCTCACAACAAGTCCAACAGATCTTGACTAATTAATTGCCATGGGATGATTAATCATCTTAAACGACGTCTTAAGCGCATCTGCCATGGGTTTATACATCGCCAAAATATTGTCACTGAGTTATAATACAACATGTCTGCTACCATATTAACAACTTTTAAGTCATAAATGTGACACACCCTTACTTCCCATTTTCCGCCATCCATTTTGTTTGGTCCAAACCCACGTTTTGTTTAGCACTGAATCAGTTAATATTTCTTCAAATAGAATCTTCTGTGTTTGCAGCTTTGTGAATTGCTTTAGGTAATGGAGCCGGTCTCCGAGGCGATGGTGTTGCGGATGCGATTCGCAATGCCGCTCACCCGCGTTCGAAACACAGTGGTGACCGATTTGGCAGCAGACCGTGTCTCGCTGGTTTGAATGTGTTGGTATGGAAGTCGGTCGTTCAGAAAGCAATGGCAAACTACTGAACGTAAAACTTGCCAAGACAACAAATGCAGTAAACTGCTGGTGTTGACTGCAACGTCCTGTAAAGGATATGCAACTTTTAAAAAAATGGAAAATAAGTGTGATGTGCTTCATATACAAATAGAATCTTCTGTGTTTGCAGCTTTGTGAATTGCTTCAGGTAAATGGAGAATAAGTGTGCTGTGCTTCATGCACAATCAGCGGATGAGTAAAGTTACAAAAGTCCCCGGTAGTCTTATGGCTGTTCAGAAGTGACATGTTACGATGAGGTGGCAACTTCCCTTCAAGGAAAACTTTCTGAAATTCAGTGCCCACTGCATGAGACTGAGTAAGCCTGGCAGGAAACAAAAATCACAGCTGGCAATTGAACTCGGGACACTATCTTGGTAAGCAAGTGAACGAAACATCATGCTCTAGTGCCGTAGTGTGATCTTGGGTTCAAATCCTAGCAGTAGTGGAGTGGATGTTGTTCTGACCAGGACCACTTTCATCACCTGTGGGTTACCGATGCCCATAAAGAAAAAAGGGAGCTATAGTAGCGTAGTAGCTAGCTTCTCTACTGCTTGGCTGGTGGTCTTGGGTTCAAAGTCTCATCGGGGTGGATTGTTTAATTGACTAGGTTGCCCCAACCTGGGTACCAGTGAAAGTCGTGGCAAATAAATGTGGCCGGCTGACACTGACCGTATTACCCAAAAAGTTCCAACTGGTCTATAGTTTAGTTTAGTCGACGGATCAACATCACAGCATACGGGTATAATCCCATAAGTGCTCCGTTCTACTCCTAACTCAAGCCTGAGTCCGGAGAATCTCAGCTCAATGCACGAACTCCGTAACACCGGTGAAGATCCTGAAATACTTTGGGTAGATTTTTAACTCGAAATTTTGCCCGGGCAGCGCCGTTTCGATTTCCAACTGCCAAGGGATTTTTTACGTGCAGCAACAATACACACGGGCGTCCGATCTCACTACCCAGAGACCAAGGGAAATTTTGTTACTAGAAGTCCACGTAAAAAAGTCCACGGGGTTTGAAACCGGGAACTCCAGCACTCGAGGCGGACACTATACCTTGAGACCACTCAGATCCCCCACCCTTTGGTCTATAAAAATATGAGAATAGCATCATGTACCCTATGAGCCTCAAGGTGAGTAGAAAATGTCATTTGTCGGGGAAGACGAGAGATCCAACCAATCATAACCAAGTGTAAAAAGGGCTTGATGTGAGTTGGTTGAGAGGCAAAGCTCCACTGGAGTTGAAAGAAAGGGGAGGAGGTGGTGGCAGTGGTGACGGCAGGGGTATCAGCAGTAGTAGTAGTAGTAGTAGTAGTAGTAGTAGTAGTAGTAGTAGTAGTAGTAGTAGTAGTAGTAGTAGTAGTAGTACAGCTATAGCATTGATTCTAGTTTGGTTAGATGGGAGCCTATCATTAACCGTAGGGCTGCTTCTCTGAGCCAGATTCCCATTCTCCACTTGACACCAACAATGTATGAAAGTACAGAGCGACCCAGTCAATAGCATTCTGGTCAACCAGACCTACAACACAGATTCAAGTGATGGTAGAGAATCAAGCTCATACATGTCCCAGGTGTGGCTTGAAATACACACATATTGCATTCAGCAAAGCCACTTAAGGCAAGTGATCTGTTACCCCAAAAAATGTTTCTGACCGACATTAGCAATGGTAAACTTAACTATGTAATTATAGCTGTTTGGTTTACTAACAGAAGATTAGGGAATGCAAGAATGTACAAAAAGCCGAGGTTATTGTCGAATCTAAATTGGGAAACATGTAAATGGATCAGTAATTGAACATCATCATCATCAAGTGAGTGTACTGTTTCGTCAAGAATTTGACTAATTGCATTCGACTTTGACAAGCATTTTTTCAGGTTAGCTTTTCCTAGCCATTGCCTACCGGCAGTCTACCTACAAGCCATTGCCTACCGGCAGTCTACCTACAAGGCAGCAAGCAGGTTTATGTATCGCTTTGTCTCATTCTTATCTCTTGACCAATCCTATACGGGAGAGCCAGCCTTCCGCTAGTTGCGGCGTTACCGTCATCATTGCTCATTTTATAGGACCAGTTAAGCCAGTGTTTCCCAACCTGTTTTGTGCTATGCCCCACCTAAGCCTTTCTAAAATTCTTATTCCCCCCCCCCCTCCCCCACATTACATATACATTATTGTTAATATTCAAAAATTGAAATGTTCACTAAAGAAACTTGAATGATAGGTTTTAGGAAGAAATCAATAGGAAATTATTGAGCAAACACAGTAAGTAAATTTTCAAAACATATAATGGAGAACTGAAATTCAAGTACAAAATAATTTTAATGAAAGATTTTTCTATATTATTTTAATTATTAATAATTATCGATTATTTAAATTTAGTGAGATCCTTGCGCATGATGCTTGCTGCAAAGAGAATTTATGTCAGGTTCCAATTTAGTTAACTTCAGTCTCAAGTCTGCCCGTTTTGTTATATCCAGCCAATTTCTTCCATTTTCGAATTGCCCCCCCCCCCCCCCCACGTTGGGAAACACTGAGTTAAGCCTTTCCAATTACAAATGCAAACAACACAGATCATAAATTTGGAGTGGATATTAAATTAATGAAGACAAAAACTAATGAATATTAAAGTAATGAAGACAAAACCTATGACATTTCACAAGGCAATTGAAACATCAAATTTTAAAATATAAATGAGAGCAGATCAAAGGTTGTTCTATCTTGGTAATATAATATTAATAACAATGAATACCATCCAAGCCATCGAGCTGACTATCCCATATGAATAAAGAATTGAGGAGCAACACACCTACAAGATGGAAGAGTACAGGGTGTTCATCAAAGAAGTAGGTATTAGAAGCTTGGTTTCAAAATGTGCGTAAGATGTGCTTAAATAGTTGGGCATAAAGGGACAGTCAAGAACTTGGGCGCTAAAATGACCGGGCCAGGCTGCAGAGAAGGTGCCATGCTGGTTATGGAACAATCCGAATGATGAGTGCGCTCAATTGATTCAGTGAGATGGCCCAGGTCTCTGCCTGCAAAATAAGATCTAACATGCCTTTCACCTAAGCAAAAGTAAGCCAAAATCGAAACAACCTTTACTGTCTCATGCAGAACCAATAGCCACTACACCAAGTAAGAACAGTGCACATGAACTGGGGATACTGCGGAGTATGGACACATCACAATGTATTGATCAGAAAGTGGAGTCCAAGGTCTGCAGCCAGGTCACAGCAAAAGGGTACAAGAGACTTACTGTGGACTGTGTCCACTGCTGATATAAGGTGAGGGAAGGGAAATCAAAGTCTGCATTAAAATTAGCCCAGAGGAACAGCTGGCTTTATCTGGGTGCATGCAGGAGAGCAACTCCTTCAACTGTGAACGGGGTGGGAAGGCAGTATGGCAGCAATAAAGTTTATTGGGGTATGGCGTTCCCAAAAATGTGGAAGTGACAACTAAGACAAATGGCCGGGGGAAAGTGTCACAGGATAAATAAACTTGTTAGTTGCGACCGATGATAACCAAACCCGACATTATTTTGCTAACACAATTGACGCTTTTATGGTGAACAAACTGAGGAAAATACGTCGGTACAGATTCTCTGCACCTGGTCAACAGTGTGTATGAGATCAAAGGGAGTCACGTAGAGTTGTCTACACACAGTCGACAGGTTGATGACAGGATGTTGTTCGAGAGGTGTGTACTGGCGACATTTGTCTACAAAACGGAAGTTGGTCGTTGCAAGTGATAGACAGAATGCCTGCTAGAGGTCAGAAGGATTCTGTAATGGGAGAAAGGTCTCTGGCTCACAGACAACCCGGATATTTGTTGGATGAGACAAAGAACTCCACAGATGAAAAGGAAACTTGACAGCTAATTGACTCTGGTTAGTCTGGAAACAGGAGGACAAAGCCAGATTCTGGACTGATTGGCGTCTGGACTTCCTGGTGACTCACTCAAGCACCCATATAAAACCCAGTGCAGTAAACAGGTAGAGGGAGTTGAGTAAAACATTCTGTAGTGTTAGGATTGGGGATAATTCCGAGTTGTGTTATATTAGAGGGACTAGCCTATCCTAGTAGTGATAGTTATCCGCGGACATAGATCCAATCGGATTGCCTAGTTTCTCGAGTAACAACAGGAATAGACTTATGGTAGGCAATTAATTATATCTAACTTAAGAGTATGATTAGGAATAGAGTACAGTACTGTGCGGTGATATAATGTATTATAGGTGCAGTGATATAATGTATTATGATTAGTGATAGAATGTTCTATAAGTGCGGTGATAGAAAGTATCATAGGAGCGTCGGCACTAGTATTCTATTGTGTGGCTTCAAGTAGCTTGTGTTATATATCATTTTACTCGGGAAGTTGAGGACAATGTAGTGGAATAATAATTAGAGAGATTAAGGATGGTTGAGAGGGAGGAGGGGAATGTGTAATGGTAGGATTTTCCAGTAGGGCATCTGCTGGGTTTCTACCCGTTCCTTTATTCTTTCCTGGTGTTGCCATGTCTCAGATCATATGATTGAGTTATTTGGCCGTATGACAGAGATCGGATCTCTGTTATAGATCTGAGTGCTGTTATTGGCCTACACTTGCCTAATTCTGGCCAGGACTGAGTTGCCCTCACCATGATGTTATCTGCTCTACAGGTTCCATGTACAGTTCCCCTTGAGTGTTCCACGTGAGTGGGAGAGGATTTACTACGAAGAAGCAGTTTCAAAGGTTGACACAATGATGGCTCAGCATCTGAAGACAGAGGTTGCTGAGAGGCCGCTACATAGGGCTTATACCCAAGTTGGTTTGTGGGAACCTGGCTTCTGCTGAGTGGAATTGTATGAACAGAAGAGAAGTGTTGTGTTTAATGAGTGATAAGCTTCATCACCGAAGATTAATAACTCGCATACTAAGGACATATATATATATATATCTATATACACATCTACCTAACAAACATTAATAGGTTGTGTTCTAAAAGAGGGGGAAATGTTATAACCAGAAACTAATAAACAGTAGAGGTTCCCCAAGTGACATTTCAGTTAATTGGAGGACTATCAGTTCAAACAAATATTAGGAATCAGAGTAACTTCACCGTGTGGTAAGTGAAGACCAAGATCAACAGTGTCTATCGGATTACCAGCATCCTGTTTGTTCGAGTGATTGGAGAAAGTCGTCATCTTCTGGGTGAGGTTCACTGTCCGGAAAAAATGGTGCTGTTGTGTGCTAAGCACTATGATGTTACAGACTTTGCTTCTAAATCACTGGTCTACCATTAGAATACACGTCACACATTCTACACCTTATACACACATACACTTCCCCTACATATACTCTTTGCTTTAATAAATTTCTTGTTTTTATTTGTTGAAGCGAGAGTTGTCAAGTGTGTTAGGTTGGGGAAGAATGAGAGGGGGCATGATCCAGGGGTGAGTAAGAGTGAGAGGAAGGTGTCTTCAGATTGAGGGAGTGTGTGGACGGAGTCTGCTGGATTTCTCCAGAATAGAGATATTGAATTAAAAATAATGTGGGTGTTGATTCTCTTCACTCCAGGGACGACACTAAAGTGGTAAAGAAGAACAAGTAACTAATACGACATTCATTCTTTACACACACGACATTTATTGGGGGCTCGTAGACATGATCTTTGGACAGCGGGATCTTTAGACAACGGGATCTTTTAACACGGGATCTTTAGTTAGAGGATGGAGATATCCTATTAGTGAGAATCCAGCTAGAGTGAATGTGGATAGGTGTTAGGACTTATCTTACCTGTTCACACTTCACACGTCTGCATAGGTCTGTGGTCCTGATTCTACTCTTGTCACTGAGTGATTGTGTTGTGTTGTGTGGTGTGTTATAATATATATAGATTTATTGTAGTTGGTCATTATCTATATAGTTGTTTAGAGATAATCTATACTCTATCTGTTGAGTTACCTCTCTGTAAAATGGCCACTCCTAGATTAACTACGGCGGAACTTAGAGCAAAGGGGGAAGAAATAGGATTGTCGGGTTCTGCTCTAACGGATTACATACAGGAATTGTAGAGGGAGTATCGTCAAGCAGAAAGGGAAGATCGGAAGGCCGAGTTGGAATTGAGAAGGATGGAGGCAGAGCAAGCAGCTAAGAAATTGGAAGCAGAACAAGCTGCTAGGCAACTTGAGGCTGAGCAAGCCATGAGAAGGCTGGAAATAGAAGCTAAAAAATTGGAAGCAGAGCAAGCTGCTAAGTTACTTGAGGTTGAGCAAGCTGCTAAGCAACGGGAAGCGGAGCAAGAGGCTCAGAAAAGGGAGCATGAGTACCGGATGCGGGAACTCGAGCTCAAGAGGCAATCTGGTGGAGAAACTGAGGGATCAGTGGGAGGTTCCTCTCTCCCTGGCTCAACACCAGTAAGTGGACATAGCTACCATGCTATGAAGTTCCCTCTAGCGATCTACGAGGAGGACAAAGAGAAGATTGACCAGTACCTTCAACGCTTCGAGGCTGTCAGTTGCTATGGGTCTGGAGCGTAACAAATGGAATCTCAAGCTATCCCAGGGTTTACGCGGGACCGGTTACGAGGTTTATTCTCGCCTGCCACCAGGACATGAGAACAATTATGACGAGTTGAAGACGGCTTTGCTGAAACGATTCGAGGTTACGTCACATACCTATCGGAAAAAATTTCGAGGAGCGAAACGAGAACCGGGGGAGTTGTTCGCCGCCTATAGTCTGCGTCTGAAAGCATATCTCCTTAAGTGGATGGATTTGGCTGGGTTTGCGCATGACTATGAGAGTCTGGAAGAGCTCACAGTAGTCGACCAGATGCGGAAGCAAATGTCGAAACCTCTCAGGACATTCTTGGGAGAACAAGGGGCGGAACGAATCGACATGGTGACGAAATTGGCAGAACGGTTCGTCGAGGTCCATGGGGAGGCAGCAGAGAACATTTCTACAAACACCAAAAGTCAGGAAAAACATAACCTAAAGAAAGCAAAAAGCACAGGAACTAAAAAGGTGGAACCATATGTCAAGACTTCAGAGGAGAGTTCGGAGAAGACGAAGGGGGAAAGCAAGAAAACTTCGAGCTCTACACAAAAACGACCATGGTCGGAGAAGTGGTGTTCGATTTGTAAGTCACCTTCTCACAATACGAGGGATTGCAAATCGAAGGCTAAGAACCCTCACTTCGCGGCATGTCAAGTGACTTCAACGCAGGTGGACACTGACAATGCCAAGGTCGATAAGGAAGCTCACCCCCAGGAGAGCTCATTCAAGTCCGGCACAAGAAAATCTAGGACAGGGAAATGGTTCAAACACTGCAGGTCGAATACACACAATGCTATTGACTGCAGAGGAAAGTCAGGAGACACTCAATTCATCGTGTGCCCCGGAAAACCTAAGGTGGAGCCCACCGAACAGGTCGAGGCCGAAGAAGAGACTCCAGACCAGGAAAAACAACCTGTAGTGGAATTGGTAGAGGTTAACGGTCGTCAAGTGGAGTGTTCATACGACACAGGACTGGACGGGGAGGCCGTGATTTCTGCGGATCTGGTACATCCAGAACAATTCACAGGTGAATCCATGGAGATACAGCCTGCACAGAAGAGTGCTGTAGCCATGAAATTGCCCATTGCTAGAGTGGAGATTCGGTCAAGATATGTCACCGGCACCATCAAGGCCGCGGTGTTGACTGATCCCATTTTCCCCGTAATCCTCGGTTTCCGGTATGTCTTTCTGGGAACGCCCAGGGAGCCAATCCATATGGGAGCAATTCAGACTCGCTCTCAGACGAAAACGGATGAGGCAGAAGCCAATGTGACTAACCCACTGCCAGGGGAGTTGCAAACTGCCCAGAGTGAGGATGCTACTCTACGTCCTTGCTACAAAAAGCTGCAGAAAAGTGCTGATCCACCCAAACGGGGGCAGTACTATATGAAGAATAGGATACTCTACAGGAGAGCCGGAAGGGGAGACAACCTACATGGTCAGTTGGTGGTCCCAAAGGCCCATCGTTCCCAGATTCTTCATATGGGGCATACCATCTCATTCAGTGGGCATATGGGTATTGCCGCCATGATGCAGCGAATTTCCTGCCATTACTATTGGCCGGGAATGACAGGTGATGTGCGTCGGTATGTGAAGTCATGCCCTGAGTGCCAGAGGGTGGCACCGAAACACTGGACAGCCCCGGTGGTCTTGGGTGAAATGCCCATCATGAACTCTCCTTTCGAGAGGGTAGCCATCGATATTGTGGGTCCACTTCCTAGGACTAGGAAGAGGAACATGTACATACTCACCATGGTGGATTGCTGTACAATGTGGGGTGAAGCCATACCAATGACCAAGATTGACTCGAAACGAGTGGCGGACGCACTGATGGAGGCCTTTACTAGATTAGGCTTTCCTGATCAAATACTGACGGACAATGGGTCCCAGTTTTGTGGAAAACTTATGGAGGAGGTATTTAGGGTATTCCACTCTAACCATATCCATACCAGCCGTTACCACCCTCAAGCCAATGGACAAGTAGAGCGTTTCAACGGCACGTTGATGACAATGCTCAGGAAACTAGCGCAGGAAAAACCTGATAGGTGGGATGAATATATCCCAGCAGCACTCTTTGCCTATCGGGAAGTTCCTCATGGCTCAACAGGACTACCACCCGCTACGTTGTTGTTTGGTCGTCCAATCAAGGGACCGTTGGAAGCCATGTTGAGGAGTTGGACTGAAGAGGGGACATCAGAAGAAGTGATCTCTTCTTACAAATATGTGGAGGAACTGAAAGAAAAACTTCACAAGGGATGGACTCTGGCTAATCAAAACTTGAAAACAACCAGAAAAAGACATGCGGCTTACTACAACCGTAGGTCTAAAGACAGATCTCTAGAGGTGGGAGACAAAGTATTGTTGCTACTTCCAACGGGAAACAACAAACTGGAGATAGGTTGGCAAGGACCATTTCCCGTGGAAAGGGTGATATCCAGAACGAACTATCAGATCCGGATCCGGGGAAAGGCGAAGATTTTCCATATCAATCTCTTGCGGAAATACGAAGAGAGACCAGGAGAAAAAGCAGCTCACCTCATGGCAATGGCAGTTGCAGTGGAGACAGAAGTGGGAACCAACGAGGGAAGGGAATATCCCCTGGTACACCAGAAAACCTACAAGGATGTACAGGTGAACCCTGATCTGACTTCCCAGGAGAGGGAAACGATTACCCAGGTTCTCGAGTCTCATAAGGAGATACTGACTGATAAACCAGGACGAACGAGGTTGGTGGAGTTTGAGATGATTTTGACCACTCAAGAGCCTGTTCGCCAAAAGTTTTACCCAGTGCCATTCTCTAAAGAAAAGGCCCTGGAGGAGGAAATACAGAAACTGTTGGAGGATGACGTGATTGCACCTTCCACATCCCCATACAATGCGGGGGTAGTTTTCTTACGAAAACCAAGTGGAGAACACTGGTTGTGTATAGACTACCGACTTCTGAACAGTCATACACAATTTCAGGTGGAACCTTTGCCGAATCCAACTCAGTTATTCGCGAGGCTCCATAAGGCAAGGTATTTCTCAAAGGTGGATCTGAGTCGCGGGTATTATCAGATTCCGGTCAAACCAGAGGTTCAACCCCTATTGGCCTTCAGTACCCCCAGTGGACATTATGAATTCAAGGTCATGCCGTCCGACAGGAAAGTACTGCCATAACTATGATGCCGAAAGTGAGGCAATCAAGATAGCAACAGAGAAATTACTAAATAACAGCAATGGTACTCAACCTGTGGTGCTACTAACAGATGCAAAATCAGTACTCGAGGCGCTCCTCTCTGGGAAATTGCCAGTACTAAGGACACTACTTTCTGAACTTAGCAGTCAGCATAAAGTCACCATACAGTGGATACCATCCCACTGTGGAGTACCCGGAAACGACAGAGCTGATCAATTGGCTAAGGAAGGAGCCAAAGAGGAACAGCCTGATGTGCCCGTTACATACCACCAAAAGAAAAGAATGATCAAATCAGTCAGAAAGCCACCAAAACCTGCTCAAGATGACTACCACATTATGGACAGACCAGAACAAGTCATTATTCTGCGCCTCAGAACAGGACACAATAGATTACGCAACCACATGTATACAAAATTCAAGATTGGTGAAACAGCCATGTGAACATGTGGATTGGCGTCGCAGACAGCAGAGCACATACTCCAAGACTGCCCAAAATATAACATATCTAGGCAAACCTTCTGGCCTAGAGAGACGACAGTGGAAGATAAACTCTATGGACCACTGTGTGAACTGGAAAAAAAACAGTTCAATTCATGCAAGAGACGACATTGCAGATATAGACATATTTCAAGCGAACGAAAGAAGAAGAAGAAGGTCATGCCCTTTGGATTCAGCAATGCACCTAGTGTGTTTACTCGCATGATGAGGACTTTACTAGATCCTTTAAAGGATCCGTCCATCATCTCATTCATGGATGATATTCTGATTTCCAGTGACAGTTTGGATGACCATTTACAATCTTTGGAAAGTGTTTTCAATAGACTCAATGAAGCGGAGCTTACAGCTTGCCCAACCAAGTGCATGATCGGTTACCAGACTCTGGAATTTCTAGGTCACACCATCACTCCAGGACACATTGTCCCAGAGGAAAAGAACCTAGAGAAAATCAGAACTGCTCCAAGGCCAAAAACAAAGAAGGATGTGCGATCGTTTCTCTCGTTGTGTGGGTTTTACCACAAATTTATCCCACATTTCACGGAACTGGGAGCTCCATTAACAGAAACCTTGAAAAAGGGATTCCCAGACCAAATAGTTTGGACACCAGAATGTGAGAGTGCCTACAGTCAGTTAAAGGAGGCCTTGGTCAGCAAACCTGTGTTACAGCTCCCGGACCTTTCCAAACCATTTGTGTTGAGAACGGATGCAAGTGGGATTGGGATTGGGGCAGCTTTGTTACAGGAAGGAAAAGACGATGCTTCAGTTTTGAAACCAGTGGCATACGCAAGCAAGAAACTTCTCCCGGCTGAGAGGAATTATTCGACCGTTGAGAGAGAGTGTTTGGCTCTCGTATGGGCCGTACAAAAATTCCAGCCTTATTTGTATGGAGTTCAGTTTCGAGTTCAATCGGATCATCAACCCTTGATATTCCTGGCCACTTCTCAGAAGCTCAACGCCCGTTTGATGCGGTGGTCGTTGCTACTTAAGCCATACCACTTTACAGTGGAGTATATACCTGGGAAGGAAAATGTTGGAGCTGATTTCCTGTCTAGACATCCAGCTCCTGAAGAAGAGGAATAGATCATCTGGATCGAACCTCCAAGAAGAAAGAGTTGTTGCGGACTACTCTTTTAGGAGGGGGCCTATGTCACAGGATAAATAAACTTGTTAGTTGCGACCGATGATAACCAAACCCGACATTATTTTGCTAACACAATTGACGCTTTTATGGTGAACAAACTGAGGAAAATACGTCGGTACAGATTCTCTGCACCTGGTCAACAGTGTGTATGAGATCAAAGGGAGTCACGTAGAGTTGTCTACACACAGTCGACAGTTTGATGACAGGATGTTGTTCGAGAGGTGTGTACTGGCGACATTTGTCTACAAAACGGAAGTTGGTCGTTGCAAGTGATAGACAGAATGCCTGCTAGAGGTCAGAAGGATTCTGTAATGGGAGAAAGGTCTCTGGCTCACAGACAACCCGGATATTTGTTGGATGAGACAAAGAACTCCACAGATGAAAAGGAAACTTGACAGCTAATTGACTCTGGTTAGTCTGGAAACAGGAGGACAAAGCCAGATTCTGGACTGATTGGCGTCTGGACCTTCTGGTGACTCACTCAAGCACCCATATAAAACCCAGTGCAGTAAACAGGTAGATGGAGTCGAGGAAAACATTCTGTAGTGTTAGGATTGGGGATAATTCCGAGTTGTGTTATATTAGAGGGACTAGCCTATCTTAGTAGTGATAGTTATCCGCGGACATAGATCCAATCGGATTACCTAGTTTCTCGAGTAACAACAGGAATAGACATATGGTAGGCAATTAATTATATCTAACTTAAGAGTATGATTAGGAATAGAGTACAGTACTGTGCGGTGATATAATGTATTATAGGTGCAGTGATATAATGTATTATGATTAGTGATAGAATGTTCTATAAGTGCGGTGCTAGAAAGTATCATAGGAGCGTCGGCACTAGTATTCTATTGTGTGGCTTCAAGTAGCTTGTGTTATATATCATTTTACTCAGGAAGTTGAGGACAATGTAGTGGAATAATAATTAGAGAGATTAAGGATGGTTGAGAGGGAGGAGGGGAATGTGTAATGGTAGGATCTTCCAGTAGGGCATCTGCTGGGTTTCTACCCGTTCCTTTATTCTTTCCTGGTGTTGCCATGTCTCAGATCATATGATTGAGTTATTTGGCCGTATGACAGAGATCGGATCTCTGTTATAGATCTGAGTGCTGTTATTGGCCTACACTTGCCTAATTCTGGCCAGGACTGAGTTGCCCTCACCATGATGTTATCTGCTCTACAGGTTCCATGTACAGTTCCCCTTGAGTGTTCCACGTGAGTGGGAGAGGATTTACTACGAAGAAGCAGTTTCAAAGGTTGACACAATGATGGCTCAGCATCTGAAGACAGAGGTTGCTGAGAGGCCGCTACATAGGGCTTATACCCAAGTTGGTTTGCGGGAACCTGGCTTCTGCTGAGTGGAATTGTATGAACAGAAGTGTTGTGTTTAATGAGTGATAAGCTTCATCACCGAAGATTAATAACTCGCATACTAAGGACATATATATATATATATCTATATACACATCTACCTAACAAACATTAATAGGTTGTGTTCTAAAAGAGGGGGAAATGTTATAACCAGAAACTAATAAACAGTAGAGGTTCCCCAAGTGACATTTCAGTTAATTGGAGGACTATCAGTTCAAACAAATATTAGGAATCAGAGTAACTTCACCGTGTGGTAAAGTGAAGACCAAGATCAACAGTGTCTATCGGATTACCAGCATCCTGTTTGTTCGAGTGATTGGAGAAAGTCGTCATCTTCTGGGTGAGGTTCACTGTCCGGAAAAAATGGTGCTGTTGTGTGCTAAGCACTATGATGTTACAGACTTTGCTTCTAAATCACTGGTCTACCATTAGAATACACGTCACACATTCTACACCTTATACACACATACACTTCCCCTACATATACTCTTTGCTTTAATAAATTTCTTGTTTTTATTTGTTGAAGCGAGAGTTGTCAAGTGTGTTGTGTTGGGGAAGAATGAGAGGGGGCATGATCCAGGGGTGAGTAAGAGTGAGAGGAAGGTGTCTTCAGATTGAGGGAGTGTGTGGACGGAGTCTGCTGGATTTCTCCAGAATAGAGATATTGAATTAAAAATAATGTGGGTGTTGATTCTCTTCACTCCAGGGACGACACTAAAGTGGTAAAGAAGAACAAGTAACTAATACGACATTCTTCTTCTTCTTCTTCTTCTTCTTCGTTCATCCGGAGTTTTTTTCCGGATGTGATTGCGTTGTGCCTGTTTACAGCAGAGCTGCGTTCTTGCGCCGTTAGGCCGACACATCCGACTTCTGCGGGCATTTGTTGACCGGGTTAACCTTCCCGGGATACGACATTCATTCTTTACACATACGACAGAAAGGAGATGGCTTTTTCACGGTTGGTCAAATAGAAGGTGTCGTTATAATTTAGGTAGGTCCCGATGCACACTGTTTGACTCCCCAAAGGTGGTTTGCAGGTAGGCACACAGTGTTATATTTGTGGGATAAGTGCAAAACATGATTAAAATGTCTCCTAGCTAGAAATCAGGATGCAAATCCATTATAGAAGACACCTGAGAGTCACGACCCAAGTGCCCCCCCCCCCCCCAAGAGTGATGATGGTAAGGTAAAGGTGGCAAATCATTCGCTGAAGAAGGGCTGCTTCTGATGGTCAGAAGCCTCATGCATGCTTGCTTCATGGTATAGTTTATACACTCACTAAGTCACATTACTATCATTTTTTTTTAAACTGTCATTTACTGCTGATATAGTACCTCCCACTGTTTACACTTCACCTCAACACCGCAAGGTAGCAAGAGGAACATGATGAGATGAGATGAGATGAGATGAGATGAGATAGTACCTTGCGGTGTATGGCAAGGAAGTCTTGAGCCTGAGGAATTAAGGCCGCCTGGCTAGTGCAGTCGCTGCGGACCTGTGCAGCTTAGAGTTTTCTTTTTGCCCCCGATAGAAAAAAATCCACACCTTACAGAGGATTCGAATCAGGGTCTCCTGAAAGAAAATCTGGCATTCTAGCCACTCAGCCAGCCGCTCCCTACATTTTATACATACATCATAATACTGACACGAAAGAACTATCCCATACACATAAGTCCACTTTTCATACAATTAATTTAAATAACAAAGTCAAGGTGATTCCACAGCAGATACTGCCACTGGGGTGTGAAGTGTTAGGCTTCACATATTCTAGGCCAGGGCATATGAGGTGAATTGGCCAGTTCACATCCTTCTCACCTTTCCCTCCGAGACAAATCCCCCCAAAATTCTGAAAATTATCATGTACCTATTTTATGAGTCTGGGTCAACCCCAGGGCTAGACTGGTTGGAAACAATAATCTTGGATTTGTTGGGTTTTGACCGTGAACCACTGTCTTGGCAGACAACAATGCTAAACGCTACAACACTACAGATTAAGTGAGACAGTAATCCTATAGTTGGGGCTTTCTAATGTAAATGTTACAGAAATATTCTTAAACTACTGTGGACCAAGCAGAAGAAACAAACTGACATCTTATCAGATCTGAACACAGAAGAATACTGGCTCATGAACAATGTCTAGGAAAAACACTTTGACCATACTTAACCTCTCTTGTCAGGTCTTAGTCAGATATGACTGAGCTATCCATATGACAGTAGACGGTACTACCTACTTTCTGTTAGCGCCAAATGTTGGGCGGCGCTCATCAAACCCGACACTCCACATTGTGCCAACAGCTTCGGACGGAGGAACGCAACTGGGAGGTTACAAGCCTCATCTTACTGAGAGGAAATGCAACCTAAAGACAAAATGTCATGGCAGGGCGGACATGGCCCTAAGCTTTGGTTGGCAGCTGGTCTCCGACAGACAGACAGTTAGAGCATTGCTTTGCTGATCCAGCAGCTTCTGCAGCTTGTCTTGTTCCAGATGTATTGGTGTTACCTTTCCTCTGGAGTTAATTAGGCAGGCCGAGAGAGGGATCATGCTGCATGGGCAACACGCGGTCTCTATATTTCAGTCCAGGCTTTGTGCTATGGAGAGGTATAACTTCATCCCCGGTCTTAACCAGTCTCGGAATCAAAACGAGATGTAGCAGTTATCAGTCACATTCGCTACCACCATGGGTTGTAATAATTATGCTTTTTTGAAGCAAAATGTAACAAACTTTTGTCTCTCAAGACGGTTTTGGTTCCAATCAACCAATTGGTTCGGTAAGACCAGTGGAAAAGGCAGAAGTCAACCAGCAAGAAAATGGACACAGGACATTGAAGACACCTTGTGCAAAAACAATACATGAGGCAGGGGAACTAACCAAAGATCAAGAATCTTTTCAGCGGGCAATGATGAGAGCAACGTTCTGCAAGGACCTGCCACATTACGATGTGTAATCCTTCTTCTTCTTCTTCTGCGTTCATCCGGAGTTTTTTTTTCCGGACGTGATTGCGTTGTGCCTGTTTACAGCAGAGGTGCGTTCTTGTGCCGTTAGGCCGACACATCCGATTTCTGCGGGTATTTGTTGACCGGGTTAACCTTCCCGGGAGTTGTGTAATCCTATATACCACTTGAGGTGTATTGAGTATATGTCGCTAGCCCCATATTATTATCACCAATCTTCACGAATGATGGTCAACATCACACCAGCCATCTTTACTTCCTTGGACATTATCTAGTACCCATTTCTTCTTCTTCTGCGTTCATCCGGAGAGTTTTTTCGGATGTGATTGCAATGTGCCTCTTTACAGCAGAGCTGCGTTCTTGCGCCGTGAGGCCGACACATCTGAATTCTGCGGGCATTTGTTGACTGGGTTAATCTTCCCGGGTTAGTACCCATTTAAGGCTTGGTCAAATTCAGAGCCCACATCAATTTTTTAAAATCTGTTCTGATGAGAATTCGAACCCGTGACCACTAATGCTAACCGCTGATTTACAGCCCCCTCCCCCAGTGACTTCTTGTACTTCACAGTAATCCATATTATTCCATGTGGCCTGAGGCAAACTAAAATTTAATTCTCCTGTTTGTGTTAAAACATTTCATGACTAAAAGAAATACAGAGCAGTGAAATATATTATTATACCACTCCAAGGGTTGTCTTCAAACACACTTGATCCTTCTGAGTGATGTCTAATGTAATGCATGTTTGTTATGGAGCCTGCATTAAACACCAGGTGTCACAATCCTTTGTAACAACTAGAAACAGCTGTGGTTATGTGGTTGTCTGTTTTGATAATTTAAATTAGTAGTGCAGAAATGGATCAACCATAGATGTGAAACACTTTCATTAACTACGCCGAATTACTTATCAACAACTGGTAGTCACTCGTGTACACCAATTTTCACACACAATATATTAATTCTATACGAACACAATGAAATACATTCTTCAAGGAACAATCAGTGAAAAATATACATATTTCTTCTTGTGCTAAATTGGAAGATAACACTGCCTTCTACATACCTTTCCATTATAGTCGAATAGACTGTTACGCCGGACTCTCCCTTAGTCCGATGGTAACCAACCACACTGAGTGTATGGCCAGTCTTCACTCAAACTGACGATTCCTCACTTTTTACTTAGGGCCAAGTATCCTCTCAACTTGTCCGAGTCTACCTCCATGCCAAGTTTCTCCTCAATTTGCTCAAGTCTCAATCCCCTGACCAGTCTGTCCCTACTCTATATATTGGAACAGTTAGTAACCCCTGTGAGAATTCAGTTAACTCTTGAACAGTTAACTAAGGATTCAAAAACCAGAAAACCGGGTCCCCCTACAACCTACAACTTGTGTGATGGATTAGTTTTCCCCCTTTTGTTTAACTGGTTTGTCACACACCCAATTCCTTAAAAAGTAACCCCACCACCTTAACACTGGGCACCCTTGCCCCCTGATTTTAACAATTTGTTGACATAACCCAGTTTATTGGTTTCTAGGGGAAAAAAGAAGCTTAAATTGGGTCACCCTGGAAAAAACTATCCCCAAATTTTTTGACCCTGGGATCATTTTACCTGTAAACCGTGTTCGTTAGGAGCCCCCACCAACAACCTGGGAATCCCTTCTTGAAAAGGAATGGTATTTATGTCTTCTTCTTCTTCGGAAAAGGGTCAGATGACCGGAAGTTTTTTTGTTTGTTTCGGAGTGTGATTGGTTGGTGGGTGGTGTTTTTGCCCATGGGGTTACGCAAGAGATGCGGTTGGTTCTTTGGCGCCCGTGGTGTAGGCGCGAAACACATACCCGAAGTTACTTATTCGGGCCGGGGCAATTTGTTTTGAATCGGGTATTTTTTGTTGGGTAACCTGTACCCACGGGGTGGTTTTCTTAGGACGTGGTGTTGGGACTCCCGCACTGTATGGTGGGTGTGGCGGTTTTTGGTTTGGTTTGTTGGGTAAGTCACCACTCCCATCACCCGACGTGGGGCACCCCATAGAAGAAAACAGCACCAAAAGATCCCTGGTACAGCCCCTCCCAAGGGAGGACCAGGGGGCAGACCCCATGGGTCCATTACACCGCCAGCACAAAGGAAAGGGCCAGCAGTTTTCCAATGATATGCAGGGACCCGTTACCATTGTGCGCGTCTGGTACGGGGCACCTTCACCCCAGGGAAGTTAGTACCACCCAAAAACGGTACCCTGCACATGGCTGGGACGTTTAGCCCCCTCACTTTCCCGTTAAATTGGGGCCCCACCAGTACACCCGGGGTTCCACCATAAGGTAAAGCGTTTTTTGGGGGTTACTGTCAGGAAAAACCCGAGAAGTATGCCCAAGTCCACCAAAAAGGCAAGGTTGAACACCCACAATGCACCACAGTTTGAGCCCTTGTCCGAGCCCGGACTGTTTCCATGGTTAATGGGAGTTTGTGCGTATCCAAAGCAAAATATTCCCCCCCATTGCACGTTGCCACTAGGGACACTTGGTGGGCACCTTGTTTTATGAAGTCCAAAACACGTGGCTTTGTAGAGTAACGGGGGGACAACTGGTCCCAAACGGGTAAAAAGGGGAGTTTGGCTAGGCGAGCCACAGAGTCCATTTTCCAATGCCCAAACTGAGGGACGCCAAACGTTTTGTCCCCACCGTTTTTATGAAAGCCCCCACACAAAATGGACTGTTTGTTTGTGTTGTGTTGTTGATTAGGACTTGTTCCCACCACGGAACAGGGGAATTTGTTTTTTGGGGCTATTAACAGCCAATTTGTATTACCATGGGTTCCGTTGCACCATAGGAACCCAAACTGGTGTTGTGTGTTTGGGTCCACTTTTGATGAAAGCACCCCACACCAGACGAGCCGGGGGTTGATTTGACTTTGTTGTTTCCCAACTAGATGGGATGTTTTTGACCAACTATCCAAGCCAATTAGTACCCAGGATATTTTTTACCACAATTTTCCATGGCACCTCCCTGGGGGGTGACCCTTTAGCCAAAAGGCCACCTAGTGTTAAATGTTCCAAAACCCTTGTTTATGGTAAGTTTGTTTGTTGGTTGAAAGGTAAGCGTGCGGGCCACCACAACTTTGAGCCACGTTTGGTGTTGGTTGTTATGAATATATCCCTACGAAGGCTTGGTAGGCCACTCAAATGGAAGCAGGGTGTGGTGTGGGGGGCCAAATAATCTTTTGGGTTTTTCTACTGTTCTTGCATAACGGTGTGGGCCCCAATTTCACCCTGGGGAGCAGCAAAAGTTGGTGTTTGGTTTATTTTTGCATGTTCCAGTTGGTTTTTGTCCCGTTGGTCTACAAGTTTTAACATTCCATCCGGGTAAAATCAACTCCGATATTTTTTAAAAAGTTATTTGGAACAGTTGGTTTAAGAATTTTCACCACAGCCCTGTTTTGAGGGTTGGTGGGTTTGTGTAAAAGTCCTGGTTGGGGGGGGGGGAGGTTCACTGAGATAAAAGTTGGCTAACCTTTGTTCCTCTTTCGTCCAACCCCGAGTTTTTGTAAAGATGCCCAATCTCCCCCCTCCTTGAGATGGACCTGGGAAATGCCCTCCAGAATTGTTGTATGTCCCATTTGGGTGTGTTTTTTCTTTAGTAATGTGCCCCTTTTTTTTAATCACCTCTTTGGGACTACCAAGTTTAAATAGGTGGTAAATGTGTCTAAAAATGGGCCAGGCCTAGGTGGTTAGGCGTTCCACCGCACCCGCCTATTGTTTGCCCAGTTCTGTTACCAAGCACTCTTGTCACGTTGTTGCCAGGTGTAACATGGGGCAAGTGGGTGAAAAATGGGGAAATTGTCCAATGTAATTTAACAAACCTTTTTTTTGGAAAGTTTTCTGGGGCACCATAGAACCATGGGAGGTGCCTGCCCGACCTTGTAGTCAAGTTTGGGGTTGTGTTTTGTTTTGTGTTTGGTGTTCTGGGTGGACCGGGTTATATTGGCGCTTCAGTAAAAAAGAATGAGAACAGCTGGTAGGACAACCTTGTTTTGCCCCAAATAGGGTTGAGAATAGCCTGTGATTTGCGTTCCCTCTTTTAAATTTTTACCTCCCAGTGCCAGGAAAAAGCCATGTCTGCACTGCAGTGGGGGTTTCCACAAAAAGCACATTTACACCTCCCCGTTGGAAGTTACTTGAAAAAATGTTTTTTCCAGTTGCCAGAATTTTGAAATGTGGGGGGGGGTTGGGTTGTGTTTTTGTTCACTTCCATTTTGGTTGATTGTTAAATTTAAAGGAGAAATTTACCCTGCACCCCACATCTCCACCATTCTACTAATTTGGAAATTTTTTTGGGCATTGGTGAGGCCATCGGTAAAAAATATGCATGGGTTTCCCCCCCCCCGAAGGTGTTCCCCCTGCTTTTTTGGGGGTTAATTGTTTTACCGGTTTTTTGTTTGTTTAGTGGTTGTTGGGGGTTTGTTTATTGTTTACCGCGGTTGTACTGTCCGGTCGTAGGGTCACATGCTGAGTGGGGTGCTTTTGTTTTGTGTTTTTCCCGCCCAATAACCAGGATATGTGTTGGGTGTGTTTTTTTCTTATCATCTTTTCATGGCAAAAGTTGGTTGCCGTGCTGTTCACACACAACCACAATACCAAGCATGGAAAAACTGTTTTGTGTGCCATTGTGGGTGGTAAAATGGGGAATGTGTTTTTTGCACTGGGTTTGAAATGGTTTTTTTTGTAAGTAGAGGATCCTGGACCATAATTCGGTTCAGTGTGTTTGGCCCAGTGTTTCATAGACAAAGGTTGGGCCTAAACTCGGTCCCCCCAGTCCGTTTATCACCCTTTCCCCCAAAAACCAAAGTTAATTCTGTTGTGTTTTTCATAGGGTGGGGTTTCCACCACAAACACACCCTTGGGTCTGGTACCATCCTGTCACCTAAAAAATTATTTTTCCCGCTGTTTGGTTTGCATGGGACCCCTTCTGCCTATAGCTTCTATTCCTGGCTTGGTGGTTGTAAAACAAACCAAGTGATCTTTTTTCTAGTTTACAGTAAGTTAGACGGGGGTGGTCCCCCACCGTTCAAGGCCCGGTCCCCAACCCCCAGTTTTGTAAGAAATGTGTCACGCCATTTACCCCACCCCTTTGGGTATTGTGGTTGTTTTGGTGACCCTCTACCTTGATTTATTTGTTTTAAAGTTTGGTGTGATGCTTAGACTGGCCCCTGGTTGTTTTGTGTGACCCCCAAGCTGCCAAAGTGACCCAATGGCCCCCCCAATAAAAAAAAAACTGCAACCCCCTCACCCGTTTTCCACCAACAACCACCAGTAATAAAAATGAGGGTCGTTTTAGAGAGACTTTCTCCATCGGCACCCCAGGCCGTGGTAAACCAGCCACCAAAGCCGTTTTCAAGGATTGCCCATTTCTCTCGTTGCCATTGGCCACTTATCGTGTTTCGAATTGTTGTTTTTTAACTCAACCTCGGGGTTGGGGGGGGTTTACACCCCTTCCATGGGTGAACCAGGCACCCGAACAGATACAAAAAGGTGGGAAAATCACTAGTGTAAGTTTGATTTGTTAGTTCCGTTCATGGCCCGCCAATATTTTTTTGTGTCCCTTCAGGTAAAGCCACAACCTTTTGGTAGTTGGGACCTTGAGTTGTATTGAAGAAAGGGAAAGACAAAACTGTGCCATCGTATTTTGTTTTGGTGGTTTTTTTACCCACTCACTCAGCTTTTCAGCAAGTTATCAAACCTAGCCCCCATGAGTTTGTGTTTTGGGACCCCAGTGTCCCCACACCACCACCCCAACCCCCCAAACCCTCCCGTAGCGGTTTAATAAAAAGGGGGCCCTTTGCTTGTTGGGTTAAAAGCACTTGCTGTATAGGTGTGGGGTGGAACACATAAATATTATTTCGTTCGAATTTTGTCCCACCGATGGATTAGGTTCCCCATCGGCCAAAGGAAAGGAACAGGTGTTTTGGTTAACACTTCACACTTTTGGGGCCGGGTGAAAAAAAAAATGTTTTTGTTTTTCCCACTTGTGATGTGTTTTACTTTATAAATAGGCTAGGAAATTAAGGTATGTTGGGTGTGGGGAAAAGAAAAACTCCCCCCCCCATCCTTGGGAACAACATTGTTTGTGCTCCGCAGCAAATCAAATTTGCCGGTTGTTTGTCCCCCTTTGTGTACTTATATTTGTTACCCCCTGCAAAGTTTTTTTACCTGGTTTTCGGGCAAAGGGGAGGTGGCTGGGGAGTCCCATTTTATAACACATGTTGTTGGGTCACAAACGGCTGTGGGTGGGTTGGGCCCAAGTTGGTTTTATACTGTCAGTCCCCTTTTATCCCAACCCCCCTTACCAATCGTATGTTTGTATTCCAATGGACAACTTGTTTTTTTTTTTTTTCCTAAGGTCAGATCCAGAACGGGGCAGTGTGGGGGGGGGGTTAGGGTTGTGGGCTTTTTTATTTCCCCTGTCTCTTGGAAGGGCAATCCTCAACGTAGTTCCCCGTAGGCGTTAAGGTTGGGGGGGTAGTGTGGATGTCCTTGCAGTAGGGGAATTCCTGGAAGGGTTTGTTCATGAATACACCTGCCTGTTTGGGTGGGGGTGGGGGGTGTTAGAGTTGTTTGTGGTGTTTTTGTGTTGGGTTATTTCCTTTCACCCAGGTGCCACAAATGTTTAGCCCCCCCTGCCCATGTTTAGAAAATAGGGGACCGTTGTTTTGTGTGTGGTGGTGGGTACCATTAGTTGGTCCTACAACAGCGGGAAGTTAAAGAAACTGGGGAAAAAAATAGGTTCCCCGGGTAGCCAAGGTGTGGGTATTTCCCAAGGTTACCCCGGTTCCCCATTTTTGGGTTTTCCTTTGGGGAACGGGGAAATTAGTAAAATAGCACGTTTCCACTATTACCAATGTCCACCTGTGGGACTAATTGCCTTGTCCCACCGCCACCGTCTGCTTCCCAGAACTTGTGTGGATTGTTTTGAGAACACTGACTTAGTAAAGTTTTGTTCCACTTTCCTGTGGGCGATATTAGGGGGGAGCCTAACCCCCAAAACCATAGTTAGCATTTACCCCTTTATGTGGGAGGTGTGCCATCCCTTGTTTGTCCTGGTGATTTTTTCACACTGTTACACTGTTTTTTTGTAGGGTATTTCAGGGGCCCCGTGTTGCACAGTTTGGCTTTTCCCCATGTGTGGGGGGTGTGAGAAGTTTTTGGGGCATCATGAATTTCTGACCCACCTGTGTGAACCACTGTCACCTCTGTATTTTTTTTCTTAGTGAATTGATACTGTTTTTGTCAAACCCTTGTTGAATTTGTGGCGTTTGCTTCTAGGGTCACGGGTGGTGGGGGTAGGGTGAAGATAATGCACAAAATGGGGGTTTTTGTTTGCAATTTGCCCGAGTGGGTTTTTTGTCACTGTAAAGTGGGCATTTTTTTTTTTTTGCAGCCCTTTTTGTTCCCCTGGTAGGCAAGGCTTTCCCACTTGTTGTTGTGTTAATGTTTTTGGGTTTTGTTATTTTGGTGTTGTGTTTTTCCCCCTAGGGTTCCTTTGCAGTTGGGTTTAATGGCAACTTGTTGTTCAACAACCTAGTTGTTGTTGTTATTCCCCCACCCATAGTGTGTGGTGGTGGGGGGTGTGTGTGGGTTGTGTGTTTACCTTCCACCATGTTCCCAAAAAGTTGTCAAAGGGTTTTGGGTTTTTTTCCACTGTTTACCCTGTTGTTTTGTTTCCAGCCCAGCATCTCTTTGTTTTTGTTTGTTGGTTTTGAATTTATGTTCTTTTTTAGTAATGTTTTTGTTTTTTGGCTTGGAAGATTTTGGACGGTTTTGGGGAAAAGAAGATGTTTTTTGGGCTTCACAAATTTTTGGTTATTTTTGTGTCCCTCGATCTCGTGCACCGTTACTTCCTGGCAAAATCTTGTCAAACTTTTTGTTTGTAACACAGTCCCAAAGTGTGGGTAAAAGGTTCTTCCAGTCCACAGTAGGTTGTAAATTGTGTTGTTGTCCGCTCGCTCAACCTCCCCTTGGAAAATAGTAACCTTCCCAAGTGGACCACATTTGGCCATGAAAATTATGGCTACTGGTGTTAGGAACATTTGTACCGCAATGTTTGGTGTTTTGCCTTTTCATGTTGCCACCACACATAATCGGTGGGGGTAATGGTTTTTTGAAATGGTTGTTTTATAACCAATATAGTTGTGCCAACCCAGGTTGGTTGTAGGAAAAAATTGGGGCAAAAAAAGATACGTGGTTCCCCAATCGACTTCCACCGTTTTGGTTATTCCCACGCACAGCGGGGCAAGGGACCTTGGTTTGGTTTATGCTGACCTGTTTTGGAAAAACCCAATACTCCATATTCCAATTTTGTCAAAGCTTGGAATTGGTGTTCCACTTGGGTGGGGGGGGTCACCTACCTGCCTAATGTGCCCCCCCCAGCCAATTGGCGACAAATTTTGTGGTGGGAGGATTTGGGTCCCAAAACCAACTTCCTGGTGGCAAGAAGCTTTAAGGGTACACTGGGAAGGTAAAAAGAAAAGGTGGGTAAAGACCTCTTTCCCCCCACCCGGAGTAAGAAAGGAACTCACGGTTGGGGGGGGGGGGGGGGGGGGTGTCCCCCAATTTCCCCGCGTTTTTGGGTGGGGTTTGAGTGAGATTGGGGAGATTTTTGGGGGAAAGTTCCTATAGTTTTTTTCCCCCCATCACCTACCCAAAGTCCAGATCCCTGCCGTCTTGTTGGTTCAGTATCCCGGGGTGAGCCCCCCATACGTTTTTGTCCCCACGTGAACGGCTTGAATGGAAAAGTCCACTACCCGACAAAATTGATGGGCCGTTTTTTTTGGGTTGTTACCAGTTTGTTTTTATTTTCCCCATGTTTTGAGAGTGGGTAAAGGAATCCTTTCGTGCCTGGGCGGTTTAAGTACGAGTAGTGTAAAGATTCAACACCGGTAAATTTTCACCCCACACGTCCCACCACACCCTTTATACCATTGAATTATTCCCACACCTATTTAAATTTATGTGTGGGACCCGTGTGGGTGGGTGTTGGTTGTTGGTGTAGAGAATCCAAACAGAGAACGTGAGCCTCAAGGTATTTTGTTATTTTCGTGGAAAGTAAGGTGTAAGACCTTCTCCCTTGTTTTGGTTTCCTTGTCGAGTCCGAACAGGTTGGGTGGGCCAACCCTATTATCAACTCGTGAACTGAAAGAAAAATTTGGGGATTTGGCAGGTGAGGTGTGTGGCCACTTCGGTGAAAAATAGCAACAAACGACATGGCCAAATCCATTGTCAACGAAGCTTTTGTATGAAGAGAAAACGACTTGTTTTGGGGTTAGGGAGGGATTTCCCACCTAACCAAACACCTTTTACTTCCTTGGTAAAAAAACCTCCCTTGCGGATTTATTTTCCCAATGGTTTAATAATGTTTTTGAAAAAGTGGCCGAGGGGTAAATTGTGGTACCCAATACGTTGTCCCTTTTTAACCGAGTGCACCTCTGTGCACCCCTTTGGAAAACGCCCCACAGAAAAGACAAGGGGGAAAGGTGGAAAACAACCGACCAGGTAGTTCCATATGGGGTTGGGAACCCCCCCCACCCACTCGAGGCCAAGGGGGGCCCCGGGCAAAAAAAACTAGTCACCGCCATGAAAAAAAAATGGGGACCTTTCACCGGGAGTTTGAAAGCCACCATAAAGCGGTGTCAATTTTTGATTTTTATTGGTTGACACATAATGGGAAAAAGTGGAAGTTATTATACGTGTTTTGCCCACGTGGCTTGTTTTTTGTTCCAGGAACCGTGTGGGGCCCCTCGAAATCCGAATGTACAAACCGACAGCAATTTTATTCGGGAATGCCGGTTCCCCTAGCCCTTGTGAAAGACTGTGGAACAACCAAACCCCTCAGTACCCAAACCCTAACTACAGCAAAAGAGGTTTTCCACGTATGTCCACTGGCGTTGTGGGTACAACAGGCCTGGGTGGCTGTGTTTTTCAGTGGGGCATTCCCGAATTTCAGCAAAAGCAGGTAAAAGGTGGGTTGGGGGCGAGGGTCCCCCGAGACCCCACTTTTTGGACCTGTACCACCACCCCCAGGTTCACACACCCCCCCACTCCCTCAAGGCACCCCAAGCAGGTTTTTTTGGGTGGGGGGTTGTACACCTCCTTAAACCCCGTCATCCTGGGTTCCAGCGTCCCCCGTGGACACCATGTTTCCAACACCCACCGACCATGGGGGGATTGGCACTGGCCAAAGTAAAAGCCTTGTTTTGTTGCTACCGTCCCCCGGCGATAGCTTTGCACGTGGGGTACCATTTGTGGGGAACCACAAGCACCCACTTTCATTACATCGTTCCCACCCCAAAGGTGGACAAACCAAAACAGACAGAGGGGAAAAAAGTTGGGGGGGTCCCAACTAATTGGGCCAAAGGACACCATGTGGGTTGTTATTTGCCCCACACCACATAGTCCCCCCACCACTAGCCAACCCAAAAACTGGCCAGGGTTATATAGTTTTAAAAAAAAGAATTGTTTAAGAAAAATGTTAGTGGGGGCGACGCTGTAAGGGGGCACCTTATTGGAAGTAATGGGGAAATTGGCGGCATGAAAGTGAAGGTGTTTCATAAGCACAGTGGTGGAGTGTGAGGGTTGCGAGGAAACCCGGGTACAACCCAACCCCCAACACCCCCCATCATCAACCCCCCCGATTGTGTGTTTTTTGGAAAGAGAATTGTTGGGCCCAGTTATTTCCTTCCCACGTAAATTCCCAAGGCCATATCCAAATGCCAAGGGGCAATGTTATCACATTTCACAGACCCCCCCAAGCAGAAAAACTAACTTTTTTGAAAAACCAAATGAAACCTGGGCAACCTTGGAAGATAATAGGTTATTAAAGGGGAGTTTAGGTTTCTTAATCATCTTACCCGCACAAAGGCCGGAAAGCTAAAATTTAAGAAGACACACCATGGGGGGGGGTTTGGTGGCCCATGGGCAGGCGGGAAATTACCACTCTCCTTCCTTTGGGCACTGTTCAAACCTAGTTTTTGTGGGTTTTACTCCAAGAAGGGAAAACCCCATACCAATATAGTTTTCATTGGAGCAAAAAACAAGCTTGCCGGGAATCAAACCAAAGTTGGATGCGCCCCCAAATGTCCACAAAACTTGCAAGGGGAAAAAATAGTAATAATATAAGAAAAATGGGATTGGTTGTTGGTAACCTTTAAAATAAAAAATTTTTGGGGGATAGAACACCACCCTACCCACCATGAAGAAAAAAGAAAAGCGTTGGGTTTAACAACCGTTAATGTCACCTATTGGGGAGAGGAAGGGTTGGCAGAGAAACACATAATTTGTTTCAACGACATCTGTTCAATTTCCGTCATGGCTAAAAGGTCACCACAAAACCCACCACAATGTCACCAAACCTTCCACCGGTACTACCTTTTAAATTAAGACTTAAGACCGTGAAGTAGGGGGTTGTTTTTTTGTTTTTGGGTTGGTACGTTTGTTTATGAGCAGTTGAGGTATGTTTATTATTAGTGGTTCGTTTGGAGACTCTACTTGGTATTTGGGTTAATGGGAGTGCTTACGGGTACTGGTGGTTCG